>JAGVSL010000022.1:11800000-12231233 GCA_022494535.1 Himalopsyche phryganea
ATCAAATTTGAATCAATTATACTATTAACTTCATCACAATAATGTACATAATCATACTAACAAACTGATGTCTTATCGCATAATTTATACTGTATAACAGCACACTTAACAGTTAAAGCCGGACGCCCATGGAGATAGCGATTCTGTTCTGTATGTTTGGAGTTTACTTTCTGGCAGTCGGTATTTCAATATCAGATAAATGTTTTACTTGGCATTATTTTGTTCGTCATTTGCTATGGAAATACCGCCAAACTTTCTGGCTTTAATATTCAAGCAAAACTTTTCTATGAAACGAATTCTAAGATTTTCTTATTACAAGTATGAAGCACTTCCGAGCAGAATAAAAATGATGTTAATAATTATTGTCCTCAGGTATTACAATGCTAACTTTTTCAGACTTAAATTATTCATTTTTTACAGTCAATATCAAAATGTAGCTATTTATTTATAGGCTGTGTATCTGATGTGATTTGATTGACCACATTAAGATTGCATGTAGAATGATTTTTTCAAACATAATTTTGATTTATGTGGGGCATTAGCATATACAGAAGTGTAACATTATATTCACCTCTCAGTCACACCGGTGTGAGTGAGTACCAATCCTCGCTGACAGTAGATAGATGTACTCGCACAACAAAGATAGTAGGACTTATGTATGCTCCTTTACTGGTGGGTTTATTTTTATAATACAATTAAAAAAAGTTATATTTTTGCGTTATAACGAGAAACTTTAATTTAGAGAATAAAGCATTCCTGTTTCCCGTTCAAATAAAATCTTTGACAAAAGCACTACATAAATCTTGCAGGCCTAGTTTTCCTCCTATTGACATGCCTTAGATATAAATGTAGCACTGGGGATACTAATTAATATGTCATCACTTTTTACCCATACATAACCATAATATTTGAAGCATATGGCCACCTTCCCAAGTTTTTCAAAGATTGTATATCTCTCACTGATCTTTTTGACTCTACTAAAGCCGTGTTAAGCCTCCACCAGAGTTAAATAATCATCAGTGATCTTCCGAGTGGCAATACACAATCCAGTTGGAAAATTAGACATGCGTGATACAGGTTTCTCTGAGGCATCCGTCCGCATAACGAGTCCAGGCTAGGTGTTACACCATTTGCTGCATAATCCGTTCTTTTATTTTTTTAATTGCTGATAAAATCGAAACATCGAAGTGTAATATTCACTACAAAAACGTATTTCCAATGATCAGTGTTGTGCGTTTACTCTAAGCATTCGTTTTTTAGTGCAAACCATTTTCTTCCCTCTCAATAAAACCGCTAATAAAAACATCTGACCTTCCAGAGCTTATATATGTTATTATAGTATTTATTACAAACGCACTGACTGACTATTTGATTTAGATGGTAAATTACGCACATACATTTTCCATCTGATGTTTTTTTGATTACCGAGCGGGGGTGCCAAATGGTTTCGCCGTTTCGTTCTGATCGCTTCGAGCCTTCGTTCTCAAACTGAACACTGACGCTTTGTTCAAAATACGTCATTTAAGACAGAAGCTCCCACATTCTTTTTTTTATCTTAACTTGCTCAACACGTTAAATTTTATGTTTCATACGTTTGAAAATATCGACGCCAGCAAAAGATATGCAAATAAAATTCTCCGATAAGTTAATAGTTTATTTAGCTAACGGTATCGTTGGCATAAACGAATAATTTCACTATGTTGTAAAATCAAATTTATCAAAGCTTATGTTTCATTATTAAAAGAACATGGCAGAAAATATTAGTTTTTCAAACGATGAATGTTTGTATTCATTAAAAAGTTAAATGGCAAAAGCCCGCACATAAAATGCGCTACCTCAAATATTATATTAACTAATAAAAACAGTAAAATATCTTAAAAGTCGTTTTTTTCATAATATGTACCGTTTAAATGATTCTCTTATTTCCTATTTATTAGACATCAGATTTCTTCCCACACATCAGTAATTAATAATGCCAATAGTATATCTTCCTCTCTCACTGTCATTCGTAAATCCCTTCTTCCTCTCTCGATTGAGAGTAGTTATGTGGTGAGAAAATACTCAACACAAACCATTAATAGAAATATAAGAAATTTTGGTTTCGTGCACTTAATATTTGTGAAAATAGTTAATTTCAAAAGTAACTTAAGTGACTTGTTTCTTGAAAAATGTGTTCTTCCCTTAACAATTTTAAGAGTCATGTCATTGCTTTCTGCAAATTAAAGGTTTGGTATTCGGCAATCTGTAAAGTTTATGACTGAATGGTCACATAAAAAAATGAATGTACGGAGGGCTACAAGTAAAATACTATTTTGTGATAAGCATTTTTATTACAGTAAAAAGGAATTTCTTCATAAAACATGAGTGATACTTTAATAAAAAAACAATTTATTAACTGCATAGTAAGCCGCACAAAAATACGTGTCAGGTCACATGTGACCTTCGGGCCGTAGTTCACTCAGACCGGCATTAAAATTATAACAAATGTTTGAAATTAGCCTGACGGAATTATGCTGAATATATACCAAATAAGTTCAATTGAGTTAAGCACGATAATTTATTTTTATCAAAAAGTGGACTATGTCGAATTTCCGGTTTCTAATAATATAATAGTTTAGGCATAAGAATTAATACGTCTTACTAGATACAACTTAACAGATAAAACAATATTTTACCTGAAGATGCTTCTCATTAGCTCACATATAGTTACAGACACGTGAAATAACAAAATTATATTTGATATAAAATACATTACATGAAGAAATAATGATTTTTCAATGGACCACGAAGTCTTGTTGTGAATTTCATGTACCAACTCTGATGCTCAATAGAGCATGTTCAATAAATATCATATCTTCAGTTACTTTTGAGAACAACACAAGCAGCGGCTTTGGATAGTGAAAGAAGCTTTCGATTGAATTGCACATCTGGCGCGAGCTTCCCAAAAGTTTTCTTTCATTTTTCTATAGTTTATGGCGAACGGTGACAATGCTGTCGTGACTGATGTCCCGATTTATTGTCGAGAAAGCGAACGCATCCAGTCTATATTTTATTGGCAGCGCTTTCAAATCCTCTTTTTAGAGAATGATATTGATGTCTTACTTTAAAAATATATTTTGAACTACGGACGTTATCGACACCTGCCAGGCTTGAACCGTAATAAACTATACCCGCAATAAGATATTGTGTCCATTCCTTGAACTTATATAGTATATAGATCTGCAGCATTATTATTTTTAGCAACTAATAATTACTTTTAAGGTGTTAATAACTGAATCAGTTGATAATGCTCGTGATGAGCGAAACCGGTCCTGATCATTATAAATATGTGGAAGTAGTACAAACAAATTGTGTTTTATTTAAAAAAAAAAAACTAATAATTAGTGAGGGTATCCTTTTAAATAAAAATCAACTTTAGAGAATATTTTAGTCATTTAGCCCTTTTAATGAAACAATCTAACTGAATGACCAAACTAATACCAATGCATCACCAATATTTAATCAATTATGCGAAAGTCACTTCATACCGAAACTTAAATTCTTTTTCAAAAAAATTTGTTCCTTGAGCAACATGAACCGAAGTTTACAATAAGTTGTAAATGTATGTTATATTAAAATAAAATTTGATACGTGAGAGTAAAATAGGTGATGTGGTATAAATATGTTCATAGTAATACAAACTTTATTGCATAGTTAATTTACTAAATACCATTTGAAAGTTTTTGCAATACCTTTAAAACAGACAAAGTACAAATACCATTTTTTCCGTGAGTAGTGTTTTGAACCTAAATATTGTAGTCACAATAGCATCAATACCGAGTAGGCGATTATATCATTGCGTATTGCGATGATATAATAAGTCATAAATGAAAATACAGGCGTTTTCATTTATATTCGTTAGTGTACCTGAGTTATTCTAAATATGCATATGAGAAGAAATATACACCTTGGTGAGTTATCAATAATTGAAATTAAATGGAATACACTTATTCAATGAATCGTCTTCGTGAATAATGACCAGCATACCGAATTGTTGAGATTTTGTACGTTTTCATGTATTTCGTCAGTTCGGTTTCATTCGTGTACTCGAATGCCTAAAGAAGCCGAAAGGCGAAACTCGGGACGTTAGTGTCGAAATATATCGAAATGTACAAAATCTCAACAATAAACAACTCAAATTCAAAAAAACACAATTTATTTTGTACTACTTTCACATTTGTATAATGATCAGGACCAGTTTCGCTCATCTCAAACACTATCAAATGATAAGTTATAATGCTATGTGTTAGCGAAACCAGTCATGATCATTATAAAAATGTAGAATTATATACGTGTCCTTTATTTTTAAAATAAAATGCCTTTCCACCAAGAATTGACAGCTAACCCCTTAAGAATGACATACTAATCAATGGAAAAACTCTTATAGCAGCTATTAAAACTTATCTATCCAGTTGTAATTTCATCTATTTCTAAATTTACGTTAATTAAGAACTTTATCTGCTTTAAAAGTCTCTGTCGTATGAGTGAATGCAATATGAAGGTCATATACAAGTCACTCAAAATGATTTTCACCGAATTTTGAGACTAAGTAAAAAAACAAATTATGTAACGACTTTCAAAGCAATATTGAGTGGCAAATGAAAGACGTCGGCAAATAAAACAAGTCGAAATGAGATTATGCAAAAGAAAAAAAATGTTGTCAGGCGGCGTCGTAAAAATTCGCAAGCAATTAAAAGTTTCTTCGCAAGGTGCTTGTTTTTCCCATTTCTGTATTTATTCAAGGGGAAATAAAAAAATGTGACTTTTGATTGCATTTTCGTTTTTCTTACGAGTACGTATGTTTGTCATAATTTCTTGGCTGCCTCGGGTCAAAATGTTGTTTAATTCTTTTCTCTACCTTGACGCCACATTAATTTTCTAAAAAATGTTTTGTTGCTGAGTAAAAATTAAACCGGACAAAAAATAAAAAGTATTAAACCGGACAAAAAATAAACACATTTATACTTTCTGTCTTAGAACAGTTTAATGATTATCTGTGTATTATATAATAGCTTTTTTTTTTAATATTTTTTTCATCCTTGAATTTGATTGATGCTTCTCTAGATCTAGATTGTTTATTAGTGGACCTCTCTCCTTTTATGGCACTCACCTACAACGATAAAATTCTCCCACTTTTATGTTATATGATATACAATAATTAAAGAATTATTATCAGTAGCTTTGTTATATATTAAAAATAAAACATATTTATAATAAACATTTTATACTACTTAGATATTTTTATAATGATCAGGACCGGTTTCACCCAATGCGGGCACTATCATCAGTTGATAATGCTTACGATGAGTGAAACCAGTCAAGATCATTTAAAAAATATGGAAGTAATACAAAAAATGTGTTTTATTTTAAAAACATAACTCTTATTCAACAAGAATTGTCAGTTGGCACCTTAAAAGTGAATTATAAGCCACATTGTATCAAACCACAGAGCCTTTTTATGTATTGCGTAGTGAGATAAAAATCCTAAAATATGTTCAGCGTATTTTAGCGCCATCGATGCACATATTAACACTCGCCTACTGATACACTGCATATATTTATAAACCATCGATATCGCCGATTTTTAAGTTACTGGTATAATTTTGCGCAGAAACAAATCATCTAACATACATTTTTTCCAATTTACATAGCAACACCTAAATTATTTTGAGCACTGATTTTACATATTTTTGTTTAGTTTTTGAACTTATTTGCCAACCCACTTTGGAAAACTCTGTCTGCACGACAGACAAAACAAGATGACTCAAGTGGAGCACGTCATTTCAACACAACTGTTAAAAAAAGTTAATAATGAAACCATATTCAATGAAATGGAACGTACAAAATGACACTAAAATAAGAAATCTTCAGCATCTAATCACCTAATATAATTCTCACAGAAGGAGTGTAAACTCGATTCAATTCGATTTCCACTAGATTTATCATATTATTCTGCAAGTTTTCGTAAGACGTCGAAGCATTGCAAACTCAATGTGCCACCATGATTTATTATTTTGGATATTTGTATCGTAAATAAGCATTTCCTAAAGGCAATATTAATCAAAAACTTTTCCATTGTGACAAGAGAAATATTTTGCAGATCGGTAATATTTCAGAGGCACAGCAACAGATGCAAATAACTTGAATAAATTTGTCGTTTGGAAATCATTTTTATTTTTTTGTCTGCATATTCGAAGTCGTGCTTCTTTTCTTCATTTTCTACCGAGCGTAAATAAGTCTGCGAGAATACATTTAAATTTTTTTTTGTAAAATTGTAAAAAAATCTCAATTACCTATGTATCAAAATGAAAATTGTTTTTGCATAATGATTTAGGTACTTCTTAAAATATTTTATATTGTTTATTACAGATAAATTATCTAAAATCAGAAGTCTGAATATTCAACGCGACAAAGCTTTTCCATTATGTATTTTTGATAGAAGTATTTTAAAAATACGTATGAATGAATCTTCACTTCAAACGTAACTAATCATATCATAACAAAAACGATAAAAAGGAAACAATATTCAAACTTTCAATGATTGTTTTTTCAATAAGGTTAAGCTTTTTCCATTTAAATGATTATAGAAATAAGCGTTGTCATATTTTTAACCAAGTCACACAGTTACTTAATTCAATAATAGTAACCAAAAAACATGGATTATATTAAATTTGGATTATTGAGATTTTGTACACTTCCATGTATTTTGTCACTAACGACCCGGGTTTCGCCTTTCGGCATCTTCAGGCATTCGAGCACACGAATGGACTCGAACTGAAATTTAAAAAAAAAATTTAATATTGAAATTCCATCAAGCACCCTCAGTCGATGTCTTAAATTATATGGATTATATTATTAAATTTATAAGTTATTTTTAATTATCAGTTTATTTGATATTAAAAACAGACCAGCAGTTAAGCATTTTTTCCAAATACTTTTCCATCTTCCATCGCATATGCTATTTATCTATTATGCTCCTACTGAGACAATCAATATTACTAAAAATTTTAGACAATTTTTGGTATTGTTACACAATATTACATAATGATAAGGGCCGGATTCGTTCAACAAAAATTGTGGAATAAGTAAAAAAAATATGGATTTTACTTGTAGAAATATAATTCCTTTTCACCAAAAATTGACAGTTAGCACATTTAACAACTTAATAAAAGGTAAGTTATAGAAATATTTATTTCCACATTTAATATTATTTTTGGATCAATAAAATTAATAAATTACTATCGTCAATAAGGTAACATATATTATATAGGATAACTAGTGAGTACCCGGCATGCGTTGCAATGCCACTCAATGAAAGAAAGTGTCTGTTTATTGAAGTGCTTTTGGACACACAATATTTTTTGTTTTTTTCTGTCTGGTGCGTACACAAATAAATCAGAAGGTTTCCCGAGATGTCACTAGTTGTAAGAATTTGATTCTTTAAGATATATCTGGATAGATTGATTTTTATATATAATAAGACCTACTGTAAGTTAAAAAGTTGAGAGTTGAGCTCGGGCCCGGCCGGGCCTGATTGTGCTATGCCTATATTCTTTTTGCAAGTGCAAGCAATAACTTTCACTTTTAACAAAGTTTCATCGGAATCGGATGAACGGTATGGCAGTGTATAATATACGAACAAACCCACATTGATTTTTATATATTATATAAAACCAAGAAAAAAGTAAATCATGTATTCGTTAAAACATATCGTAAACCATTTTGTTGTAGTCTAAGGAGTGTTTTCTCAGAATTAAAAAAACTTCTATTTATCATTAAAAACTCAATTTTACACTACCTAGCAAAATTACGCGGATAATACACGTTTTTGTTATTATTAGTAATTATTAATGGAAAATAACCAATACTTTAATTACACTGTAGATGCGTATACAAATTATTCACCATGGAAAACAATGAGGCTAATGTTTCGTCTCGACAGTAAGCACCATTATAAGTAAAATATAAAGTAATGTCCTCATACGCACTATCTCTTTGAATCAAATATTTACTAAGCGGCGTGCTAAAATCAACCACTCACTTCACTTATTCTTAGATCATGCCACTTTTTATATTCGCATTTTTCAATACTATAACAAGCAAAAGAAATCTTAATCCTGCATATTTATTCTTAAAAAGGTTTTTGTAGTTAAACTAAATTCACTCTACTCAGTCGGTTAATTGAGAAAAATACACGTAATTGTGTGTGCAAGTTGAGACTTTATTATGAGTTAATATGCTTCACAATGGGAACGGACATAGTTGAAGAAAATTAAGAAGAAGTAGAGCAAATCAAGTGACGCTAAATTTGAAGCATATAAGTAGCCAAGTCAATTTGTCATTTTAAAAACTGTATGTGTTTCATTTAAAAAGAACAACACAGTGCATTTGTTAGTGTCCTAACTGGCGAATAAATGGCAAACGTTACATTTGGCGAGTCTCCAAACAGCAATTGTTATTAACGATGCTACGTAGTTAACTGGAATGCGTGATCATTAGATTTGGCATTATCAGCAGCGGGCATTGGGCAGGGAGCGGGTGTATTCGAGGGCAATTAGCCGGGACAATATTATTATCCGACGCCCTCCCCGTCGGGGATTCTCGCCGAATAACTTCACAGAACCCACTTCGCCGGTCAAAGCTTTTTTGAAGCTCTCTCGCCCGCTGGACGAACTTTTCAATGTTCGAAAATAATTTTTGAAAGTTTACGCAGTTTGTGTAGTACTAAAACATGTTTCTATAGAAGATTTACAATTCTATCATTTTGGTTGTGTACATATTTCGGTTTATTTATTTTTGCATTGTATTCCATAAACTAGAATCGAATTGTATTTTTACCATCATATCCACCATATTACAATTTTACATCAAACCGCGAAATAAATTTGAAACTACCGATTTCATTTAAAATCTTTCATGAGCTATGATTAATCCAGTAGTTGAACAAATTTCTCACCATAAACGCTTTAAAATTAAATTCCTTAAATCTATGTTAATAATTTTTATATTTTATGGTACGTATTCTAATGACAATGGGTGCTTGTTCCTTTTTTCAAGTTTTCTATCGTATCTAGTTATTGAAATTAATTGTTAAATAATAAGTTACTATTATTCTTCAAATTGGTATAAAAGTTATGTTGTGCCTCACAATCAATACCAGTAACTGCGCGTATTGTGTAGATCACCGGTAATTTTCATTTTATTTTTACAAATTTACTTTTTTCGCAATTTGCGTAGTTAATATACTACGTAAATTGTAAACTGAATAGTCCTTAAAAAGATAATGCATACTATATAAAGGAAAATTGAAATGAATAAAAAGGTTCTACGAACGCAGTATTCCTTTTTTCTTTCAAACCGAACTGACGAAATACATGAAAACGTACAAAATCTCATCAATTCGGTATGCTGGTCATTATTCACGAAGACGATTCATTGAATAAGTGTATTCCATTTAATTTTAATTATTGATAACTCACCAAGGTGTATATTTCTTCTCATATGCATATTTAGAATAACTCAGGTACACTAACGAATATAAATGAAAACGTCTGAATGAAACTGTCTGTCAGTTCGAGTCCATTCGTGTGCTCGAATGCCTGAAGATGCAGAAAGGCGAAACCCGGGTCGTTAGTGACAAAATACATGGAAGTGTACAAAATCTCAATAATCCAAATTTGGTATTGAAATTCCATCAAGCACCCTCAGTCGATGTCTTAAATTATATAACTAGAAATTTGCTATATACAATAACATGACGTTTTTTACCTTTACTTAGTTAATTGAATTGATAATCACTTCTTTGTTTGATGTATTGTCTCCTTACCTTATTCCTTTAAAAAGAATTAAGATTTAATATTGAAGAGTAGATGAGTAGTCATGTAATATTTGAAACCCAGGAAATGAAATTTTAATTGATATTTGTCTTGGTTTAATAAGACAATTACGTAAAATTCAAACTCAAAATACAGTTTTTTTTCAATACTACTATATATTAGATATCTTTACAGAATTCAATACAACTAAGAAAATTTAAACAAAATGCTCATGATTTTTGAATACTAGATTCTGTAGACATACAATACACTTTGTTATAACTCATAATATTCAATTTTCAGAATATTACTTTGAAAAACGCTTCATAAATATTCTAAAATGTTATCAGTTTTGCTGATTGTTTGTTTTACGCAAACATAAGATACACAAACACAGAATCAAGATAGGGGAAAATACAATAAAACTGGTATCGCATTGCTCCATTTAGTCGCGGGTAGATAGATATCTTCGGAAGAAATTCTCATACTTGGTTGGTAAAAATATGCGAAAGTCTGTGTCTGTATGCAGGATTTCATTATGAATTCAACGCACTCAGGCGCATCGTGTTTTTGTTTCAAGCGAAAAATAAACGGGTTACTTGAAGTGAGAAATCCTTCTGGGTTTGCATATATTATAATATCATATGTGAAACTGGGGCATATCTTTAGACGCGGAATTATTCGACAACGCGTTTTTATTTCTTCGCAAAAAAATAATCCAGCGCCATACGTTCAAACGGCTGTATAATGTTCAAAGCTCATTTGAATATTTCGAAAATGACTAGGATGTTTTTTAAATGTCAAATCAACGAAAGTTTTTTTTCTCGTTGTATCTACAGCTATTTATAAAATAACATAATATGTAGATTTAAAAAAATGACTGAATATCTTGTATTCTGAATGTCAATTTACTAATCACTTTTAAGGTGTTAACTGTCAATTCTTGGTGGAAAGACATTATATTTTAAAAAATAAAACACAATTCATTTGAACTACTTCCACATATTTATAATGATCAGGACCGATTTCGCTCATCACGAGCATTATCAACTGATGAACTTCAGTTGATAATGCTCGTGATGAGCAAAACCGGTCCTGATCATATTAAATATGTAGAAGTAGTACAAATGAATTGTGTTTTATATTTTAAAATATATGTCAATTTACTGTTAACTTTCGCCTAAGTAAACCAGTTACTTGGACCCTATTTTTTATACAAAAGTTATATTGTAGAGTCTATTGACATAAAATTATTTGGACTATTGAGATTTTGTACACTTCCATTTATTTATAAAATAAATGGAAGTGTACAAAATCTCAATCATCCAAATTTGATATTGAAATTCCATCAAGCACCCTCAGTCGGTGTCTTAAATTATAAAATTATTTGTTGATTGAATTGGAATATACTTGATAGAACTCCACTATAATAAGGTTAAATCTAGAAAGTATTCATTTTTACAAGACTTTTTCAGTTTGTTGGTAACTAATTTCGCTTTATTTCATCGCCAAAACTCTGCTTAAATTTAATTTAGCTTAGCTATATAAACCGTTTTATAAGAGATAAGCAATATAATATAATCTTTAAAGCCTTAAACTAAAGTTTCTCGAACAATTTCTTAACATCGGACATAAGCTTAATGTGTAAAGATTGCAAACTGAACTATTCCTCACATGTGGTAGATTTTTTAATGACTACAACCCTGGTTAATTGCTTTTAAATTAAGTTAATTCAATCCTATAGCTCGTTGGAATACTGTCGAAATTGGAGCCATTTTGAAAATAAAAAAAACAATTATTGGTATCTCAATCTTTTCATTAAAGTGATATAATATAAAATGCAATTGCGACCTAGATAGTTGCAGGAAAACTTGTGACCGCAATGTGAGATAATTTAAGGTCACATTGAAGCAACACGGCGCTCCATAAATGTTCAATAATGGAGGCTGATGGTCAATTTATTATAACTAAATGTCCCTTGCGGAAGCCCATATTTATGGTGCAGTGTTTTATCACATATTGCAACATTATTCTTGCTAAGAGAAAATTAATTTGCTTTTGTCACCGACCATAACAATTATAAGTTTTTCCAAATAACATTATATCATATCATAACTTTTAAGGTGTTCATTTTTAATCAAGCATTATTTTTGATTTCAGATTAGTATTTATTGATTCGTAACCTACTGTTTTACACAACTTATAAATACAAAAATTCATTTTTTTATATATAGCTCTGCTTGGATCATACTTTTATCGGTTGATAATGCTCGTGATGAGTAAAAGCGGTCTTGATCATTAAAAACATGTGGAAGTAGTACAAAAAATTGTGTTTTATTTATTAAAACATCATATCTTATAAATTAATAACTCAAAAAAAAAGACCTAGCTATATGGGAGTTTTTAATTATACAACTATTATAATAATAAAGTGACCACGGACCTGAACCTGGCTTGGACGTGTACTGCGGATTTCCCAGGAAAGCCTAAATCCTGTCTGTCTCTCCTACCAATCGGATGGATTCCGTCACCCTGGAAGGCCACTGATGACTAGGGCTTGCAATTTACCGTCAAATTGCAGTAACCGGTAAACGGTAAATAATTTCTCCCATTACCAAAATAAACATTGATAAGATATTTAAAGTATAACTGTACCTGACTATTTCTACTAAAAACGATATCCTAGATTGCAAAGTAAATAATTTAAAATACGTTTTATGGGAGTAATAATGTCGTGAAATGTACTTATATGTTTGCGATTTTTGTTTATTTGAAAAATGCGATAATAATTTTTCAGAATTAAAATATGAAACAAATCATATCAATACTTTCGTCTATTAGATTTGACCTGAATTTTGTCCATATACGTCCCGCAGATGAAAACAATTGTTCTGATACGATACTAGTTGGTAGGCAAGTTATCAGATTATGAAATGCAATGTTCAAATACTAGCCAAAAATTTTTTCGATTTCCAAAAATGACATTTCTCTCTGAATAACATAATTTTTATATTTTTTCGGTTCATCCATTTTATTTTTGTGACCAGTGTGACCAGTAACAAACTGCGTATCAATGTTGCCAGAGTCAAACGAAACCAAACTCCCCATTCCGCATGTATATCTACAGTAAACTTTCGTTACGGTATGTCTGTATCTGTCCTTAATTTGTGATACAATCATTAACAATGGTGCGTTTTTGATGATTTACCGGTAAACCAGTAAACTGTTAATGCAAGCCCTACTGATGACCATTCATGTGATGTACTCGGCGGCAAAATAGAAATAGCGCTGCAATACCAGACAGCAGATTTACAACCGCATTCCAAAATTCAATCAAACAGCGAATGTGTTAGATATTTTAGAAGAATGATTTTTGTTATTGATCATATAAAAGTGGATTTAATTTTTTTTTTTACAAGTCAACTGAAATGTACAAATACATATTTAAACAACCTTAACTTTCCTACTAAGAATATATTATGTGTTGATATCGAGTTCATCCGTGTACTTGAGTGCCTGAATATGCATAAAAGTGAAAACCGAGTCGATAGTGACAAAAAATTTGGAAACGTACAAAATTTCAACTATTCAAAAAAGAGCATATGTAACAAAAGTTTTTCATGTAATTTTTTTCGGCTAAAAATCTTTCATAACGTCACCAAAATTAATCAATTTTGCTTTCCTGGAATTTAAATTAAATCTGATACAACGACACGGCTAAGATAATATTAGCACTCCTTAATACCAAAAGCTGAATTTATAAGCAATGCGTTATTATGCAGTTTCTAAGCTCAAACGCGAGAACGTTGCACAAAATCTTTTTCATTTCAAAGCACAAAACCACCCGATTGCGCATAGAAGTGCCTGTGTATAAAACCAGCTAATAATGAACGTTTTCTGTTCATTGGCAAAGGATGCAATTTTTGTTTTAAATTGTAAGATATAAGACAAATAATATGCATATAAACACACGAAGTAAAACAGTGTTCAATAATCGCCTGTAAGAGAAACATATTATACAAGAACAGAAAACTTCCTCCACTGTGAAAATTGTTAGTTATATTCAAAAATATTTCCCAACAAAATTACAAAGGTGTTTTACTTGGTCAGGTTAGTTGACAGAATTCTATATTTTAGCTCGCAATTAAATTGTTTCATAAATAATCCAAAATCCCATCATCGGCAATGTTATATCATGAATTCAAATCTCTTATACGTATATTGGTGCAAATATTCACGGAAGCTGCCAAAATAAATAGTTATTTATGCCGACTATACTGAAAGATCATATTTCAGCAATATTATTAGCTGAAAATTGTTTAGCGATCAGTAATCACCGATTCCGACTACTGCATATCGTGCAATGAACCTTTGACATGCTCCGTAGTATTTTGTATGAAGTAATTTCCATAGATTCAAAATACACCGTAAAATGGCATTATGTTGAAAATTGAAATAATTATTTTGATCATCTATTCTGACATTTCACGATATGCAAAACAATATTTGTATTAAATTATATGCTATCAATATTTCTGTTACATTATTTTAAAAATTACTGACACATTCGATGAATTTATTTGTATCTTTTTAGCTTTTCTTGGTGGTTGATAATTTAAGAGTCGATTAAATATAAACAAATACGATAATAAAAAAACCTTTTCGGCTATTTATAGATGATGCTATAATAATTGCTAACGGAAACGTCAAATTTGTTTGACAAGATTATATTTGATACAATCCTTTATTGATATGTTCAAGTATATTTATAGATACGAATGTATTTGGGTGGGATAAAATTATTTCGAGCTTTCCATCTACAAATAAATTTAATGCATCTGTCAGTTGATTGCTTTAATAGACATAATTTGCAATTTCTACACTAAAATAGCGGGTCGTATTGCGCGAAATGAGAAAGCAAAGAGATTTCCGAGTATATAATTAATTATATTATTTTATCAAATTATTTTTTTTCAAGATAGATATTTATGACTTAAGTTGTAAGCAACACAATAAAGATTAGGCTTGAATTCGACCAGACCAAATCGGCTCGGCCTGTTGGTTTCATCGTCAAGTAAATAAATAAAAAAAATATTCTGGTTCATTAAAAAATCACGTATAAATTGATTTTAAATCTAAAAAATCAGGAATCCACTGAAACAATATCCACATTTGATACAATTAATCATGTTTAACTTATCGTTTAAAGGCTGCATCAAAGGCCAAAATGAAAAAACCTCTTCATTCTACGACTTTATAGGACAGAGTAAAATTAAATTGATTTATATTGAAATTTCGTGAAGAAATATACATTCACGCACAGCTTTCTAGTGTGTAGAATTACATAATTATACCCTACCCCATACTGACAACTTTGTCAACGTCCTTTATGAAAGTTGTTAATAGTTAACGTTATTTTTTATGAATAATGTAGAATAGAGATACAATAGAAATAGGGATTATGGCCGCCTCCGCGACCATGTGAATTCGCCACCCTCTTACCATATCACTAGAGTACTGAATTTACTGCTTTTTTATTCGTTTTGATAAGAATTTAAGAATTTTGTTTTGCGTCTAAGAAAATACGTAATTCGTAAAATGGATTTACTTCTTATTTGCTGCGGGATGAAAGGAGATTTATTATAAATTCAATGCTTCCACAAAATATATCAGAAAAAATAAGCTTCAAATGGTAGCTTGATCGCATTTTCTGTATTTTAGGAGTTATAAGCTTCTAGGCTGAAGATTAGATGGTCTTATAGATCAAACGCTTTTATGCAAGTATCCAATACATAAAAAAATGATCTCGCCCTTCTAAGAAACCCATAAGCTTACTTGAAAATTTATTTGAATAAAAAAATAATGTAACTGTGTATTACACGTGTTTCAATCTGTCAAAAACATCTTCAGACTAAATTTATCTTGAAAAGTAACTGTATGGTTGGTATAAATATATTGAAATGCTTTCTATTGGACGTGCTTTGTATTAAGGGCAGACAGATTTTACCGTTGACCGGATCTGGAGGGGTTACATGGCTATGAATAAAAGTCTGCATATACACAAAGATTAGTGGTGGAAAGCAAAAATGTTTATTAAAAGAATTATATTTTTTAAATAATATCGTTATGGTGGGTCCAGACGTGTGTACAGTGTAATGTAACACAAATTTGTCACATGGACGTTCTTAAGATCTTTAGATATAATGCTCGTAGTGAAGTTGGTACTAATCAATTACCTGTCGGTTTTTAACACAAGCACAAATGCTCTCGCAGTGCATCAACAACAGGATTCGTGTCGATATTGTGTTGTCCATGCAATTCGCGTTACATCACACAGTACATTACGTTACAGGCTGTACGCGTGTGGACTAGAGCTTCCAATCTCGCAATCCTGGTAAATTATTCAATTCATGGATTTCGTGATTCAGTGAATGCTATGAAATAATTCAGAGTTCAAATTAAAGCTTCCAGATTAACTACAATATGTTCCTCGGTTTCTTCATGTACGTATTTTTTATAATACATATATAGTTAATATAACTGTTATGTCCTCCTTCTCATATTTTGTAGCAGCCGTTCTTAACCAATTTGAAATGGAGGACACATTAGGACCGCTCCTTAAATGGAAACAGGTCAATATTTCTAATTTGAATTGAAAGCCATGTTCTCTTTTTTAATAACATCTAGTAAAAGCTACAATAATAATGCAATATGTAAATAAGATAAAATAAAACGTAAAATTATTTTGACCACTATGTTTTTTTAGTTTTTTTTAATCATTTTTCGTAAATTACTGTCCGACTTATTTAAATCTACAAAAAAAACCACTGCAATACCTAAAAAAATAGGAAATCATGTATACATTCCAATTAAAGTAATAATAGACACAAATTAAATTTTAAATGTACAATTTAACATATTAAATTACACTTTATGACTAATGCCGGAATTCTGGGATTAGGAAATTCTGAATTCTGAAATCCCGGGATCATAAAAAGAGTCCGGGATTGGATGTGCTACTCTGGACCCGCCATTGCAAATGTTTAATTTTAAATGATGATCATAAAAATAGATGCAGTTTTGTTTATTAAAAAATAATCAAAACTGTATATATAGAAATAGAAAAATATTCAATCTAGCATTGGGTAATCCTTAAACAAAATACAATTGAAATCATAAATACTAAAAATAAACATTGGTCTAATAATTTATACAGTCCATAACTCACTTCTTTCTTTTCAAACTGCCTGTAAATCTGTATGTAAACAGGCATGGTTATTTCCAATCAAATGAATAATTTGCGAATAATAAAGATTTGTCAATGCGAATATCTCTTTGAAACATTATCGGTTATTCATTTAAATGATTCGTATATAAATACACAATATAAGTTGGATGAATCAAGGACATAATATAATATTTCGACTCCCCCACCCCATAAACATTATGCAAGAGAGTGAAACACACACGTTAAAAATTGACAGTTATAAATGAATGACTTCTTGGAAAATGATTTGTTTTGTATTAATTCGAAATTGTTTATTAAGGTCAGAACTAGTCAATAGCGAACATTATCAACTGCTGAAAAATAAATCCAAACAGGGTTATGTATATAAAATTGAACGAATACACAAAAATTGGTAGAATAACTACGACAAGAATTCACAGATAGATGTACAAATAAATTGTCTGCAATTAAAATACCTCTTAAAAATAAATCTTCTGAACTAATCTGTAATTAAAAACTAAACCACAATACATTATAGAGCGAAACCTGAGAGGTTCTGATCTTTTTGATAAATATATTGGCTTTCCAGCAAGAATTGACAGTAAACTTAGAATTCATAGAAATTTACTCTCGAGCAAAATGACCACCACTGTGTGACTGCTTTGTTCGTTGAGGGTGTCGATTTCTTTTAATTTCATTTCAGAATACATATAACTTTAATAAATAATTTATTACCCATGTGACCAGTACATGTCATAGAGACTACGATACCGTGAAAGTGCACAACTATGTACCTACTACCACAGATTTGATCCACCCCAGAATTGGTGACGTATTTTAATGCAAATATTTTTTGCAAACATCTGCATAATGCTTCTATTTCTATTAAACATATAACTAACAAGTTCTAGCATAAAATTGCATTGTTTTAACAGCAGCACCTTTGTCATGCTGCACGCCAGCATTTATTTTGTTATTTGATGATAATCTTATTGGTAATTGGTATTCTTTGATTCCTGTCAAACTGGGTTTGAATTAAATGTATTTATAAGTGTGTTATAATCAGGGCTGCGATATTGGAGTCGGAGTCGTGAAGTTGCGCTGCTTTGACCGGACTCAGAGTCGGAATTGTAAAAAACGAGTGACTCCAACTACTTTTTCTACAAAAAGCATTTTTGCATTCCTTGTATTTACGTACATGTTTTATTTTTACTTATGCCTATACCGTCTTCTTGTACAGCAATATACATATGTGTTTGTATATATTATATTTATTACATGAAAAATTTGACTATTTGCCGGATTGGTTGGTTGGTGTTTAATTTGAAGACCATTTACACATATAAGAAAGGTAGGGAAAAAACCTAACAAAATTAGATTTTTTTAAGTCGTAATCACAGTTGGAGTCGGAGTAGGGTTGTTGGTCAATGTCAGATTTGGAGTCGGAGTCGCGTTTTTCTTGAACGACTCTTAAGTACTTAAGTAGATAATTTTAAAAATGTCAAGATTAAAGATTCGTCACCCAATGATAAATATAAGTTAACGACATTAAATAGATTTTTCCGTCTAGTAATAAAATTGGGCTTAAACTTTTTATTTGATTTTTTTTCTACTAAGCGTACAATTTGACTAGGGAATAAGTAATAACGAAGTAATATAAGTTTTCAAATCTAGAGGAAACGCCGTGACAACTTTTATCTATCGAGTGAGCGAGGAAAATATTTTAATAAACGAACGATCCATTGTACACTGCAAAATAAATTCTGAAAAGTTTCGAATAAAATACATCAAACAGAAACGTTGTGACACAAATTGTACGGTTATAACAAAAACACTATGTGGGCACTTTTTATGATGGGTACTCAACAGTATGCCTTTGTACATATTTCAATATTTTTCTTTATTATTATTTTTCAATTGATTTACAGCCGTAATTCACATTTGTTTTCATTCTTTCAATCAAAACTGAAAATCATAGGGCCAGCAATTTATTTCTTCTTCTAATATGATGGGTAATAGCTGAAAAAATCATAAAGTTTTTCTATATTTGATTCGAAAACACTCCATGTTTGCTACTTTTTTGAAATAAATATATCGAGCATGATTATATTATTATACTTCTTTCGTATGTGTTCAATGAAATACTATCTATTTGATTTACGATATACTTAAAACATTTCTGTCAATCGCTATTTTTTTTTTTTTTAATATTTATTAATACAAGACAGTTCGCCTTAGTTATAGTCGTCTTGTCAAATAATTATTATTTATTCTTTGGTGAAATATTATTTATACTTGTGGTTATATTGAAAAACCATTGTCCTGATAAATAAAAAAAAATATATGGAATTACTACCGTCCCTTCAAGTCTTCAATGATTGAATCTAAGCGTGATGTGCTTTGATTACCGATCGGGAGGTTTCGAGTTCAAAACCTGGAACTTCAAAATCTAATTCAAGTTAAATATTTAAGATCTCAGATGTGGATAATTTTGATTGCTTTTCTCCTTGAGTTGATCTTAAAAGATTTTTTTAAGAAATCGACTGGTGATCGATTTAGTGCACCCTAGCATGATGAAATTTCAATATTAATATAGTTAATTTGGATTATTGAGATTTTGTACACTTCCATGTATTTTGTCACTAACGACCCGGGTTTCGCCTTTCGGCATCTTCAGGCATTCGAGCACACGGATGGACTCGAACCATCCGTGTGCTCGAATGCCTGAAGATGCCGAAAGGCGAAACCCGGGTCGTTAGTGACAAAATACATGGAAGTGTACAAAATCTCAATAATCCAAATTTGATATTGAAATTCCATCAAGCACATCAGTATAGTTTCTGGACTTGGTGACATTTGAATATTTTTCTTAATTTTTCTTATACATAAACTATTTACAAAATGTCAGTTCGAGTTCAATCGTATGCTCGAATGCCTGAAGATAACAAAAAGCAAAACTCGGGTCGTCAGTGACAAAACGAAGTGTACAAAATTTAAATGGCTTTATTAAATTCTTATAAGCCAAATTAACTATCAATGAAGTATTGAAATTTATATGGATTTTAACTCTTGCCACTTGACATTTTTACCTTATAATAATATTTAGAGTCGTAGTAAGTAAATTCCAATTAAATAAATTCTAAATTTGCTTTTTGCTATCTGGTGCATTCATCATAAAATATATGATAAAGAAAATAAATTAAATATCAAAACATTATCGAAATCCTTTCCACTCATTTAAGCGAGAAAAAAATGATTAATGAGTTAACTTACTGCAGTATTCTTTAATTGTTGAGATTTGACGTTTCGAGGATTGTTATCGTTCAAGTTGTAAATCACAAATACAAAAACCTATCCAATTGGCTGCGTAACGTTTTGATATATCGGCGTGATTGTCCAAGCTGACGGAAAATCGTAAAATATTTAGAGAAAAACAATGGCCGAAAACAGCGTGTTTCTCACTCCATTTCATTGCGCGGGGACACAACTTGAATAAAAATATTTCTAAACGGTTAAACCTGCGAACAGCCCGCCGTCCAAATTTGATTTAGTGCTCCGGCAAATTGATTGTCTCTATACATGTGCCACATATTATAATTATTTATTGCCTGGAGGGAAGAACACGAGATTCGAGTGTTTTTTTTATAATTAAAATTACAAAAATATGTTGAATGTTTTATAGATAACTTATCAACATGACAGAGTGTTTTTTAACATTTATTCTTTTACTTTTCTTTATACGTACGAGTTCGAATCCTAATATGGACAATTAGACAGTTTCATAAGTTCATTTTTCAATCGATTTTTGGATTCTGTTTGAATGGTTAGATGCTTGTCGTGTCAAATATTCCCTACCACCCATCTGATCCTAAAAACGGCGCGTAGCGAAAGCGACTATCTAACCACTAGTCCTATCTTAGCTCTATTCTACTACATTCTTTGAAAATAAGAGGCTATACAACTAAGTAAGAATTGCATCTCGTAGTCTGGCAATAGACGCTTCGATTTGAATTTGGCGGAATCAATGAGAAAATTCTTCCAAAGGCAATCAAGCTTATAAATTCTTTCCGAAAATAAAGTGCCGAATGAAGATAACCAAAGTTTTCACTCCTGACCAGCCAATTTATTCAATTGGTCATGGTCGCTTTGTTGTCAAGCTCGTCCAGATTGACTGGTTGGTGATTCAGGATGTTCCTTAGGGAATTTTCATACATAGACAATGAACGAGAAAAATTGCTCAATACGATCCGACAATCAGTTGGATATGTCAACCCAGTCAGTCATACTGAAATTCGTGACATTCAAACAGACATTCAAAAAGTTTACGGAGTCAAATGAAAAGCAAATGAAACTCAATTCTTAGAAAGTCATTCACAAACACGTATCTTTTTTATTATTATTATTATTTAACTTCCTGCACAGTAGAGTCCATGCAACCAAGTTTTGAAAATTTCTCCTCGGAGATTCTTGGCAAAAAAATTTAAATACGCATAACGTTGTTAGAATGTGAAATACACTTTCTAACATGAGTGTGAAGCTGAAGCGGGTAGTGGTGAGTTCAATGTTGATTACCATAGGGAATTTAAATATAAAATAGAAAAATTTCACTTCAGATACCTTCATTGGGAGGCCATATGCTCCACATTGGAAGCGCATATGGCTTAAAAAAAGAATTAATAGTTAACAATATTAATAGTTAATAATAAGTGTTTAGTCTTACGAGAACTCCTTGAGCCCAACGCACGCCTTCTCTTATAATCAGTTTTATACATACACCTTATCCATTGCCCTTAAAATTAAATAAATAAAATATTTTGAAAACAGTAACCATTATGAGGGTGTTATGGTGACTTTTTTTCAATACTTTTGAGGAAGTGTTTCTATGTTTAAACTTTTTAAGCCATGTAAGCGCACGATACGCTGTATATTCATTTCATGACGCCAGCGCAACTGGTATTTTTTATGACGATTTAAGCTCACGGGAGATATAATTAATAGTTAATTTATTAAACATATTTTTTCACTCCTCACTATTCTTTTACCCTTAATAAATTATATATGTGTACGTATTTTTAAAACAACTAACAAAAGAAAAGTTTTTAAGTCACAATAAAGTATTTAAATAAATTATTTTTCGCAACCCATAAAATAACCTTTGTACATTTAGAGTACAAAAAACCCACTTTTACTTTAATATAATAAACTTAACTTAATAAAAATACTATGTCTTGCGGCTCAGACTAATTTGAGATAGGCTTTATTTCGGGGTTTGTCTTTTTTCATTTATTTTATACGCTTTCCTTTCTCCCTAATACCTTAATATTTTAGGTAATGAAAGCTTTCTTAGAGTAACTATTTAAAGACACTTATATATATTTTTACTTTGAACGATTTTCATAATTACGTTATTTTCAATGTATCTTTAAAATGACATTTACATCCACATTTCATAATTCTATTAAATATAAAAGTATAATTTAAGATATAATTTAAGACATCGACTGAGGGTGCTTGATGGAATTTCAATATCAAATTTGGATTATTGAGATTTTGTACACTTCCATGTATTTTGTCACTAACGACCCGGGTTTCGCCTTTCGGCATCTTCAGGCATTCGAGCATACGGATGGACTCGAGTCAGTTCGAGTCCATCCGTATGCTCGAATGCCTGAAGATGCCGAAAGGCGAAACCCGGGTCGTTAGTGACAAAATACATGGAAGTGTACAAAATCTCAATAATCCAAATTTAAATTAAATATAAAAGTCATCAATATAAGAAATAAATTATCTAAGATTCTAATGTATATTATTTTGATATTTTTACCGCAGTACCAATTCTGATTAGGCTCAATATTCACAAAGAACGCAGAACCGTATATCGATTTATTAACAAAATTATTTGGATGAAAGCTTTATAGAAATAAATGATATTTACAAATATTTTTTACTTATATTATACAGGTTGGATATCTAAAATATCAGCTCAACCTATAGAATTTATACACGTTTTCATCCAATCATGCGTTTTTCATATTCGACGTCGTTTCGGAATCACTGTATATAGGAAAAGTCAATACTCAACTAAAACTTTTAAAACTACACATTGGTATAAAAAATCTAACGAATTAGTTAATATAGTAAAACAAGAATGATTTTTTTACATAAAAAATAATTAGCTTTTTTTGTAGATTTGATAATTTAATAATTAAAACCACAAATTAATGTTATTGTTAAGTTTGTAATTATCTCAGAAGATTGAAAATACATAATATATGTGAATATTCTTAACTAGTTTTATTCCTACACACTATATAGAAATCTATGATTAAATAATGTAACTACAATTACATATTCAAAGCAGTTTTGTATGAAATACGAATCTGAGTGAACATAATTACAAATTATTTGAATGATCTTTTTAAATATAGCATACATAAGTAATGAATAAAACGAAACATTTCCAAGGCAAACAATTGAATGGAATCTGTTTGTGCTTACGAAGAAAGCAATCTCATTGATAGTAACGAAAAAATATTGCTACTCTATTTCTGAAAAGGACCTTCTATAAAACACAACCCAGTGAAAGCTTCGTCCTTCCTTACTAAGGCAAAACATATTGTACCTTAAAATAAGTCAATGCCCAGGACTGGCCAAAGGTCTTGAAGGCTTTGTTCTCAAAGGAAGTCCACCACAACCCTCCATCTCTCCATTTCACGTCCCCACGTCTTTCGCTCACTTAAGACAGCAAGACAGATGGTGAACCTATCCTAAGGGTTTTATGGATTGGTCTTTCACAAACAACTTTTCACCGATGTGTTCTGTGAAATTCGCTTTATATTCATTCAATTATCTAAGGATGAATTTAAATTCTAATCTGTTTTAAAAAGATTCAATTATTTAATTGAATATACATTAACAATGCAAAAAATATACCAATAATTGATTGTATTACATATTCAAACTAATATTTTCAAAAAATAAAATACCAGTATGTTATTTTGCTTGATATTTTAACTCTACGCTTTAGAAATGGCATATTATTAAAATTAAGTGAAAGCACAAAATGCTGAAAAGATACTAAAGATTTTAAATCTCAAAAATAATGACACAAAAAGTTAACAAAACAGATTACAAAGTTTTTTAACATCTACTTACCATCATTTAAAAATATAACTTGATATAAGTGGATAAAATATAGTATTTTTAATTGTAGTAGGTACATAGTAAAATATCAATATATTTTTTTAAGTCTTAGACAAGATCTTAGAATAAGATTTGTAACAAATATTTAATTGTTAAACAAGCATTAGATACATTAATTATCATTTAAAGTGCGTGTTTCAAGATTTATTTGAAGTCCGACGAGATGTGAAATCCAACTGTCATCAAAAAGCTGAAAAAACGACTTACATTTTTGGATTATTGAGATTTTGTACACTTCCATGTATTTTGTCACTAACGACCCGGGTCTCAATAATCCAAATTTGATATTGAAATTCCATCAAGCACCCTCAGTCGATGTCTTAAATTAGGCTTACATTTTATTTAGATTTGTTAACTATCGCTTATCTCCATCGATTGTAAATTGTGATTGCGTGCAAAAACGATTTTTTCTGTTAGCATAATTACCAATATATACAATAAAACATGTTCATTGAAATTTTAACAATTAAATATATTGTGAAGTATTTTTCGATACAAATCTTTGCAAAATACACTATTGTCTGTGCAGTGGTTAAAAATAGGGAGTTTAGGTGCAGAGCTTAAGTCTACAAGCCGAACCCAAAATTATTGCACGCTTAAAATATCCTTTATGATTTATCGAACATCTTTGAATAAAATCAGCCGATCCTGTCATTAATAATATCCAATATCAATTTTTAATGGAACCTGTGTACATACGCAAGAGTATCTGTGATATTTTATCTGATCTGAGAAATGCCAAACATAAATAGATTAAATTTAGATTATTGAGACTTTGTACACTTCCATGTATTGACTCGAACTGGTCAGTTCGAGTCCATTCGTGTGCTCGAATGTCTGAAGATGCCGAAAGGTGAAACTCAGGTCGTTAGTGACAAAATACATGGAAGTGTACAAAATCTCAATAATCCAAATTTGATATTGAAATTCCATCAAGCAACCTCAGTCGTTGTCTTAAAATATAAATAGATTAAGTTTAGTATTAATTTTCATCTAGCAGAGGTTGAGTGACACACTTCAAACTAGGGCTTCCGATCCCGGGATACCGGTAAATCAGTCAATCCCGTAGTCCCGTATTTTAATATTTAACCTAGCATTCACTGTTAATGTAAAAATTACCAGATTTATAACTAAATGCTTCCTGATTAACTATAACGTGTACCTCAGTTTGTTTATGTACATAGTTTTTTATAATACCTACGCAATTAATACATAAATTATGGTACCCCGCCTTCTCATATTTATAATAGCAATAAATTAAGTAAATTAAAAAACTTTTTTGATTAAAATAGGTATATTCGTATTTATTTCTGATTGCAGGTGATTCTCAGTAAATAAAAAAAATCAATCAAGTAAATAAAATATAAAAGTAAATAAATGACAACAATGGACACAGATTGAATTTTAAATACACAATTTAAATCTTGATATGACGATGAATAATCAATACCGGGATTGAACAATTACGAATTCCGAAATTTTGGGATGATAAAAAAGTTCCGGTATTGGATTTCTTACTTGTAACGACTTATTGAGAAATAAATTATTTAAAGATGATTCGCCAGGAGTATATTATGGGCTACTAATTTTTCTAACCAAATTATAAATACTTAAATATTTTATTTCTTCCAATTTTCGGCGACGAATTGTGAAAATGTCTTACTGCGGCAGGTCGGACAAACTGTAACAATGCTTTCGGACTTTTTATGTAAGCGAAGAAGTGATCTGAGCCATAGGTACCTATCTACATTGGTTTAAAGTTCAATCCGGGCGCTTCTTCTTTGTTTTATCATACTCAATGTGCTTCTTTTTTGATTTGTTTCAACCAGATATCGCAAAGAAACTTTGTTAACAACTTTATTTCGAATAAAGTATTTTTCTAAATCGTTTTTATATTGCAATGCCTAAATAAGCCTCTTTTAATGAATTATCAATCAATTCAGATACTAGTTGGGATTACTTGATGTAATTTAATTTCAATTGAATATCACATGAACACTAGAAGGCAAAAAATGCTAGTAAATACGTTTTGTTATTGTATTTATTTAAAATTATTTTAATCAGTTGGAGAAGTGGTTGTTGGTTTCGGTTACGGATCTCACTCGTTTGAGTCCTAGCAAGGACAGTTTCATAAATTGATTTTTCAATCGATTTATAGATTTTGTTCAATCATTTTTGATCCTATCCCTACACCCTTCAACGATGAGAGGTTAAGCATCTGACTAATAAGGAGTTCTCGTAGTAAACTTATGTTCTGAATGACACATTGGAAGTGGACATGGATAAAAAAAATTAAATTATATAAAAAAAAAATTATCTGCAACAATGATATTCGCCCGATGACGATTGCAAAATTAAGTGATCATCAATACTTTTTCTTTATGAAGAAGAATTTTCGATTAAGGTTATTTGTTTCAAGATATAACTAACCAGATGACTTCATCAAATATCGGTATAAAAAAATGCATCAGCGAAGAGTTTTAGTTCTTCAAATTGCATTCAATTAACACAGAATTATCTTTCTTCAGTAAAAGCAACATTAGAATTTACGTGAATTAAGCAAAATACTGAATAAAAGAAGTAAAGTTGTTTTTATAATCGCATCAACATGATTTTAACACAAGTTAAATTTTTTTTATTTGGATATAATAATGGTAAAGTTAAATAATCTGTACATTATAATGTGTACGTCATAATTTAACATTAAAAGCTTCAATTAAGAGCACTCGAGAAGTGAAGTGGACCAAGTAATAAAATGGTGAAACTTATTTATTGAAATTTTTAGTTTAATGAACATCTTACATTAATTGACAGTTTATTTAATTTTACTTCTTACAGAATAAAATTCTTTTGAAGCCTGTATATATTTAGCTCACTTCACTTTTATGATGCTTTATGCACCCAAATCATTTTTTTCGAAAATATCAAATGACTTGATTGCCTTTTCATTGGTTCATATAATATGTTTAGTATCTGATACTTGCTTGATTACTCTGTTACTTGCATCTTCTTATAACAACCAATTTTCATAATTGGATTAGACATAAAGCGAATACGTGGACATAGATTGGATGAAACTAATTTAGGCGTAGATCTATTTTTTCTTTCAAATAGTCAAAAACGTCTTTTGGGATTTTCCTTCAGCAGCTTCATGCCTTTAGTAGGCCATGATTGAATATATAGGAAGGCAAACCCAGCGTCCAAAATGACAATACGTGTCTATCAAATATCACATTTCAATGGTTATCTACGTTTACGATAATATACGGGCTGCGTCGCAGATAGGAAAATATTTTTAGTGAGGAAAAGATGACATGAATTGAATAGATGAAGCTAGGTCACAGGGGGTAGAACCAATCTTTAAGGGAACTGAATGACATCTACATTTAATTAGCAGTGTCAGTTACCAAAACCTTCAAGATGGACGTTATCCATCTTATATCGGGAAATATGTTGATTATTATAATAAAGTTTTGTAATAATAATATAATATAATTGTCTGATCTGTGGTGCAATGGTCAACGTAGTTGGCTTCAGATACGAGTGTTTTGGGTTCAAATCCTAGTAAGGACAGTTCGATTTTTATGGATTTCTGCTCGTAGGCATGGATGTCTGTGATGTCTAAAATACCATCCCATGCATCATCCGTAGAGAGAGTGATAAGCTAACCACTAGTCCTGAAATCCCTACATATGCACCACATTGGGAGCGAACATGGTAAAAAAATAATCTTATACATAATAGCCCAGACCGTTCTGTAGACGTTTTATTATTATCACATGTCATTTGTAGGTATGAAATTTTCTCATGACCTAAGCGTTCGCGGTTCGCGGTGTATAATACACTAAAATGTTATGGAATGCACACACAGTTCCAACTTAATACCTACTTTAGACCATAGTTTCCTAATCGGTGGTCCGTGAAGATTTGTTACAGTCTGTTTTAATATACTTAAATACAGTTGTATCAGCATACAGTGTTGCAAAATTAATTTTGTAAATATTTGTTATTTTTTTTCAATGTTGGTGGTCCGTAAAACATTTTTTGATTTTTTGGTGGTCCAAGAATGTAAAAAGGTTAAGAAACAGTGTTTTAGACATTCAGTATTTCAATTTCAATACCGTCATCTATGACGGGTACGGTGGTACTGGTACATAATAATACCCCAATAAATGAAGATAGGTATTGAAATATATTGAAAACACGTTTATTTTATGCAATTTAAAATATAAATTTTGAATTCCTAAGTAAAATAGGCAAAAATCTGTATCAGAATGAAGAAATGAAGAAAAGAGGGAATTTCATAACTAAAACATTTACGGGAGGATGACGTCTCAAAACTTCCGATGAAAAAAATATGGGTCGGAATATTCATGAAACGGTTAATATTGAAATTTTTGATGCTTACTCAAACGGAATATGGTATTATATTTTATAACGAAGGATTTTGTTAAATTATTTGATTAATTTAAAATATATCAGAGGATCCGAGAGCTTCTAGGAACCCTCTGAAATCCATCGTCGATAATCTGACACTTCTGTCTGCTGCGTCACCTGTTTGTATCTCTCTCCCATCCGAATTTGTACTGAAAATGATATTATTCAAGCTTCTGTTTACAATTTGAAGGAGGTATCTCGATTAGAATAAAACCCCATCGAAACCTTTTACACACACAAACGAGCATTGGAATATTTCAAATAACAATCACATTTTATTTTACTGTATTTCGCTGACGTCTCAGTTTACCTTTTTCTTTTAAATACCGACACCCCGTTTTGGAGGGCCAAATTACTCTGGCGACAGACTTCCAGCTGAAATAAAAACAAAGATATCACATTGCGTATCACAATCAGCTACGGAATTCCCCTCCTTAACAAATATCCGTTTATTTTCATTCTATTGGGTCGATAGGTTGGTTTTAAATCAGGCCCCAGAGCCTCTTAACGGCAAGCGAAATCGAACATAAAACCCAAAATAAATAAATAGAACGACCATTTTCAATATCTACGGTTTTTTTTTCAATAGAACTTTGGGTTTTTATTACGCACTTTCTCCCGCCGTGGATTTAAAATAAAATCGTAGATCACTTTGGGATAATCTTTTTTCACGATAACCTTTTTTATGTTAAAAATAGGCTTAAGATAATATAAATGGCCGGTCGTAAATTTCAATCAATTACGTTTAATTTATGATACTTGATATTCACTTATCAAAAAAAATTACACGGTACTTTCTTATCAGCAAAAAGTTCTTGGATCAATCAATTTAAATGCAGCCAAAAAAATATTCCATAGGATTCAGAAAGAAATTTTCAAGTGATCGTTATTTAAGAAATAATTACTTTTACGTAATGAAAATGATTGCCAATTATTTTTTTTCCAGAAATATTTTAAAAATTGTTTACTCAATAATGTTTGCTAAAAAATAAATGAGGAAAATGAAATCTTTCGATTTTAGTTTCATGTTTTTTTTTTATTTCAATATTTATTCCACTTTATTCAAACAATACGTTTCAACATAATTAAATCATTGTACTTGAGATCAACTCTATAAGAAAAGACACCACAAACACTCTGGCTGAATATTGTAAATATGAACATAATTTAAGATATAAACTGAGAGTGTTTGATAAAACTGCAATATCAAAATTAAAATCTCTCATATTTCGTACAAATACGTTTTGTCATTTATGATTAGGGTTTGGCTTTTTGAGATCTTCAACCATTCAAGTGTACGGATGAGTTAGAACTGGATGTTAATTAACAGTTTGTATCTTTTATAATATATGTATATATATTTCTCTCTAAATGGTGGTCTCTGTACTGGGTGGCAGTAATTATAGAAAAAAGTACGGATTAATAAATATTGAAATAAATTAATTATCTATAAAAAGTACAGATTAATATAAATTATATTCCCTATGGAGTAGATAATGTTTGTGATGAACAAAAATGGTCCTGAACATTATGATAATGTAGAAGCAGTAAAAACATATTCCTTTCAAATTGTCATTTTTCTTGAAAATGATTTAACTGTAAATAAATAAAATGGAACTGATTTATACGGCTGTTTACAACAATTAACAGCAGTAATAGTTTTTGAGGATACCTACGCCCTGTTTTATTTTACTAATTCCACTCCCAATCTGCGCTAGCGCTATAGATACACAGGATACTAAATATTGCTTAAACTAAGTGGCTGAGCAAGATAAATTTTCTTTTTTTCCGCTTTATCGTTTCTTTTCTTAAGCACAATAGTGCGTGGTGAAAAGATCGATCCCGTGCAGCTGTGCATCGAGCCAAGAACATGAGGAATAAATTCTTTTCAATTGAATGCTGCCATGAAACAACGGCTGAATACAAGTAGCGGGTGGAGCTGAGGCAACCAATCTGTTTCCGTTCAGCAATTAGACTAAATAAATTGAACGTTTAAAAACGTTGGAACAATTAAAGCATCTACTTAACCATTCATTTTTTTAATATGCAAGATAAAACAACATTTAATACAATCTTAAGAACTCATTTTATTTATTTATTCAGCATCAAAAATGAATAATACAATTTCCAAATTTTAATTTGATCGCTTTGCAATTAAAATCAACAATTTAAAAGTATTCCTTTCATACCGTTAACTTCTGTTAATGGCATTTCAAAACTGTATTATAATAAAATGGTAGCACACACTTGAATTGAGATATTCGCGTAACGAACTTTAATGTCAGGAGATAAATTACTTCGTTTGATGATTTCTCCATTTTATGAGCAGCTAAGAACTTAGCATGATGAAGTCCCCTTTTGATTTATAATTATTGTACTAAATATATCCATTTCACAAGCCAGGAAAAGTTTTATGCCAAATACAATGTTGACATATCAGAAATTCCTTATTTATCAATGTAGGTCAAAAGTAGGTTTTCAGATAAAGATACAATTATCTATTGAGACCCGTTTACTTTATTTTAAGTTAATTTTATAAATTATATTTAAATTTTACCATTTATTATTTAAATCATGTTTTTTCCAGTATGCAATACAGATCTAAGTCAATAATTGCAAAAACGATGAAGCGCATGCATCCTGCATTATGGCATTAATGAGTTGGTTGAAGCTTATGTATAAAATGTTTAAGAGCGTATCTCCGTTGAAATGTTTATTTACAATTATATCAAATTCATGTGCACTAGAAATTCACAGTTATGTTTGGCATGTACCCAATCAATTGTGTCCCAGTGGACATGTTCTTGTTAACTTTTTAGTTGCGCGTATCTAAATTAAAGATAATTATACAATTATTTCGAAACACGGAAAACATTTTTATTTGTACGAAAGCAGTTTTGTAGATTTTGTACGATTTCCACTCTCTCAAACTAAAACAAATCAATTATATATCTGTTTAGAAAAAATAGCAATGTGAGAGAAAAGTGTTTTTTAACATATTCACTTATAAGTTTATTCCAAATAAAAGTTAACGGTTAATTTCTTTATTGTAACCGTAATGATTCTTGTTTTTACAAACCGGACTAGATCTTGAACTCATCAAATAGTATATCATCATACCAAACGTAAGTGCAACAAAAATTCACATGGACACAATAATCTCCACTAGTTTATTTCTAAGCTCTCTGGGTATTGCAATCAGTATCCCTATTTGAGTGCGTCACAAAACGCATCTATAGCATTTCACACACTTCACATGGCCATCCAATCAAAGTCACCCAATTCAGATTTGGGATATGATATTTACATATTGAATAATGCGTCCGCTTTGGGTGTACACTGTACACCAAATCTGCCACACTCCATAAATCTGTTTATTCACGTCGTTATTCATCGATATTGCTTTTAATTAAATACTGTTTTCTTAGATTGTCAAGTACATTTTATTGGAACATTCATCGTATAGTGTCATTCCATTTTATATTTTGTATATAGTATTTATAATTGCATTGTAAAAGCAATAGGTACACTCATATTTCTTTAAATATCATGTAATGAAATTGCATTGAAACATTAAATAAGCAATATTCTGACATGAAAAACTTTGTTTGCAATAAGTTTTAAATTCAAAATGGGTTTTAGAAGGTAATATGAATTTGAAAAAAGAAAGATTAGATTTATCCAAGCCGACATAACACCAACAAGAATGAAAACATGTATATAGTAAATGTACGTTATTTCGTATGCTTTGATGCGACGTTTGAACTATTTGATAGTAAGATAAAAATGCTAAACGCCACTTGCGGATGACAATGTTAAACAATAAACTACTACAGCCAGCTATTCCAGAATGCTAGGGCCCCACAAACTTACGTTTTTAGTACAAATATGCTGATTTACTCATAGTGTCCTGAACGTTTCATTTTAGTTAAGCGGCTATAACAGTAATAGGTAATTTAAAATTTGAGTACATGCGTTATGAACATCAGTTTTAATAAAAGCCACAACATGAAACAACCAGCCGTATTTTTAATTAACCTTTCAAATCGCTCTGCCATGTTTTGTTTTCTGACTCGTATACAAAAATTCTTAAAAAATTTGTACTACTTTCACATGTATATAATGATCAGGACTGGTTTTGCTCATCATGAGAATTATCAACTGATAATAATGATCGTGATGATCGAAACCAGTCCTGATCATTATAACCATGTGGAAGTAGTGCAAATAAATTGTGTTTTATTTTTTGAAACATAATGTCTTTCCACCAAGAATCGACAGTTAACACCTTGAAAGTGTATATTAATAAATCAAGCACCATACTCAAAGGTAGCATATGAAATCAGGTATTCACAAAGTATATGTTCATGATGCACCATTCATAATATGAAAAGTTGAATAATTGTATAAATTATCTTCAATGTAGTGTATTCATTGATTGATTGAATTGACATTTACTTGGTTGAGCTAAATTATAAAAGGTTAAATAAAAATATAAAATAGATACATAGATCTTCTATGGTAATAAATGTCTGTTACTGAAATGTTTTAGAAGAATAATATTTTGTCTAAACATAAATTAAATAAAGTTATTAATTTAGCAATGTCTGTTAAATTCTCTCTATAAACTCCATTTACAATAACTACAGTCAACTTAGTGAAACTATTCTGATTATGAAAACGTAAACGCTATTTGCATACACAAATAGAAGGTATTTTCTCAACTAATGGACTGTGTCGAGTGAATTTCGTTTAACTAAAAAAACAATTTTAAGAAAAACATACAACCAAAGTTTTATATTTTAATAATTGTTATTAGGAATAATTAAATAATTTATTTTGGTGCTTGTATGTTGAAATATGCGAGAAAAATTGTATACTGTAATAAGTTTTAATAAATTTATACCAAACGGTTGAATTAAAAAAACTGTTTACTCTCAATGTGGGGCTAATCAAATATTAAAGTTACAGAAGGGAAAAGTGGTTGTAATTCAGTCACTCAACCTTTTATTATCAGTATGGGTAATGATAGAAGGATGCCATTAGAAAAAGACTAATAGTTACCATTAGATGAGAAGTAGGGAAACAAAATGTTAAAATCACAGACCCAGCCTTTGAACTGAAGCTTCCAATTCTGGGATCTGAGATCCCAACAAATAAGTCTGTCTCCTAATCTCAAGATTGTCAAAATATCAATCCAGGGATTTCGGAATTTACTATAAATATTAAAAAGTTATCCATATTTCAAATTGCATACTTCCTGATAAACTATATTGTGTACCTCGATTTGTTTATGAACATACTTTCATAATAATTGAAATATCGACATTGGAAAGGAAAAAGGACATAGTCCACATTCAAAAATATTGTGTATATCCCAAAAAAACGTGTATTAAATTGTATAACACTGTGATTATCGAAAAAAAATATTATGAAAAAACGGAGGGATAAGTCTTCTGGCCTTTCTACAGTCAATATATTATACATATATAAATATAGTGTATTAGGACGTTTTATGTGAGTTATACACAATATTTTTTTGTTGTGGGTTACGTATTTTTTCCTTTCCATAGTCGATATGTATTACGATAGTTTTTACGGCCATAGACAGGAACAGACAATTTTGACAGTATGTTTTAAGTTTTTTTTTTCAGTATTTTATAAAACAATAAATCGCAGCTATTATAAATATATCAATAAAATCTTCCAAGTAAATAAAAAAAACAATTTTCATGCCAAAAAAAATATATTCATTTCAATGGAAGCAATAATTTCCACCAATTTAATTTAAAATACAAAACTCAAAACATGAAATTTCACTTAATTACTAATTCCGAGATTCGAAAATTGTGAATCCCGAAATACCGAGATAATAAAAGCGCTTATTAAAATTATGCGCTACTTTGAACACACATCCATAAATCGATAGAAAAATCAATTCACGACAGTTTCAATACTATTTTCTAGCATTTGTATTATACCGTAACCGAACAGGAATAACGAGTCGGCCAAAGCGAAAACTATTTTTTTTTGCTTTCAATATTCCACATCTAAAAATTTTGTTCAACGAAAATCCGTTTTAAAAAATGTGAAACTTTTGTAAATGTATTTTTGTTTATTCTGTTAGTAACCCTTATATCACGTACGGAGTCTCCCTTTCATCTTAAAGTCATATTTCCTTGCAGCAACAAACATTTTTGTGTTGTCGAATTTGAAAAACGTGCTCCTGTTTTATTGAATCGGTGTTTTTTATTCGCTCATGTTATTGGCAGTTTCTGTTTTAAATAGAGTTTCCTAGGTTTATTTGTCATCGGAGTTTTCAAGTTGTATGTTGTTTTTTTTTTATTTATCGGCAATAAGTTGTTGACAGAAGTCAACATTGGCGTATGATGCTTGCTTTATGCTTTCGGTGTACCAATAAATTTTCTTTTATAGCAAAAAAGCTTCCTAGATATACTTCACTTATACAAAAAATAAGCATCTAAAAGGTCGTCGTTTCAATAAAAAATATATCGATACGGAGTCGTTACATTTTTAGTAATAGAAAAAATAATTTTACATAACGGCTTATATTTGCAAATGCAACAGTTATTTTTAAATAAATCACATCAGATTAACTCCATAACTACATTCACTTAAGATTAACTTGTAGTGAAAACACGTAACTCTCGCACCCATGCCCAAGATCTTAAATGTTGAAAAGAACTTATTTTGATATTGGTCTTTCCGGGACTTAAATTCGAAACCATCTGATTACTGGGATAATGTTTCTATTATAGACAAAAGTCGATGACGGGAGTACAAATTAAATACTGCATTTTATAATATTATATCAATAAAACAGAGCAGTGAATATATTTGTCTATCGACCTCCTAATGGAGATATTTTAGGCATCACAAACATTCATGCACACGAACAGAAATCCATAAATCGATTGAAAATTCAATTTATTACAATGCCCGTACTGCGGTTCGAGCACATGAGATTCATAACCAAAGCCAACGACGTTGACCACTACACCTCGGACGCGACAAAGCCGAAAATGAAGTCAAGCTAAATTATGTTTACACATAGTTCCAACGATGGCGTGGAGCTGAACTAGCTATTAAAAAACTGATAAAAATCTTCCAGAACTGAATTCCATTCGTGCAAGTTAATATTAATTAAATCAATAAATAATTATTGTTTTAAAAGAATATTTAAAATATTTGATATAAATACGTTTTTATCAAACATCATTCTGTCTGAATCCGTGAATCGAAGTTTTTATCCCTGCTTTAATTTTTGTAATGAAATATATTTTTTTGAATAACGCTTTACAGTCTTAGTACAAATACGAAAAATCAGTCAAAATTAGCAAAATTTATCATCCAAACAAATCAGTACTTAATTAATAAATTATTCATAAATTCTACTTTTTCTTTGCATTAGCATCACTTATCGACTTTATCCTTAATTTTTCAATATTTCAATATGTAACTTTACTTTTTACAAATACAAAGAACTGTCTTACTAATTACACAATGACCATTTACCTAATGTCACGAACTGCGTATCCAAAGAATGGTAGTGTATATAAATATATAAACGTAAAGTCTGTTTGTTCACTGTCCGGCAGCAAATTGAATGAAATGTTGGCAAGGAAGACTGACTCCCCTTACATTAAGATACTTTTATATACTTTTCTATATGTCTGTCGTGATGTGTTGTTAAGATATTCCCCTGACAACACCACACAAACATGCCTTACTGAATTCATCCCGCAAAGAGTTCATCGCCAGTAGGTATATGAATTTGCAATAAATGTGTCTTTGTAATTAAGAATTGTATTTGCAAAGCTATCATTTTTGCAGAACTCAAAGAATCCTATCAATTTCGTCTTTGGTGTATTGACCAGACGATCTCAGATGCACACGCTCACATTCTACCAAATCACAAGCATGCAATTCTTAATATTTGCGTTTGCGTTACTATCTCAACTGTCACTCACGGAATATTTAACCTTCCCGTTTTCATGCTAAAAAATCCCTTCGAATCTCATGCAGTCACATTTCGTTACCGTGTGGATTTTGTCATATAAATGCATTTATAAAGTGAAATGACAATTTCAAGAAGTGAAATATGGTTTTCTGTAGTATAAAGTAATAAATTTACGTCATATTTTGTGTGTAAAACCTCAAATACATTAAACTATGCAAAATTATTGAAAGACGCTTGAATCAAAATTCTTCATAGCAGAACAAGCTCGAGCTTGACTTCATTGTTAACCTTTTTTTAAATTATAACGTGTCTCAGTGTTGTTTGAAAAAAAATGATTGCATATTGTACGTCTTGCATCTCGGATTGTTACTATACTATAATTTTGTATTTTAAGATGGTGAAATTGACGAGTTCTTCAAATTATAATTAATTATACAAAGAAGGGGTAAACTGTCATTTATTTTTAATTTTTAATTTTATATAAAAATTATAATTTCATTTAATTACAACAACCTATTTCAAAGATAATTTAAAGTTTTAAAAGCCAAAGTAATTCATTGTTACACCATGAATACGGAAGGGTTAAGTATGGAGCGGTTGTAACGTAACCTTTTTTTCTGTTCCTTTTTTCATTCACATTGATACCATTTACCATTCATAATAAATTATTATAAATTGCTTCATCGCCGGTTAAATGAAATAATAAAATACTTACAGCTTTTGTGATTAATAATGATTGGGAATGCCTTTCATAATCGTCATGGTTTCAATTGAATTGATAAACTCCTAATAATTGTAGGATATTATTTTGAATAAATTTGAGTTCAATGGACCCAATAAAACAACTTATTTTTCAATGACAACTTCTGTTTAAAGGATTCGTATCAGAAATTAGATAATAATTTGAAAGGATTGATAATTAATAGGGCCTTAACACGTTATTCTGAAATACTGGATACCAATGATTGGAGAAGCGATGATTTAATTACATAATAGAGAAAGCTGTTTGACATAGTCAAAACCGCCCGACCAAGCTATAGTACTGTAGAAATGATACTGATGATACAGACAAACACTGTGGACAGGCAAAGTGCCACTGTGGTCATAACGATTGTATTAATCGGAATTCAAAATGAATACGTCTTTGGGAAAGAATCTATTTATCGGAAGTCATCGGTGAAAAGTATTCCTTTAATCAAAAATGCGCTGCTTGTTAACACTATGTGTATTAGAACTATTTTTCATTTTAAATATCAATGTGTTGTATTATACAAATAGTCTTGTAGAAGTATTTTGTTATTTAATATTTATTTATTAACACGAATAGTTTATATGTACGTAAACAATTCAAAGTGTATCAGAATATTATATTTCTAATTTTTAACAAAATAAGAATGTCTAGGGTTTTCAGATAAGAATTTTTAAAACAATGTGAGCTATTACCTTAAATTTGTTGTAGTCTTTCACTGACAGTAATTTTTTATTATTTTTCCACTGGCGGATTTCAATATTAAAGCAGTGAAATTATAAAATTATCAATATTAATTTAATATAATTAGTAATGAATATATTTATTATTGTAAAATAATTTCGGTTTCAATGACGAAAAGTAACTCTTTTGATGATTTCTGGCGATGAACATTTTCTAAATGTTTTACGTGGACAAGTTTATAGTTGGCCGCAAATAGGCACCGCTCAATCACCGTCCAGAGCAAACGGGATCTTCCGCCCTCTACATTTTCCGAGTGAAGTGCAAAGTTAGTCTTGCCAGTAAGAGATTCGTTGTTGTCAATACCGGAAGAAGAGATCCCATCTTTCGGTTTGAGGATCTCGATTCTACACATCCGCAGTTTGCACTCCTCTCAGACCGGCTTCCGGTTTTATTGATGCGAAACTTTTTCGAGAGTCTGCGAAGTTTCACATGGCGATGCCAATTTCGTCATCCGTTTTCTTTAGAAATTTTATTAATATTTTTCTACTCTAAAAGAGATATTTTTATAGTTTTAGCATCTGAAGAAAAGATTATATTATAACACTTGAACAACTTCAGTACTACAACTCCCAAAAGAAAGTTTCATAAAATAATTTCAAACCATCTTAAATTTTACTACCAGACATACTCTTCCTTACATCACGTCTTTTATATAAGTAAACACAGATAATTCGTCGTTAGAAGTCGTTAAAAATTTGATTTTAAAATTGGACGTACATAAGCCAAAGCAAAGCAGTTCTTTTAACCAATAAAACTAAGTTATTTATGGTATGTACGTATTTCTTTTAATTTTAATAAGGTTAAATTTTAAAATTGTTTAACTTAACAAAAATTATACAATTTGATTGATTATTGTAGAACTATCATAAATACTTCGATATTTTAACTTATTAAAACAATTTAGTTCAACCAAGGAAATACTTCAAGTTGTATTATGTATTAACACATTGCACTTTTTTCACATTGAGGAATAAAATATTGTGTTAATAATAACTATGCTGTAATATTTACATTAAAATTATTTACTTTTATTACAACTTGGAATTGATAAAATAAATCATAGCAGAAAAAATATACTGTACAGTATATCCTTTTATCATTAGGGCAAAAGTTGATATCTCCATTTCTGTCATATTGGTTTTATTCTCACAATAAAATATCAGCATGCGGTGGCAAAATTCATTATGTTAGTCATTATCTATGAAAAAGATCCATTAAATAAATGTATTATCAATTAGGAATTATTCAGTTAAGTTGATTTCTTGATCACTTCCCAAGTTTCATATTTCTTTTCCCGTAAGTTAAGATAAAACTGTCTTATCAACTTCTGCCATAACGTCACTGATTTACGGTACAACGCAACTATGGCATTGCATACACAGGGTGAAAAAAATTAAAGAAAGCTTGTTTTATCGCGAATATAAACTAAGCCTGGAGTGCAATTATACAAATGAGTATGTAGATGAGTGGCTCTCGCTTCCAATTCCATTCTGTAATTAGAACATTCCCGGAGTCGCAAGTGGCAGTGACTGTCTAGTGGCAAGTAGTGGCAAGTGGCAAGTTACTAGGCTGCGACTGCTGCGAGTATCAAGTGACGAGTGGCTTGTGGCCAGTCGCGATTCTTGGCACAAAGCTCCAATGCAAATATTTTGCTTAATTTGCATCCGAACATCAAGAAATAAGTCTTTATAAAGACCAATCCGTAATAAGTTTATTATTATTGTAGCGTTTTATATTATTTTATCATCACAGTATTATAAAACGCTCATTTGATATTATACCGTTCTTTTTTAATTCATATTAAATGCTTCTAAGGTAACTAACTTTATTTTCATTGATAATGGAAGTTACCATGTGCATATGATAGATGTGGACATTTTAATCTGTTTTTTATTTTATTTTATGAAACACACATATTTTTTATTTATTATTATAATTTTTAACCATACCCGTCCCCAATGTGTGGTGGAGGGTTGGGGGTAATTTAAAACATCATAGACCCACGTCTTCGAACATAATCCATAATTCGATTGAAAAATCAATTAATGAAACTGTCCGTTCTCGGACTCGAACCCGTGAGCACCGTAACGTCCGTAACCGAAGTGAAACAGTTTGTGTATGTGTTATAATTAGGTGAGTGTCACAATGGTTCAAGGATTTGCTGATTCATTGAAATTTTACACTTGAGTGTAGTGGCCTCCGTAGCCTTGCGGTAAGAAAGTTATCCTAGCGATCAGGTGGTTCCGGGATCAAGTACCAGCAAACAAATCAAATTAAGATTTATTTAATTTGACATCTTATCTAATTGATTTACATAATTGAAAATAAATAAAGCATTGGTAAATCTTCACTTATATGAATGCTTAATATGTTTTGGAAAGATCCAATTAAAAATAAATAAAGGCGTTCTAGAAATTGAATGCGAATGCAATAAATAGATTCACGAAATGTTGCATCCAGAAGTAAGTAATACGATTTTTGAAAAGTATGAATGGGAAATAAACACCATTGTGTCAAAAAATGTAATAAAACTGTATCTTAATGAAACCGCTAAGCCACAGATTTTTGTAGCACAAAATAATACGTATTTTGTAGGGTACGCTGGCCATTATGCGCTATTATAAGTGGCAATCAGTTGCATCTTCCCGTGCCCCATGTTGTATGTACTCACAGCAATCTGCAAAGATAATGGTCTTTCCGATTGACTTTAATTGCTCAATTAGTGCATAGTTTTTTCTCACTTCCCTTTTTCGCGGAGGAATTTTATTTCTTTTGTCTTGCCGCTGCAAATTCGCTTTCGAAACGAATTACACTCCCTCGCTGCACCTGCCACCAATACAATGTACGTTATAATCTTGAATTGAATAAAAAACATCTTATGTAACGAAAAATGCTATTTTTATTTTCTATTTGGGGATAAAGTACATACAGGTAATCATTTAAGTACATACGATATTTCTGTAATCTGATAGTAAAAGTTGAGTTATGAAACTCTTATTTCAATTCAACCAAATTTGAGTAGCACAATTTTATACTTTTTCACAAACCTTCAATATATTTTACAAATACGGTTTATTTATTTGACTTAAATATTTTCAAATGAATGTTACAATACATGACATTACAGCTGACACCAATGCGCTATAGATTTAGATAATAAAAATAATAAAAAATACATACATGTAATTATATATTTCAGAATGGAAAAAAAAGAAAAAAAAGTTTTTTTACATACAAATTGATAAAAGAAAACAATACACAGAGTACATTACTGAAAATGTCCAGATCGTAAGACAATGCATTGATCAGCCAAACGGCCCTTGCAACTGGCGACTCATAAAGTATGGTACGATTATTTATTTAGTAAGTAGAAGAGATTTATTGAATATAGTTTTAAAGGCAAAGTTAACAAAAAACAGCAGGCGATGCATAAACGTTATTTGAATTTCATGCTCATAAACAATTTGGCTTTTTAATATACTCATTATATCATTTATGCTGAACATGATTTTTCACCTAAATATTAATGTTCTAATTCTATATTGTCGATGAGTTACACGTGCGTGTTGCAGTAGGTGCAGTTTGACTACCCATTTAGAAAAGTAAAGTGCAAAATTTTAAATCACCTGCCTCCAGTTCACTATATCATATACTAAATGAGACTTGAATTGCAGTTACTCGCCATTAATTTTTTCACCTGGTTACTCCAAATCATAAGCTTGCCGATTTACATCCTTGCATCGCTTTAGAAAGTCTGCCTCGAGCTACTTATACTTCCTGACTTCCTGTAGCAAAGGCGAAGTTGTGATGCTCCAATTTTCCATCTCCTGGCTCAGTATTTAGTTCAAGACATCAGCATTATACTCGAATACCATATTTGGCGGACGTCATTTTTATTCTTCGTTTTTTTAATAATCATAATTCTACAGTACCTACTCCTTGCGTGACATATTTTCAAAAAAATGGAAGCAAACGGCTAGAAGCTGTTCAACTCAAACCACTTCTCTCTTTCCCCGTAACTTCCTGTTTTTGCTCACACAATTTTACACAAGTAATAACGCTAAAAGTGGCTCATTCAAATTATTAGTTATTACAAGTTATTTTTTATCATAATATTATGAATAACGACATGTAAATATGAAACATTAAATATTTTAAATAACCTTATTAAAATATGCCTCGTATATTTCACAAAAATTCTAACATAAAATATTTCTTTCAGCATAAGGCAATTTTTCGAAGTTTATTAAGTAATTTTCCGGAAAGCAAATTTGATTATTGGAAAATTATGTACCTAATATTATATTAACTATTTTGGCTTTTACCTTTGTGAGTCGAGCAATTTTAAAGTGAACTAATTTATGCTTGAGCCGAGCAGGCGACAAAGTTAAATGATATGAATATAATTTTTACACGTCACTGTCTAATTCTACTTTTTTTTGGATTATTCCATGTTTATGGTATAATATTTAGTTAAAATTCGCATTACGTGGTGCAACGGTCAACGTTGTTGGCCTCGGTTACGGATGTCTCGGCTTCAAGCCCCGGTATGGAGAATTTCATAAATTGATTTTTCAATTGATTTTTAGATCTTTGTTCGTAGGTATAGATGTTTATGATGTCTAAAACTCCTTTCCACCTATCCAATTCTAAAAACGGGGCGTAGCGAGAGTGATCAGCGAACTACTGTTTCTGTCCTAGCCCTATCCTTATATCCTTATTTTCTTCTAAAAAGAGAGTAAACTGAGTAACAAGCAGTTTCCGTAGAAATACTTCTATTAAGACAATTCTATTAGGAGTCCATACCTCTACATTGGAAGAGGACAAAGAAATCGCATACCAAATAAGGCCTCTTGAATTAAAAGTAACTTATTTTGAAATTATAACGATGATTTGAAATACCTACTATAATATCGAAATCAAGCAAAGTCATATTGTAATAGGTATCTCTTTGAAGATTTAATTTTTCAATTAATTCAAGCAACGAAAAAATCATGAACGCTTAAATATTTATGTCAAAATATTTTGACAAAATACTCTTTTAAGTGCTCTGAGAAGCGAATAAAATAAACAAAGCACGAAAACTGTTTTAATACCGGTTTAGTAGAGACCGGTTTGCTCAAAGCAATACAAGTCATTATTTTCCCCGTTTCTGAGTTTGACTTAAGAAAGGAGCATTACTTATAATTTCTTGTGACAAAGCTTTGACTTGACTCCGTTCCAAATATCAGAACAAAACATTTTTTTGCTGCAGATTTCATAAAGATTTAGAAACACGAACGAAACATTTCTCTGAGAACCCCGTTGAAAGATTAATTATATTTTATACCAACATTTTATTTTTCTAATTTTTTTGAAACTAATAATAATTAATAATCATTCCCAAGGACAATACGATAAAACAGTTTTCTTCTTGAGCCTGAATAATGCTTTCACAGTATTTAAAATTCTCAGCACAACGCTAAGCAAAATTAATGATGAATATTAAGTCATTTCGTGAAACTCTTTCCACCTGGATAATACTCAAGAAATACGTAAATAACAGTGGTCAAACATTGTAGGTTTCTTAATTTCGTAAGTTGATATTTTTTCCATGTCCGCTCCCAATGTGGAGCATATGGTCTCCTAATGCAGGTATCTTAACAGAATTTTTCTACGAGAACTGCTTGTTACTCAGTTGCTCAATCTCTCTCTTTTTGAAGAGAGTAGGGATAGAAGGATAGGGCTATGACAGGACTAGTAGTTAGCTAATCGCTATCGCAACGCCCCGTGAAGATGGGATGGGTGGGAGGGAGGACTCAGACTACGAACCGAATTCCATAAATCGACTTAAAGATCAATCTATGAAAACCGTCTGCGCCGGGAATTGAACCCGAGACATCCGTAACGTAGCCAGCGACGCTACCAACTGCGCCACGGACGCTGATAGTTAATATTAATTATTAATAAACATTACGTATTATTTGAATCTTAATTTAAATATTTTTTTATTGTAAGGCAATATAGATTATTCTTTTATATAAAAGCAATGTAAAAAAAGTATTTATTCCTTAATATAATAGTTACAAGTTTTAGTAAAACTCAATTATTGTATTAAGTAGCTGCTTCAAGAATCATCCAGATTGTCACAATAATCTTTGACTAAGAGAGGTAGAACATTGAAGATGAAGAAGGATTTACATGCACTTTAATTGACTTAACACATTTTTACGTTCAACAAAACATATCTGAAGGACACACATACGAATGAAAAGCATATAAAAGTGCTTAACAACATGGATACGTATATATAATATTATTTGAAAAAAAAAAAAATAGTTACAAGGAGGATGGATAGTATGAAGTTTAACATGTGAGAAGACCGAATCGAAGAGGGGCGAATGTTTGGTTATCACCGTCTGGGAGGTCTGTGATCTCAAGCAAGCACCATTTCAAATCCAGTTCCAATCTCTTATTTAATTAACGAAGATGCAGTGGCTTATTACAGAAAATATCAGTAACACATAAAATTGAGTCTACATTTACATTTACTTAACACATGAATTTACCTTTAAGTTATAATAAAATTGACACAACACACGATTTTAAATCTAAATTTAGTCCAATTTCAAAACAAACAAAAACAATTTATAATGACTTGCAATTCTGGCTGACTCCCTGTAGCCGATGGCCTCCGAGAGCCGACTGTCCGCCATAATAAAAATTAAACTTCAACCTCTTTAGGTTCCTCCCTTTTTTGTCAATAATAGACACGTCCGCTGGACGCTTTCTAATTTTTAGCTATAGTGCTAAGCCAACCGATTGCTTTTAACGACAATAACTCGGTTCGACTACCAAGAATCATTGCCATTAAAGCTATGTGCTGTCAGTTATGGACCCTAATAAAACTTAAACTTAACAAACAAAACCAGAGTGTTTCATATGGTTGATACTATGATCCGGCAACATTCCTGTCAATACTATTGCAGCCGTCTGGGCAATATGTGTTCGAGTATTACCAGACCTTATCGCTTGACAAGTATAGGCGATGATTTTGTGCGGATACGTGAAGTAAGATAAAACTACAATGACTGACATTCGTTGCTTATTTGACAGCTGTCACTTTTTGCGCAGCGTAAAAAGCTCTGATTTAACATGAACGGAATTCACGTTTTTCCACTATTTAAGTGTAATTTTTGCAGTCCCGTTTCTTTTAAAGTACATTTACTACTCGGTTTTATGTTTTTATTTCTCGCAATCGCGACATAACTATTCAAGTACGATGCGTTCAAATCAAACACATATTCCATACTTTGAAATGTCTTAGTGAATTCCACAAATTCACTACGCATCCGCCGCGCTCGTGTAACGACTTTTGGGAGGTTACAATGATAGTAATGAAATGAAATATTTCAGTTTTTATTAAGATTACAATATAACGGAACAAATACTTACTACAATCACTGCTTATACAGGATCTGTATGTTAATACGCCATACATTCATCGCAACGTTATTGAATATGACATACATTGTAATGAAATATAATAATAATCATAAGACTTGACATCAAGAATATACCAGACGACTGTCGACCCCGGTAAACGATTTGACAGATCACATACCGAACAGAGCGAATAGAGAACATATATATATTGGCAATATCGATTGAGTTCGGTATACAAAATATTGTCCAGTCATTTTTCCAGCAACTATGGGTAAAAAGAGGCAACAAGTGGCAGCACTTGACAGTAGTGTCAGACCAATCGGTTATTTTGCTCCAATATTACCGTGTGTTACTGGGTTATACACGACCTCGGCAGCATATCGCCGTAAAAAATTACTCGTTTAAGAGTGGCTTAAGACTTTTTCTATGCATAACTACATTTTTATAATTCAGTCAGCGTCAATTTTGCTTAGTAAGTGAGTATTTCCAACGGATAAACTGAAGTAGCTCTTTATACGAATTATGAATATCTTTTGACATGTCCGTTTGATATCTTATCAACTTTATTTTTTGATGAATTAAAAATGGTCACTTGCTGAGCAAAACTGGCTTTAATTGGTTTGTGAAATTATTCAATAGGTACTTCAAATAATTATATGTTGTGTTATAAAAAAAATACCATTAATTGATCGTTAACATCATTCAAAATACACATTTTTAACCTAAAAACAGCATAAATAATAAATAGAAGCTAAATTAGTTAATCATAAACAAACATTATAAGAAAAACAGTTTATTTTTATACATTCTAAACAATGTTACCTTATTATATTATATGAAGTATGGTAAGCAATATATAACAAAATAAATCAAAAGAAGGTTTCCTAAACAAAGCGCTAAAAGTTTTTCAAACTTTTAAAAAGATTGGAAAACAATCACGCTAAGCTAAAAAATATCGCACCATTTCAAACCTTTTACAGCCACAATATTTTTTTAACGTTTTTAAAGCGGTTTCTGGTTAAGTAATGTTTATTTTGCGGTAGAAAGTTTTTCGTCGACAAACAAACACAATGTAGTGAATCGAAACAATAATAGGCCGCGATTTTATCGATGAAAGCGGTTAAAACGCTTTTCGATATCAACTGCTTTACAATAATTATGAAAATATTAATGACGATTACTTTTTAGTAAAAATTATTTAACATTAATAAATAAACATTAATTGATAAGATTCTGTACTAATCGAGGCAGTTTACCGCGGGGGTGTTTTTTTAAGGGAGGAAGAGAACGTGTAAAACCTATCCCAATTGTAATGTGATCCAAGCCTAAATTCTGCAACAAATAAATGCGAGTGAACGAAAATAATAGAGTGTTTCATTGAAGTGTCTTTGCCTCCAAAACATGTGCGTTTCCTTTTCTCACTCCGAATTACTTTCTTTAAAAATGCGTCCGCACACATTTAATACAATTCTTTTAATCCAGTTCAAATTTTCTTTCATGCATCAGATTCGTATCTTCAATGACTGCTCCTAATGCTATCTTAAGAGTCATTAACTTTTTTAACACTTCATCGTGAAATAAAACAAGTCAGTTTTATTAATTAATTTTTAAATCAGTTTATGGATTTCTTTTCGTAGTCATTTATATTCGTGATTATTAAAATTTCCTTCCACCCTTACAGTTCAATTTAATCTTTGCCTTATCCTTGTCTCTAATTTTTCACAAAAAAATAGCTTGAGCAGCTTAGTAATGAGCAGTTCTCGCAGAAAATCTCAATGTGGTCAGCATAGGGAGCCTAATTATAATTAAATATCACAAACATTGCACTTTGGTGAAGGCCACTATTTTCATAAACAATGCAATGTTGCGTCGTTATTTCTTGGTCAAAATTGTGGTTATTCTAGTCCAAAAATGTCAGTATGTTTTATTATTGACCTAAGAAGCAAATAAGAAACTGCAACTTATTAAAACATTTTATTCTTTATTACTAAAAAAAATATTTAATATTAGTAAGAGCGATTTCTTCAAATCTATTTCAAAGATTATACTGTTATGTAAACATTTCTCAAAAAAACTGTGTTCTTATTTTGATCGAGACGATTTAAAAATACCCGTTATAAACACAACTTCTTTTTCCGGCCGAATTTCCAAACTAACATGAAAATTGTGTGTATGGAGAATTATGTGAAGCCTATTTGGCTTGTAAGCCCGCGAGGTCGATTTTCTTTTCCCTTTATCCAGAGTATGTTTTCCCCACAATATGCAAATCCCACTTTTATTCCCATAAATTACGTAAACTGTCTTCCAGGGGGTTGAGGCCGCATCGCATATGAGCAAGCGGATTTATTTGACAAAGTCACACTACAGAAAAAATGCCACAGCATTGTTTTGTTATTTACGGATATTTAAATGTGAAATATCTACGCATACGGTACGAAGAATAATAATTACTTTTTCACACAAAAATGTTTGATAATTTGTATCTTTAGTTTTCATTTCATGTTTATCTGACGAGACATTTTTCGAGTAGGTATTTTGCTTGTATTTATTCGGATTTCACCAATATTAGAGTTGCTTAACGATTTTAATAATTAATAACTTTGTAAACGAGAAGTTGTTTCAATATTTTATAACTATATGATAAAAAAATTGATAATTATTTTGTAATTTTTTTTTGTTTTTCAGGCTACATTTCGATTATTAAATAAATTTGCAATGAAGCAACACAGCCACAGAGTCAGTAAATTTTTCTCTACACTATAATCGAGAAAATAATTAAATTTTTATTTTTCCGTTGATTTAATTTAAAGTGCCAATTAATTTCCAGTCCAACACTTTGCGTTGTGTTCCTCTTTACCAAAATAAAACAACCGAAAATGAATACAACGTATTTCCTGACTGTAAAATTACTTTTAATGAAATGCATCCGTAGTACAATATATTTGAAATGCGTTGCCAAACTAATTGTTCTTGTAATGATTCATTTGTTTCGGAACGAAGGGTAATACTGCAATTGCGTTGCTTAAATAAACCGTTAATTTACTACGAATTTGATAGACAATTTTAACCACTAAAAAAATAATTGAGGTATGTTGGGTCTGTAAAAAAACCAGGAATATATTCAATTCGTCAACATTATGGCGCTGTCTTCCTATTCGTTTGCGTTGTAGACAAGTTCAAATCCCTGTAAGTACGATTTCATAAATTTATATTTTAATCGGTTAATGGATTTGTGTTAAAGGCATGAATATCTGCAATGTTTACATACCCCTATTACTCATCAGAGTAAGCGAGAGTGATTAGTTAACTACTACTTTTCTAGTCTAAATATTAAACCATTACGCTCTCAGAAAAAGACAACTTGAGTGACCGAAAAATAACCAGTTATGAGAAATGCTCCATAATGTGTCAATTTACAAGTTTTTACAAAAGTTTATATTTAATTTAATTTAATAAGCAGTGATGCTCAAAATAAAATTGTTGTGATAATTGACGGTGCAGATTTACTAAACATTATGCTTGTCATTATTCGTCAGTAATATAGACTAGACTTATTGATAAATTATACTTTATTTTTTAACGCACTTGAAAACGCAGTCAGCGAAATCAAGCGGTGACTAATATTTGACACCGATTCTGCATACGCTGCAATAAAGGTGAAAGCTCTAAAACGGCGAATCCTAAAAAGGACCGCATTCATTCTGTCGTGTCGTGTCGTGTGAAACATCTCACCTGAACTGCATAGTGGTCATCATCATCATCATCGTTATTCTATACCTACGGTTTAATCTATTACGTATTACTAAAAATTCATTCTTACAATAAAGGTAATCATTTAAAAATACATTATTGTTTTATTTTACAGGGTTATCTACTTTTATGAGAATAAAGAATTTCCTTAATCTTTTTGTTTTAATTTTCTATTAGTAATGGATATAATAATCAAATAAATATGTCTAAAGCAAACTTTTTCAAATACGATATAATAGAGAAAAAAACATTTTTCGGTCCGATTCACAACACGAAAATAAATAAAATATACAAAAAGAAAAAAGTAAATGAAAACTAAAACCCAGTTTGTTAACGAAAAACTCCCAAAACAGTAACAGACAAAGGAATATTACTTAAAATAAAATAAATGTATGTAGCACAGATGTGCGAAAACTTTTCTGACAGTGGATCTCAAACATGTTCAAAACCATTGAATATAGCATTGAACATTCTCATACTATGATATATAAATATTTTACTGAATATTATAACAATAAATTAAATACGTTTGATCTAGGATGAAATGAAGTTTTAAAAAATTATCAAGAATGTTGAATAAATGTACACCTAGTTTTTAATGAATTCAATTCCTAATAATTTTAAATTAACAACTTATTACATGTCTTTTTTTAATCTGTGGAATCTTTTCGGTGGAGATAATAATAATCATCATTGTATATGAAATATCAATCACCGAAATCACTTTAATACAATTGGAAACAAGTATTTATTTTACCATTTTCGCTCCCAAAGTGGAGCATATGGACTCCTAATGGCGGTATCCTAACAGAAGTTATCTCTCTTTATCTTTTAAATTTGAATTGGGCAAAAATTTATATATATTTTTTTCTAAAATCTCTTGTTTATCTAATTTTAAAGATTTGTCATTTAAGTGCAGGATTTTGAAATTTTCTGTTATGTCATAACAAAACCATCAGTTTTATATACCTTCATTTTTACACTCAATTTTATAGAAATAAGCCTGTTATGTTTGTATTTTTATCAGTTGATAATGCTCGTGATGAGCGAAACCGGTCCTGATCATTATAAATATGTGGAAGTAGTACAAATGAATTGTTTTATTTTTTTTAAAACATAGTAATCAACGCAGTATCACGTTGACACTACTCATATTGAAATAAAAAAATATCTTCAATGGCAAAATGAATTTTCTGAAAACCACAAACATGCACAGCGAGCTTTTTCTTTACTTATGACACCAGTACACTACCACTGACGTAAGTAAAATGTCAGAACAAAAAACGTCAAAATAAAAATGAAACTTTCTAAGCAATTCTGCAGTTCTATTATTGATGGAAGGTCGGTCGGGAAACTGAAAACAGCTTATTAGAGATTCTCTTTGACCCGGACTAGTTTTGCTTTGTGTTGCACAAAATTTATTGACAATGATGGCATGGCTGGCTCCTGACCTGCTGCTCTCCACACTCCACACTCCTTACTCAATCCTCAGTCGATCTATTATAGCCTCCAAACAGACGATCTTTAATGGCAATAATATTTTCTTCGATGTTTTTATTTCGGCGGAACTTTTATTATTGGTTGAGTTTTATTGGAGCATTAACGATTTTAATGATTGTTTATGTTTTAGGATCCATTTTTATTTTTGTTCATGAGAAATAACTTCAGTGCAATAAATTTTATTTACTTCTTTGCGTCGTTATTATCAATGTAATAACTATTATATAGTGTAAGCTTTAACATTATTGAATAAAAATTTTCAATTATTTCAGTAAATTTCATTTTAATTCAATTATGTTGTATTTTTTAAACAAAGATAAAATTAAATTAAAATAGTTTATATTTTTGATGTGATATCTTCTCTCCTAATTTTTGCCTAGAGTAATTCAAAAATAAGCCAGACTTAGATATATTAGAGTATTCGTCAATTTGCTTCTGATGTCCACAGATTGGAGTTCACGAATCAACAATAATTACATGTAAAATATTTATTTGTAATGTACTTGTTAACAGAAAGGCTGTTTGCATCATAGAATAACTATTTTGGCACAATGCAACGGCGAACACATTCCCGATAAAACCAAATATGGTGAGACGCCAAGCACTGTTTTAATTAATATTTTTTAAATAAGACAGTAAGTTTTTCCGTACACGATTTATTAATTCAGTTGATAATAATCTTGGGATCAATACAAATAGGTACAAGTAGTACAAAAAAATGTATTTTATTTTTAAAATGTAACTATTTGGGCCGGATAGTATTTTTAAGTCTTGTGGAGCATCTCGATTATCAACTATTGTTTTGAAGATAACTGGTTTGCGGTTTAGTCGCTCAACCCCAATCAAATACAAAATTTATGCTGAGATATGACTAATCGCAGTCACTTTGTCTAGTTTTATGGAAGGGAATGTAGTCATCTCAAAGATAAATGCATTTGAACACAAGAAAACATGTCGATTTAAAAATCAATTTATAAAAATGTTTGTAATTTAATTCGAAGCCGTGGAGACCTCAACTGAAGAAAGCGACGCTGACCACTCATCTATAGTCTTGGAAAATACTTAATTTTTAACTATAATATTGTAGATTTTAAAAATAAACACACAATTTATTTTGTACTACTTCAACATTTTTACAATGATGAACGCTTTAGGAGTGTTATGAACTGATGATAATGCTCGTAGTGCAAAGCAAATTGCGTTTTATTTTTAAAATACAATATCTTTCCACCAAGAATTGACGGTTAACACTTTAAAAGTGTTATATTGTTGCTCACAGACTAACAGTCATTTGAGAATGAGTAATATCGGCATAGATAAATGGAAAAAGAATTAAATACGTAATATATTTTATATTTTCACCAATGTTTGTACAAAACTAGAGATTTTAATTAAACAAAAAGTTGTTTGCAAAAAGAGGGCGCCCCACATTAAGTGGCTCTCCATCTAATGTCGAACATTTAAAGGGTCTTAATTTTCCAATGGGTCGCACTGGGAACCCTAATTGCCCTTTAGCCGACGGCTGTCTGATATACAATTACGTCACCGGCGCTTATACAAGCTTATACTACGTTTTACCCATGTGTGAGGTCTTTAATTCATTTAGCAGGGCCTAGCGATAACTTAAAACTGATTGCTTCCGAGCCTGTTATGGCAAGATTTTAGCAAAACCTTGTACATAACAACAAAATTGTGTCAATGAAAATTGTACCATACTAATCGTATAACAATGTTGAACGTAGATATTTATGCTCGTCATCACGTGAAGAGATGAAACAGGACATAGTTAGAAAACAACTGAAGATACAAAAATAACACTTTCATTCCGCACACAATGTAAAACTTATCAATACCACAGTTCCAAAGTGTAACAACTCAAACAACATAGTAACACGATTTTGAGCAGGTTTAATCTCTTACTGTAAATCTAATTTTTACAGATTGAATTAAAATTCTGAGATTATCCAATTAATATTTTTATATTCATAATAGTTTTCAGAAGTTTTCACTGGGTTTTTGTGGTTTTTAGAGTTGGAATCGAAAGCAATAATAATCACGGTCATTCTAAAATAACCACAAATTAGCATTTGTTACACTTTGGAACCAGATGATATCGGTATTCTAAACTTTTCTTCATACTTTACTCAAAATTGAAAACTGAATTGTTACACTTTGAAACTTAGGTATTGATATGGACACTTAGTGGAACATTTCGATAGCGTTTTTTTAACAATTACTGGCTGTCCACACTAAACATTACTTTTCGGAAGGATAAGGGTAGACGTAAAGGATAGGAGGAGACGTATTAGTGCGGTTATCAACGTCTTGTTTTTAGGATTGTATAGAATGAGGGTGGGAAAAAAATGTAAACGTCTTTTGAAGCATCAATGTTTCTAATCAGGTTACCAAACCTCAATTGAACGAATTTTTTAAGAGCGGTATTCTCAGCTGGGTATTTATCTTTTTGAATATAGCTCAAATAGGCCATATAATAAATTGTAAACTTTCATCCAGTACAATCCAACGGATCAACGTTTTCCATATATTTTTCAATTGTGGCCAACTGAAATAACTTTATCATTCTTGTTTCACGATCCCGTATGTCTGAATGTAATAAATAAAAACACTAACAGTGTGATAAATGCACTTTATTTAGTACCGATTGCAAAATGGTAAATGTTGATTTTTGGATACAAAATATTTAATTAAATTACAATTAAGGTACAATAAATAATGAGCAAAGTTCTAGCAAGAATATCACATGATTTTATTTAATTAAAGTTTTGATTTTGAATAAGACTGAAATTTGGAGTATTGAGATTTTGTACACTTCCATGTATTTTGTCACTAACGACCCGGGTTTCGCCTTTCGGCATCTTCAGGCATTCGAGCACACGAATGGACTCGAACTGAGAGACAGGCGAAAGGCGAAACCCGGGTCGTTAGTGACAAAATACATGGAAGTGTACAAAATCTCAATAATCCAAATTTGATATTGAAATTCCATCAAGCACCCTCAGTCGATGTCTTAAATTATAAGACTGAAATGTTTGTTTGTTCGTGAGTAATTCATTCTAACTTGAAACACAGAAAGAAACTTCCAACACAAAATATTTTGTAAATCTAAAATACCATTCAATAATTACAACACACCACGCAGAAGAATTAAATCTTTATGACTTGTTGAGTAGTTCTTGCATTCCCAGATTAACGGTCAATCAGTCAATGCCGGTGTTGCTGGCACACTGCAAAATTTAAAAAATATTCAGATTTGTAAAATATGAACACACTTTCCACAATTTTGTAATTTTTTTTTGATATTACAAAACGATTTCGCTAATAAAACTCGGTTTGCTTATGTTACCTTTTTATAATGCCTACATAATAAATATAATATATATTGTGGTCTCCCTCCTTATAGTCAGTGAAACTTCTATCTTATGAATGTGTTTTTTTTTAAATATAAAACGTACAATCCAACGTCTCTTTTATTCTTAACGCAGTATTAAATAAAATTTAATACACTATTACTTAACACTTTTGATTGTTATGGGCATATTTGTGTGAATGTGTGGTGTTTTTGTAAATGACTGTCAAAAGAATATTAAATCATATATTCATTCCAATTGCAGCAATAATGGACAGAAATGGAATTACAAATGTTCCTTTTAAATGCCATAGGTTGAATAATTGTGAATCCCGAAATCAAGAAAACTAAAAATCCTTAATCCAAGGTTAATCCATCGAATTATTTTCATTTATAGTCATATCGAGCACATTTTAATGAATCTTAATCGGAAATCCATTTTGCGAATATATTTATTTGGTAAGAAGTTTTATGATTACAATGAATTGTTTTTCATAATTTATTTTGTTCATATTTTAATCACATACTTGGCTTCACAGCTTCACACCTTGTCACACAAGTCATATTGATAACATAGGTACCATAATTTAGTTGACGAAATAATTATTTTTATGCTTTGAATACAGCCAACCCATAAACTCGTTATAAGACATAAATAACATACATAAAACATAATATATTATATTACGACAAAATCGCACAGAAGACAAATTCACGCAGTTTTTAAAAACTATTGAATTGAATGCTAAATGTTTAAAAACAGTTTCAGTTCCAAATTCATTTTAAAGAAAGATCACAAATTTGTGTCAGTAAAAGCACTTAATATACATCAGCAAAGTAACTCCGGAAATTCCAAATCGTCAATGATATTTTTAGAAAGGTTCCAAAAGGTTGCATATCCTAATTGTATGGAGAAACAGGTCAACATTAATAATTAAATAAGATCTGTAAGTACGAAAGGATTTCGGCGAAATCGAAAATCGCGTGATTTATTTTATTTAAATTGATAAAGACGTCAAGCTAGTACACTTTTCACTTATCAAATTGACAGAACAAGTCCTCACTCTAAAAGCAACACAAGAAGGATCGAAATGGCTAGGCGTTTCACTCATTTATAACAAAGTTACTAAGCCAACAAAACTTAAGTTACATTCTGCTCAAAATAAATACAGTCACCCAAGAAAATGAAGTTTCTCTCCACACCAGGCGCTATCAGTTCATTCGTATAGTTAATCAACAAAATTTTATGTTACAATTCTAGATTCATGTTTTCAATTTGCAGTAACATTTTTTATCCGAGCGCTCATACGTTTTGATAACGGTATCCACGGGCTTGAATCCCCGATCGAATGCTTCCACGTGTATATTGATTTTCAAACGATTTCTACCTCTACCATTCGATCATTAAAACGCTCGTTGGGAAAACTAAAACTTCTTGTAATTTCCTAGTCTGATTTTTCCATCCTTACCTCTCCCAAAAATAGAAATTAATAGGAAACATTTCTCATAAAAACAATTTACACAGTATTCTTTACTTTTGGATGGATAAAAAATATATTTTTTTTACATAATTTGATTACCACAATCAGTTTTTTTGAGTTAACACGATCAAGGGCTTGAACTTCCAAGCGAATAGATTCACACGTTGATTTGTATCTGTAAGTATACCACCCCACTCAACTCCTGATCCTCATCTTATTCTGAAAATGAGGCAGAGAGGGACCAATCAACTTCTTGTATAAGTATGTCTACTAATATTTTCTCATAAAAGACGGGTTAGGCGAACTATTACAAGTTCTCGTAAGGACAACCTCTGTTGAGAACCATTTGATATCAAGTTACTCAACCTTATTTTTTGTAAAGAATATGACATAATCAGTAGTTATCTGATCGATCTCATTATGTCCTGTTTTCAGGATAGGATGGTGCAAGAAGTATAGGTGAGCTGGATGGTGCTTTTTGTAAAATATGTGACGTGATGCACCCTGTCGAATTTACTGCACAAACCCAGTAATTGCTTCTAGGTGTAGCTTGCCAAGGTTATACATATAAAATTGCTTCTCACAAGAAGTCATCGTTGTCGGTTTTAACGGCTAGGGTTTGCCTGACACAATTGTGCGGTGTCAGACGTCACTTTTCAAATTTTTGCTGTCACCAAAACACTGTTTCAAGCACGCCACGACATCACCAGATACAAAATGGTGACTGTCATTTTTTATTCAGCTCAACTATAAATACTCCTTATATCATGGGTTGGGGTGGAATCCAGTAATCAGATACGTCCACGTTTTTGTTAAAAAAATCATAAATGGGTTGAAAAAACAGTGTCCGTACTGGGGTTCAAACTCACAGACACTATAACTGAAGACGACAACGTTAAATGTCGACAATTAATCACTGATGGTATTTATTTACCAGTATTATTTTATTTTACAGATGAAAATATTACCGGTATTTTAAAAAATGTGTTAGAACTTTTCTTTACTAACCGCGTTGCCGCATCATAAATTTAATCAAACATTCTAAAACAGTGACGTTTTCATGTAACTATTTCAACATATCACAAAACATTACCACGTTAATTTATTTAATAGAGTCACCATTGTAATATCCCAGGCATAACTAATAATTGAAATGTCATTCATTCCCTTTTAGTTAGTCAACGCTGGTTTCCTGAATTGAATTATTTAGAAGCAAATTTAAATTGTCTCGCGAATTGAAAAGTGAATCAAAGAACAAATAAATTATACCCGCCCGCCATTTTAAAACTGCCATTCATACCTTTAAACTAGCAACCATTAATTTATTTCTGACAAAAGCGGAAGTGACTCCATTAAGGATTTGACACAATAATTACTATACTGCAAGTTGAATTTTGAATGGGGCCGTTGATAGAAATTAAACACATTAAATCCACACTTTTTAAGCATAATAACATCTTCTTCGATAACTCTTTTAAATTGACTGCGTATTAAAATGCCCGCAAACTTAATTTACGCTTTCAATATTCGTTTTCCTACTGTGTTTCCCTAACTTTTTCATTCCACGGTCTACAAAATTTGCAAAAATAAGCTACGGCCTCCTATCCCCAAAATTAATTTAGATGACCAAAAATTTATTTGACTTCATATATAATATACGGGCAACGTCCTGTCACATCGGCGGTTATGGAGAGACGTTGGAGCTAGCTGGGTCACGTGCTGCGGATGACTCCGGAAAGGCTCAATCCTGCTTGCCTCGTTTTCCGACCTGTCGAATTTAGGCGTCTAGGAAGACCATTTGGTACTATCCATAGGATGTACTCAGCGAAGCCGAGGGACTCTGACATGTAATGAGAGGAAGCAAAGCGATTGGCGGGTGACACGGATTCATGGAAAAGCCGCGTGGTATCCATATGCTCCACATAGAGAGCGAATATGGAAAGAAAAAGAAGAATATAATATACACCTGCATTCTACAATCGCCATAAAAATAAAATTTTAATAAAATCACGAATAATATGTTTTTATATAAAGAATAATATAAAATCTACAATTAAATACTTGTAGCTCTACTGGAACATTTTACGGTAGCCGCAAAAGCCGTACGCCCCCTTCCCCCCAGGGGAGCGTGGCCCTTAGTTTTGGGAAGCACTGGCATATATGACAGAAGGTGTATACATTAGGTACAGACAATCACCCTTCTGAACACGAGTCGTTATCATAGGGGTAATTTGTTATTTTATTAAATTTATTTTGATTTATTGTCTTATGCAAGATGAAAATTACTCACTTTGAAATATCAGCGCTATTGTCAATTGAGTGGAATGTTTTAAAAATTAATTTAATTTCATACATTTTAATGAATTTGGCAGGTGTGTAAGCCCCAAACCAATGAATCGTTTTTGTTTTTATGTTTTAATCAAACATAGATGCGTATTTTGCTAGTAAAGGCAATATAATGTTTTCGATATTCAATATATTAAGAGAAAAAGAAATGAAATCATGCAATTTTATTCATCAAACTTTGCATTTTTTTCAAAATTTCTTAATTAATTGATAAAGCGTAATCTATAAGCTTAGCAAGAAGGTTACGCATAACTCTCAAAATAATTACTAACGACAGGCTGGCATTTCGCAAGTCTCAAAGCAACGCAGCAAATTTGGATTACACTCAACTTAACAATTTTCAGGAATTACCTAGCTCCATTTCCTGATGGTGATATGAAAATTTGACTAATTAACGTCTAACATTTTGATATCATATTACACCCCCAAGCAAAGTAATACAACAACAAAACAACATGTGGTGTGAAGGGTTATAAATCAAATGAACGTCACTTTTTTGACAGCAAAGTAAATAAAAGATATTTGGCTTTGAATCTAATTACCCATTACAGTAAATTTACGAGTTTATTCAGTAATAAATAAGAAAATTAGTTATCATTGAATTTAAAAATCATTAGAAAGAGTTTATAATATATTAATTCAATCGTTTTTTTATATTCGGTAAACGCTATTTCCAAAATTTAATAATATGCATCCTAAAAATAATGCCAAATAACTTCAAAGTACATTTACGAAAAGCTAAAAGTAAACACTTTCAATTATCCATCGTGACTTTTATAATAAATATATTGATTAAATTGGCGTTTACTTGGCAGAAATGCATTGATTTTAAAACGTTGAAACAGTAAATTACTACAAGTTCTACAAGAAGTATACATAAATACTGTTGTTTCCATTACAAAATTGTAAATCTACAAATGCGTTTTCCACTTTTTGTATTATTAACAATGCAAAAACAACCCTTAAGTCTATACAAAATATTACAACTGGCTAAAGTATTTATATTCAATATTGATTACTTGTTTTAATTGGATAAAGTTATTTTTTTAAACTATTTTTATGTTCCTCTGAAAAGTTGAAATTTTGCAGATATGCAATAAAGACGATATATAATTTTCTTTTTAAAACTATTTATTATAATTCCATATTGGCCATTTTTATACATAGCATTTATATTATTTGCGATAAAAACACACATTTTTATTTTCGTTCCAATTTATATACAAAGAGATTTTTTCTAATGTGGATCAATAAGTTTTCATGTATGTACTCATAGGCTAAGTAAGCTTTGAAATAAAACTTTAAACGATGTGCATATTTACAAACACCCACCTACATAAATTAATCGTATTATCACAAATTATTTCAAAATTAAAACCATGAGTTTAGCGTTGCATTATTCCCGTGATAAAATATATGGCAGTTTCTCGATTTTTTCAAAAACAAAGTATTATTTTTTAGGTGTTAACTGTCAATTCTTGGTGGAAAGGCATTATCGGTTGTAATCATTATAAACATGAGAGAGTAGTACAAACAAATTGTTTTTTCTTTTTTAAAATACAAAGAATTAATTGCAACCCGTATACAACATGACCTAATAGAAGACACTTCCATGAGCGTAGTCGATTCGGCTACAAGACTAAAACGTAGTAATACTTTCGTAAATTAGTTTTTCAATCTCTTCATGGATTAATGTTCAAAGGCTTCTATATTTATGATTTATATAATATTCTCTCTCACGCATACAACCCTGAAAATGTGGCATATGGATTACTTAGCCATGAATAAGACATGAAAATGAAATCAAAATAATGCAAATTGCTACAAACCGATTTACGAACACAAATTTGATTGAATGAACTTCGCTCATGAAGTTAACGAATAGATTCTAAGAATGAAATCTTTGGGATCAAACCCAAACCTACACCGTGAGTATTAGTTTGTAGAAATAAACATTAGGTGTTGGAAATAGCCTTTGGTTATATAAAATTATGTGGGCCAAGTGAAGGCTTTCACACTCAAGAGAACTTTGCTTTCGCGTCGATAGAAACAAACAAAGGAAAACATTCATGCGCGACTAGAATACGTTACGCAGCCTGCAAAGCATATCATTCGATATTTTATTTATTTTGAGCTTTTACACTGATACTCGTAAATAATAGCAAAGCTTTTTATAGTCCGAAATCAAGAAGTTTTATTTTTATGTTATCAACAAACTTTGCCCATCAACAGCTTTCTATCGGTGGCATGTCTCAATAGACTTAAATTTGAGAACGGTGGAATATGTAGTAGAACTATTCTTAACTTAAATTGAAATTATCGATGGATATTACGTTAATCCACTTTTTCCGAAAATTGATCACAATATCTTATAAACAACACCATTTTTAATTTAATAATATATTGCGCAGTAGCAAGCAAAAACTGCCGATCACTGTTTATAGGAATGTTCTAAAATAAACAAGTATTGGTGTACAATAAAAACCTCAAGCTAATCACTTATACATCAAAGCTTCTGAACGGTTTACAGTAAGGGCTGGGGGGGAGGAATCTTCAATGTTTCACGTCATCGAGTATAGTCTTTTGAATAATTCAATATTTTTTAAAGAATCTAACTAAAGTTTCTTGATTGCGGTCTTATTAGATTTCAACATATAAATGAAAGCGGATCTCCGACATGAAATATCTCCCCTTCATTGGTATTTGCTTCTACTCTTACCAACTATTGAATATGGCTTGTTTATTTTTTTTCATATCGATAATCTGAGATAGATCATCTCTTTTGATTTTGACATGGGCTATTTAAAAAAAAATGTATCAAGCCGTGGCTGAGAATATAAAAGTTAACGAATCTAAATATTTTGTATTCTTTTTCTTTAACCATACTGACTACATATTATTATTATTTCCATTCCTTACGGTTTCAGCTGTTTCCAATGTCTCCTTTTTTATTTCTTTTCGTTTTTATTTGATTTGGATAGTCAATTTGTGAAAATAATTTATCAAAACACGTGTAACTTAGAAAAATAATATAAATGAATAAATAGTTATTATTAAACTGAATAACAATTAGTATATGTTTCATGAGAAGTCCATATGCTTCACATTTGGAACGGACATGTCTAAAAAATATCTCCCACCCTTCAAAAGTGTGTTGATATTATAGTCATTTTGTTAAACCAAACGTGGTCGCTGTAAATGTACATGTAATGATTGACCGTCAGAAACTAAACATACAACAAGAGCCGTCTAAAAACATATAACTTTATCAAAAGCTATGAACAGTTTGTTGGAATAATCTAGTTAAAATAAAGATATTCGTCTTAGTAAATATCAAATATTTATGCTTCTCATACACAATCGGAGTAACCGTTTTATTTGGCTTATCATACACTCGTTCAGTATGTATTTATATTGAAAAGTAATTACCAAAAGCAACTGATAAAATCAACAAAACAAACAATTTAATTTTCACTTTTAACTTGAGTAAAGATATAAGAGAAATACATACGGAAATATTAAATCCTTTTTTCTTAATATTTAAAAAAAACAGTAATGGTTTCTACATACGTTTAAAAAAAATAATTCCAAAAAGTATTCAAAAATGTAACATTTTTTAAGTAGTTTTGTTTTTTTCAACTAATTATTTTTAATGTGGCTTAATTCTTGATTACAGATAAATAATTGTTTATGTGTGAGAGTTTATTTATAATTTTTACGATAACCCATATATTATAGTCATAATTCTTGTACCAATTGTTTTATAATAATATTAATACTTACCTTGTCATTAGTCACAGTGAATTTTATATAAACAACGCCGTTTGATTTTTTTTTTCAATTTAAGACATCGACTGAGGCTGCTTGATGGTATTTCAATATCAAATTTCAATTGTTGATGTTTTTTACATTTTCATGTATTTTGTCATTAACTGGTCAGTTCGAGTGCACTCGTGTGTTCGAATGACTGAAGATGCCGTAAGGCGAAACCCGGGTCGTTAGTGACAAAATACATGAAAATGTACAAAATATCATCAATTCAAATTTAAAAAAAAAACCCGTTTGAATTTATTTGTTATTAGTGTATCAAGTCGCGATCAGCCAAACCGGTCTTGATCTTCATAAAAAATACCGAATTAGTTCAAATTAAATTGAGCTTTATTTTTCAAAATATAATTCTTTTACGCCAGGAATTGACAGTTAACACCTCATAAGTGAGTAATGGTTTCTTTACGTTATAATGAATTATTTTGTATTTTTGAAAATAAAACACAATTCATTTGTAGTACTTCCACATATTTATAATGATCAGGACCAGTTTCGCTCATCATGAGCATTATCAACTTCAGTTGAATTGTGTTTTATTTTTTAAAATATAATGTCTTTCCACCAAGAATTGACAGTTAACACCTTAAAATTAATTATTTTGTAACTGACAGTATGGGTATTTAGAAATATAGCAAAAGAAGATAAATACAAAGTTTTTTTGTATAAATAATAACGATGAATATACAGAATTGGCAAAAAGGTTCACAAGGCGAGTTCTATCTCAAGTATCAAAAACTTATAAAAAGTATTTATGTACATATTTATGTTTGCGTTATTTGATGTTTCCTAAATAATTGTATAAATCAACGACTGTGCGCTTCCCCAAAGAAAAAAAAAACTTTATTGCTGTGTGCCGGGCTCCCATAAAATGGTTTGGCAAACGAGAGCAATGCGTTGTTATGCAATAAGTCTTTGTTCAGTTAATTGTTTGGAATGGATAGGCAAACGGAGCGGGACCACCTACATATTCTGATCAAAGCTTTAACAATTGCTTTAGCCATGCACGCTTCCTATTCCGACCGCTTAAATATTCGCGTGTTAAAGAAAGCTCAAGTTTTTATCGTGTAAATTACAACAAAAATATAGTCCTACAATTCATTTTTTGCTCTTTTTTAAAATAACAATAAAGAATGTTTATTTTTCCCTTGTCATTAAGTCAGTATCGTAGTCTAGTGGTAAAAGGTTTACCATAGCGACCAGATGGGCATGTGTTCTGGTCCCGGCAAGTTCAATATCAAATTAAGATTTTTTCAATATAGCGTTTTATATTTTGGACATGTATGTTTGTCGTTTCTTTTTCCCTCGAGTTGGCCTCGAGTGACATTTAAAAAAATCATTGAATTAACAACTATAACCAAAAATCTTTGAGCTATTTATTGGGTGGTGTAAATATTCCAAGCCTTATAAAGTCTTTACTTGAAACAATTCACAGACCTAGTTTTACAACCGGTGGAATAAGAAATGTATAATTTTTATTTTTATTATATCAAGATACAATTACTTTATCGAACTGATTTCTAATGCATTTTTTAAATGTTTCAGAAAGAGAGCCAACTAGTAAAAAAATAAATATAATATCTCATAATGTTTAGCAATACGGTGTATAGATTATTGATAAAACGACTGTCGATAGTATGTTTCTACGAAAAACTTTGTAGACTATTTAAAATTCGTTTTTGATTTATGGAAAAGTAGATGTCATATAATATTTACGATAATTTGACAATAGTTTCTCAATTTGGCCAACAGCTGATCGCAGCTGTTTGCGTTTGTATCAACATCGTTAAAAGAATCGTTAACTTGCAAACAATAATACGTTTGATATCTAAAAAATACACAAACGAATGTCGGCTATAACTATTCACTGCATTAGTGATGACGAACCTTTTTCCATGTGCGCTGATCACCGTGTAAAATTTTTCTATAATTTTTCAAGAGTTATATAAAAAATCCAAGACAATTTTTGTGAAACGGAATACTTTGGTAAGTTATATCTTAATATTGTTATCTGAATAAGCATTATTATTATTCATGTATAATTCCCTCCTCACGTCCAATGGAAAGACATTATTCTCACCCCACTGCACATTTTAATAATTTAAAACTCTATAATTAGAATTATTGCTTACATTTAAAATAAATACAAATACTTAGTAAACGAACATTCAGGGATAGAATAAAACTAAAAAAATTAGTTTGTTCTCCAAGCTTTCATCAGTTTTTTGATAGCTATTTTGACATCGCTGGTTTCGTAGTACAGTGGTTAACGTCGTTGGCTACAGTTCTCAGGGGCTTGAATTCCAGTACGGGACTAGTGGTTGGCTAATGCTTCTCGTTATGGCCCGTCTTTAGGATCAGATGGATGGGAGGGTATTTCAGACATCACAAACATTCATGCCGACGAACGGAAATCCATTAATCGATTGAAAAATCAATTTATGAACCTTTCCGTGCTAGGATTTGAACTCGTAAGATCTGTAAGCGAAGCCAATGACGTTGACCAAATTATAATTACGGGGACGATAAAAAAATGCTTACGGTAAACATGATCTCATGATATATATTCATCGTGGTTTAATCCCTAAAATAGCGATACCACCTTTTTCTTTAGTAAAATCGTATGTTTATGTAAATAGTCAATTTACATAAACAATACGCTAGTCGTATTGCCAAAAATGTTGCTTGAAATGTGACTTGGGTTCACCATCAATGCACTATTATACCATGTGCCCAGTTGGCGTTGTATGGTTTATAACTAGACATGTTTTAAGAAAAATAAATATTTGCTCAGAACAAATGGTTTTTCTCAATTAAAAAAGACTGACTATGTTTTAGTAAATACTAATATCATATAAGAACAGTTGTTTAGTTAAAACATTATAAAGCAAATCTAGTAAATTATTTCTTTGTTTATTGAAATAGGTAAATATATAAAATGAATTGGATACAAACTAAAATGGAACAATTTATAAAAAATATAAATTTATTTTAAAATCAACAATGAGAAATGCGAAAATTTTGATTTGTTAATAATCATACTAATATTATTTGAGTTTAAATTAAATAGAATTAATGATTCTCGGATACATTAATCAATTAAATGAGACATTTACTTTGTCTTAATTATAAACACCAACGCTTTTCGTGTATAGCTTATTTGAGAGGACTTATTAGACTTTTAAAACCGTATAACAATATAAATAATGCAAATATTTCTACTGCAGATCCAGATTTATTTTTAATACATCTAATCACAAATAATACAAAAACCAGGCATTAGATGATAGTTTAAAAGCTCGATAAATTCTATTATATTCTATGAAGCTATGAAAATGTTAACTTTGTAGATATATTTATTCCTGTCGGGTCCTTAGTGCAGTGGTCAACGTCGTTGGTTATGGTATGAGAATTTTAGTTATCACGGATTTATGTGATATCTAAAATTCTCTCCCACCAGTCCAATCATAACAATGGGGCGAAGCGGGAATGATTACGAGACATGCCTTGGACTTACCGTTATATCCTTACTCTCTTCAAAAAATGAGACGTTGAGCAACTGAGTAACAAGTAGATCTTTTCAAAAAACTTCTGTCGGGAGTGGACACAACTTAAAACTAAAATCGTAAAGAATTAAAATATACACGATTACCAAACTAATGGTTTAGTGGCTATATTAAGTACTTTAGGTTTTATTTTATTGTGTAACAAACCAATGCTTAAATTCTCCAACATTAGATTTTTTTAATTAAAATGTAAATTAGTATACAGGATACCGAATGAATTCAAAATTTTCAACCTTTCCAGTTATAAGTACGCAGGAAATTGTACCATCGAGTTAGTAAAGTACAACCTGCCTTCCTTACGCCATCCTTCAATATAATTATGCTTCCGTTAGAATTGTTATTTGTAAGACTTTACAACATTACATGCCAAAATATAATATTATCTAATAAATATACTGCTGTGATAACTCAGAAAATAAATTAACATAATTATATTTATACATCAAAAGTGAAATCTTTTAAGGAATACAATTTACTATTATACCAATGTTTGTTAGAAAATTTGGCATAATGCCTTGTGATATTATATCATCCGAATATAACCCAAACATTTTTGTATAGAATAGTTGCAATGCTTAGAAATTAAACTGCATTTTCATAAGTATCTTCAATTGAAGACACCCCGAGAACAATAATAAGAGCGCATTTTCGGCAGATTGAGTTAAGTAAAGAAAATAGATATGTAGGTTTATGTGAACCTTTTAATGTGTCAAAAAGGTTTATCCTTCACTCCTAGATGATAGAGTAAGATTTTTAAAACTGCTTTATCTAAGAAAAAAGATAAACAGAAAAATGACGGTGGGTGATAATAGTGTGAGCTTATTATCTTATTATTTTTAAGGAGGGAATGAAGACTAATATCGAAAATTAGAGTGATGTCAAAACAAAAAATTGAAAGATTCCAGATAACCGTATATTTCCAAAAGGTGAGCCTCAGTTCCAGGAAAACAAGAGCCAAATGAAGTGAGAAGAAAAATTATAAGCGTATGAGCAATCTCGTATATTAAGTGGAGGCAATGACAATTTCTGAGCCCGAAAGAAGATAAAATCACATGTCGAGTGACTGGTTGTTTGAAAAACTTTCATTGGACAGTAATAAAATAATTTTGTAATTTGAATTGTTAAGGTTATGTACATTTCCATGTATTTTGCCACTAATGACCCGGGATTTGCCTTTTGGCATCTTCAGGCATTCGAGCACACGAATGAACTCATGCTGAATACAAGATTTCAACAATTCAAAATTGATATTGAAATTTCATCAAGCACCCTCAGTAGATATCTTAAATTATAAATATGTTGGTATAAGTACGAGTGAACTCGAACTGAAACGTCAGTTTCAGTTCACTCGTGTGCTCGATTTTCTGAAGATGCCGAAAGGCGAAACCCGGGTCGTTAGTGACAAAATACATGGAAGTGTACAAAATCTCAATAATCCAAATTTGATATTGAAATTTCATCAAGAACCCTTAGTCAATGTCTTTAAATTAATAAAATAATTATTTTTTGTTAATATTGTTCATTTTCAAGAAACCACTATAAATAGCACATGCTGTTCATTTTTTATTATACATCTTTTCACTATTATTTGATGTATTTTTCATAATGTACATTGAAACTCTATTGTTTTCTGTATTTATAATGTAATATCAGTAAAAATAAATATAACCAAAATAGTTGACTTAACCTTTTTCGTCATTAATAAATTTATGAAAATGTAGCCCTTGCCGTTGTTGATGGGGTGACTTCAATTATCTACCTTAATCGTACTTTGATACTAAGAAGATATTAAGTAAACTAGGGACTGGTTCAAGAGCCACTAAATTAAGTGGTAACACATTTCCATGTAATGATAAGGCTAAAAAAGAGTGAAGTCGTTTTAATCAAGCGATATATTTGAAAACGTTTCTTTCACTAGAATATTGCTTCACATAAGCATTTAATTTGTATATTGGTTGTTGATATAATTATATATTAAACATTATTTAAAATAAACCAGCCAGTCAATAATAATATATGTTTTACTGAGCTTATTACGTCAAACCAGTAGTATATATTCAAATGATATTTAAAATTACGAAGGTGTAAGAAATTATAAATTAAGCCGTCGTTCCCAAGCGCAGGCTGCTTATAGTATTAAGCCGGCACAACACATGCAAATTGGGGTCTACGCTTTTTCGGGTCTACGCCGTAGACTATACGCAAGTTCTAACTAAAACTGATGAGTTTTATAACAGGATACCGAATGCTTTGTTATTTATTCCGGCAATATTCCAAAGGGATTAGTCCTAAAATTTCCGTGGAATGATATTTGTTTAAGTCTTCGAAAGGCCTTTAAATGACCCCATATGTAATTTATTTCATTTATTCATCCTGAAAGGATAAATAGCTGGAGCTAGCCTTTATTTGTTATTCGAAATCTGAGATGAAAGGAAAGGGGTCACCTTGAATCAACTACACTCCAGGGGGATGTTTATATATCATTCAATATTTAGAGAACTAAAGTAGTACGGTCGCAGGCAACGACTTTTTAGATTTAGCCTGTCGGAAAGACCTTTTTGGTAATTTATCAATAATAAATCTCAGACGGTGTCACAAAAACATGGACACTGCTTTTTCATATATTCCAATATTATTTTGCGCACTCAATCTTTTCATTTGTACAATTCATATTCATTTTGTTAAATAGCTTTATCATATAAAACACATATGTTTAATTACATATGTCGCATTAAAGAGCAAGATTAATTATAAATTCTGTGTAATAAATCTTTGCTTACTTACATAAATATTTTTCGAAACACAATTTAAGCGAATAAAATATTTTATGAAATGAACGCATTAAAAATAATGTACTTATCACAAAAATGAAAGCCACATAATGCTTCGATATTTTTTTTAATATGTGTAAATTTTTAATTAGTTAGTGGGTTCATGGAAAATGTTCTATAATATTTTTTTATTTTGATTTCCAAAACTTTATTGCTAGATGAGTAGTATTTTCGTATTATACAATTAAATGTAGTCATGAATAAGTAAGACAATATATCGATGTTTAAGTGCAAATATATTGATATAATTTAAGACATCTACTGAGGGTGCTTGATGGAATTTCAATATCAAATTTGGATTATTGAGATTTTGTACACTTCCATGTATTTTGTCACTAACGACCCGGGTTTCGCCTTTCGGCATCTTCAAGCATTCGAGCACACGAATGGACTCGAACTGAGAGACAGTAAACAGTGTCTAACGTTTATATAGAAGATACAAATGCGACAAATATTATTTACGAGGTAAGATATTATACGTCTGAGAGCCACACTGATACCTGAGTTAAAATTTCGGGAATCTTATTTTGTAAACACCATATGAACAGAGTGGCGAATTGCCGCTTTTTAACTTCTTTTAGAAATACCAGTGATTTTACAATTATAATAGTATTGTGGGTTTTTACGGGATGTAATTCGACGGGATTCGACGGGATGTAATTTGACGGGATGTATCTTCTTTTTTTATTATTTTTTAATTATTTTTTATCATTTGAAACGTGTCTACATTATTAAATCGATTAAAAAAATAAAATGTTGGGAGGCATTACGGCATTAAGATTGGAAACCGCTGCGTTAAATAGAACAACAACATTATAAATTGTAATAAAGCATTTAATTGAAAGTAGTAAAATAAATTAAAACCGTGTAAATTATATGAGTAAAACACATCACACATGAGGGTCTGCAGACGAGTGGTCACATTCATGGTATTCTGTCACGGTGTGGATTTGTGGTCATGGTATGGACGTCTAGCATGTCTGGAATTCTCTGCCACCTATCCGATTCTTAAGAACGAGGCATAAAAAGAGCAATTAGTTAATTACCTTAGCTTTCCTGTCCTAGCCAGATCGTTATTTGGTAACTGTCTGCAGATAAGAGATTTGTAGCAAATGTATTATATAAATATATGTGAAACGGAAAGATTTATCCTCCCACAGTTCAAACGAGCGTGTTCCTCGATGCAATTAAATTAAATGCAATATTAGAGCGCTTATCTAACTGTTCGATAACAGTAATTGTTATGTAATTGCGTCACAATATAAATGTTTATAATGTATCTATAACACATATCAGATGTATAATAATTTTACTGTGTGTACTGCAGAGTACAAAGCAATGCTATGCCGACGCAATTCGTGTCGGTTACTGATAAGCATATACCCACACGTTGTGTTATTATATTATTTTCAGCATTTGCTTTCACACTATCCTTTCTATTAAACCTTTACACTCCTACGCAAATTGTGGTTTTCATATATGTAGCTATATTAAACATCACGGTGATTAAAATAATTATTCATGAAAAAGATGTTAACATAAATATAAATTCTTATATCTTCCAAGGTTTAATTTTTGTGTTGAAATTGTCAATCCAAATACATCGATCAGAAATTTTTTTACAATTTTATTATTACAATAAACGAGAAAATATACGTATCCTGGTTGTTTTTTTGAATCTGGGGATCATTTGTAGGATATAACCATAATTGTAAAAAACATGAAAATAATCCATTACTTTAATGATAATGGTTTTAATTTAAGACATCGACTGAGGGTGCTTGATGGAATTTCAATATCAAATTTGAATTATTGAGATTTTGTACACTTCCATGTATTTTGTCACTAACGACCTGGGTTTCGCCTTTCGGCATCTTCAGGCATTCGAGCGCACGAATGGACTCGAACTGACAGACAGTAAACAGTGTCTAACGTTTATATAGAAGATACAAATACGACAAATATTATTTACGAGATAAAATATTATTAGTCTAGGATCCACATTGATACCTGAGTTAAAATTTCGAGAATCTCGAGATTCGTGCGCTCGAATGCCTGAAGATGCCGAAAGGCGAAACCCGGGTCGTTAGTGACAAAATACATGGAAGTGTACAAAACCTCAATAATTCATATTTGATAATCGTTTTATTTTCATTCTTGCAAAAATAGTAAGTATGTTAATTGTTCACTCTTAAGCTGTTAACTGCCAATTCTTGGTGGACGCCTTTCATTATACATATTTAAAATAAAACACATTTTTTGTACTACTTGTACATTTTGTATCAGGACCAAACAAATTGTGTTTGTAATTATTGTGTTTACGAATAATTATTATCAATGTTGATGTATTTTTAAAATGAAAAGTCCACCTACACCCCCCAATCGATAACAAACGTATAGATAAATTTAAACCAATCATATTGTAGAAATTGTTTCTCAAAAAACAGAGCACTCGTAACACTAAATTGGAAAAAAAGTCATAAATATTATTGTTATTTTCAAAATAGATTTCTTCTAAAAAACCACCAGTTAAATCGTATTTTAAGAATAAAATATCTTTGCATTATTGTATATCTATCACGTTCCAGCTTCCAATAATATATTCAGCCACCGATTTTTATGTGGGTATCACTATATAATGAGACATTAAAATTCAGATGAATAATAAATATTTACGTATTTTTAAAATATCTTTTGATTCCGTAATTTAAGCTTGCGTGTAGCTGATAATAGTAAAATAATTATTAGTTTATGTCGTTTTTTGAAAACAAATTGAGAATAAATAAGCACTAAGAAAAAATTCATCATTCAGCTGGAACCTAAGCACAAAACAAATAAATCAAACACAAAGCATTCGGTGCACTATCCCCTTTCATTGCCACTAATCTCCTGAGCATCCGCGTAGACAATCGGCGTTGTAACGCATACAGTACCAGTGGCGAAACAGCGCTGCGATTGAGAGAGGGGTAAACACAAACAATTATCAAAATTAAATGCGCGTGAATTTCCACCGGGCTGAATGCTACATACGATATATTCGTACATGGGTTTTGCTATACATGACGTCACAGAAAATATATTAAGTATTTTACAACTTTAGATTTAACGTTTATCTCTCCATGCCATTCAAATATTTTAAACAAATATATATTCTTTCGTCCCAATAAGGTAATAACAATTAAGAAAAAAAACTAATTTACTCCTCGTTTTCTTGGTACAATTCAGAGCTGCACGGAACCATTCACTATTGTGTTTAAGAAAAGAAAAAAAAAAGAGAGGTGAAGGAAGAAAATGTTACTTGTAATCTGCCATCGCATTAGAGGTTAATCAACTCCGCGTTGAATCTTAAGATTAATCAATAATATCCTATTCCCCATTTAACATTGCAAACCTATTAGACCCGTATGAGGACGGACCATAGCAAACATAACATACGTATTGTGTAATTTAAGAACCTGCATATATTACTTGAAAAGAATAATCTTTTCAAATAGTGGTCACCAAGCATAGCGTGCGAGCTACCGGTAACTCGAAATGGCCTTTTTAAAAGATCGCGTTAGAAAATTGAAATAAAATTAGTGTGAAGGAAGAGGAATGCAAAGATGAAAAATCAATTGTAAAAGTCACATAATTTTCTTCATGTACTTGACTTATCAGCTTTTGAGATTTTGTCAGCGATCGGTATCTCGCGATGACAATTTAATCTTTACTTAAATAAGATATAATTTTAAATTAGAATTCTTAACATGTACACATGTTTAGCTTCTGCGTCTACAAAAGCATCTCTCTCTCTCTCAATCTAAGTTATAAGTTATGCCAAAGCTTTTGCGAAATCTAATTGAAAAGTGGAATTCACATGCGATATAAGGCATATTTCTTAGGCTCTGAGGCGGTGCGTCCCTGCTTAAGTAAAAATATACAATGATAGTTTAGATTATTGAGATTTTGTACACTTCACGAACTCAGTTCGAGTCCATTCGTGTGCTCGAATGCCTGAAGATGCCGAAAGGCGAAACCCGGGTCGTAAGTGACAAAATACATGGAAGTGTACAATATCTCAATAATCCAAATTTGATGTTGAAGTTCCATCAAGCACCCTCAGTCGATGTCTTAAATTATACAATGATAGCTTTTTTTCCAGAATCGATGCGAGAAGTCAACAAATTTCATTATTTATTTTTTGACAATTACGGGCATTTTCGATTTTTGTGTATAGAAACACTTTTTGTTATTCAATTCTTAAAAAACAGATAATGGGTGGCCTTTAAATACATCTTAATATTATAGTTATATTGTTGTACGTGGATGAAGTTATTTATGATACACCCTGTACGACCTCACGAAAAAGCTATACAATCGCAACGAAATTTGCTCGCATACACGGTTGAGGCAGCGAGCGGGAGAAAATTCGCACGGGGACCCCCGAACTCAAACTAGAACAAACTAGAACAACTTGCCGGAAAGAAGCGAATAATAATAGAGTATCTGTCTATCTACCTTTTTCTGATACATCAAGGAAAAATAACACTTTTTTTTAATTCGTTATTTTTCTTGTTGATTCAATTACTACATTCAAAGATGTTGCAGACATTTATTGCTTTCGCAAACGTTTGATTACCATCTAACTTAAGTAATCTAAAATTGTAGAGGTAATGTTTTGTAAGCAAAAGGTATTTGATCATTTTATTTTAAAAAGACAAAATTCGTGATTAAGTAAAATTGAACTAATTCTACGGATATCGAGTTATTATGTAAACACAAACGTTATCAAAATCAGCCTCATTATCTTTTAAGCCAGTGTATTAACTGTATTCCTATTATACAATAAATCCAATAACCAAAAATATATGAAAAGAATTAACTGACGTTAATTTTTTGCGAAACTGGAATTTAAATAAAGATTCTGTAGGAAGTAAGCATAACTTTTGTTTTATTTGTAATATAGAGAACAACTAAAAAAATTAAGTCTGACTGAATACTTGTGTCCCATTAAAAATCATCGTATCATGAAATCTTTAGAGGGTAAGAGAGAGGTAAGAAACACTTTGATAATAAATATCAAAATGCTCTTCAGAAATAGTCATTTTAGAACATCAACAAAAATTCCATGAAAATGAAACAGATTTATTACTTTTCTATTTATATATTTTTCATCTTTGTTTCCAAATTTTAAATTAAATGTTCTTATGACTAATACGGTGTTAACTGTCAATTCTTGGTGGAGATGCATTATATTTTGAACAATAAAGCACAATTTGTTATACTACTTCCACATGTTTATAATGATCAGGACCGGTTTCACTTATCACGAACATTATCAACTGATAATGCAAATTCAGTTGACAATGCTTTATTTAAGATTTTCGTCTTTTCATGTGTTTTGTTGAAACCATCTCCACGCAAAATTTTGACCATGTGGACTCCTTATTAAGCCTTTCAACAGGGTGTGGTCATTAGAATATAAGGCTGGAGTAAGGAAATTACTAATAGTTCGTTAAACGCTCTCTGTAGGCCCCGTCGATAAAAATGGATTGAGAAAGCAGTGTATGAACTTGCATATTCGGAGATTTGAAACCATCACTACTGTCGTTACTACTTGGCTATGACTGCTACGAGTCGAGTGATTGAAAGTACCTACTCCTCACCCACACTAAAAAAAATGTTATTTGTAACTGTCGTTAATTTATAGATAATGAAAATATTTAAACACATTTTTACTACCAGTGTAAAATGATATTCATGCAATAGTGGTTGCAGTGATTGAGTATTTCTCAGTAATCTGATTAAAGTGTGGTAGAGCTCGATAACGATGGTCATATTACTCCTATATGACGTCGAATACAGGGAACAAGCTATAAGCAGTCCATGAAACTTAAATGATGATTGTTTGTGTCCGTTAGCTAGCAATTGTTAGGGAATCAACGAAATACAATATTCCCAGCGCGTTACTTCATAATTGTATTTGTACGCGTGGCAATTTGCGGCAGTGCAACTTGCAAAACTGAACGCTCATCAGATTCAATTGTGTTTATTTTTTTAAATTTATTTATGAAAGCTAGTGTTTTGTTTCAAATTTTCAGATTGAATGAAAAAAAAAATGCTTGTTCGTGGTATTACACACCTTTACAATGAGGTCGGTGGCTTATTTGGGAATTCATTTTTAACATAAAAGTAAAATGATAGATATTTTTTTTATTTAATGACACTTTACACTTTAAAATGAATTTAACTTGGAAATTTCACTAGACAACTATTTAATTACACAATAATGTTTTTTCTAAAACTCCCTCTACTAAATTTTTTCAATTTTCTCGAAGTGTAAGTTGTGAAGTGTAATAAACTATATGTATAGTTTTAAAAATAAGAAATGTCTTACTTTCAAAAGTGGTATTTAATTTTAAATTGACTTGCTACGATAAAAAAATTTATTACAAACGGTTAACCAAATGGCAAATAACGGCTGCCTCTAATGTAAACTGAAAAAATACAGATAAAACTGAAATATGTACAATATATCAAATGGAGCTTTATGATACACAATAAAAACTAATTTTAATGAATGTTGCCATAATTCAATAAATTTCGCTAAATGGGTAACGCCCCACACCAATCTTCGCTAACCAAATAATGGTGTAGAGCCCACACTGGCCTATAAGTGTATTTACCGAACAAAAAGTTGGGCCGGGAGCCCTATCTACCAAACTCTGAAATACTTGCCACCGATTTGGAGAGTAATTAGGCTGACAACTTCACTTGGTAAAAAATGAAACTTTCGGCAGCAAGAACAATTACAAAATGTCTCCCTCCGAGCGTTAAATTATTGTTTTATGGACGCTTTCAAAGTTTGACAAATAATTTTGAGACATTAAATATTTTATAAATAGACAGTTGATATTTTTTATTTAAAATTGCCGAGGGAAGTTATCAGATTGTCTTGTTTTACGCACGGAATTTATAGAGCAAAGATTTATAGTATGAAATTACAAACTAATTTAGAAACATAAGTTTGGTTGTGTATTTTAATTGCTTGTTATTATTTAAATTCATAATAATTATCAAAAACTCTATCCTTGAAATTTCTCCAGTTATCTACACTATTTTATATATTTTTTATGCTTATAATTTGGTTAAATCAATTTAATTGCCGATTACCTCCGTATAGTGGCAATGTTCTAGAATAGTGATGGTAAGCCCGCTGACTTCCAAATCCTCAAACGCACCCTTTCATCTCGACCATTTGTTTAAATAATTTTCAAAATAATACACATTATTTTAATTACATCTTATTTCTAGTGAAAGTTTCTTGCATGCGTGCTTATTTGATTACTGTTCCCCACTCCTCGCCAACGACTTCTAAATTCCGTCTGAATTCGTTTCGCTACTAATGGTTGAACGATCCAGAATAAAGATTTATTTTTCAAACGCTTTATGAATCTAAATCTAAAGAAAAATATTCATGTTTCTGATGTTGTCACACTTTTTAGTTTTCGTCAAAGAGCTCCCGTTGAAACACAGTATCAAAAGTTAGTATGTTGCAAATGGCGTTTTATTACACACGTTTATTACTTAAAGAATGTTAAGGTATATAAAATATTTTGCTTAATAATTGTTGGTCGCGAATGAAATTTATTTACAATTACACTTTACATTACAAATTTTGAAAATATTTATGTGTACAAGTTTCACGTAATACATCATTTATAATTCACAACTTTATGAAGACATACCTGGTCTCCAATCATCATCTTTTTTCTTGTACTGTTCGATGATACAGAGGGTTCCAGGACAGTCGTATGATTTTATGACATCACAATATTATATTACACACATTTCAAATTATTTACTTTCAAAAATTTGTACTGTTTTATTTGATAAATTCATGGATAAGTACATACTTCACTTTTCCTACAATAAGCAATTGCGGTTTTTGTATTTTTGCTACAAATAAATACGCAATATATTGATATAATTATTCACCAAAAGTATTTTAAGCAGAAATAAAGATTTATTGCTTAATAATCTCCACTGCTATTACACCACACTAGGTACTACAAGTATATATATATATATATTCTCAGACTCACACTAGGTCTATATATATATTCTCAGACTCAGACGTACAGTACGGCCCCCAACTCGAAAGAGGATTGACATCGAGAGACTGCAATTTCCTCGAACTCGGCTGAATTTCGACGTCGCTGTGAGAAAGAACGTCACCAACTGTGTGCATGACGGGGGAAACACCCGACGCGACACCATTGAATCGGAATGGTTCAGCATCAAAGATGCAGTTGCGTTAGCCGCTCATGAGGTGCTAGGAGTCAGGAGGAGTGGGCAGCCAAAGTGGATGTCCGACGACACGTGGGGAAAAATTGAAGAAAGAGCGAGGTTTAAAGCACTGAGGGACAGTGAGACAGACCCAGACCGGATCGAGGACCGCCGGACAGACTATTGATACCAAGATAAGATAGTTAAAAAATCTGTGCGACTCGATAAACGCCGATTCATGGACAACCAGATTGAAGCAGCAGAGACGGCAGCGCGCAGAAATGATACAAGAAAACTATTTAGAATCACTCGCGAAATTTGCGGTAGACGACCACTGACCCCCGGGCCCATCCGTAGTCCCAGCGGGGCAACAGAGTCAAGCGCGGAGCGTGTTAGAAAGATTTGGAGAGATCATTTCCGCGGGTTGCTAAACCGTTCTCCTCCCTCGAACCCCTTTGACATACCCAGCGAAGCCACACTTGTAGATATCCCCCGAGCGCCAAACATTCCCGACCATGCACCGACGCACGCTGAGATCACCTCAGCTGTGCAGCGGTTAAAGAATGGGAAGGCGCCGGGCGTGGAAGGTATACACCTAGAGTTTCTCAAGTACGGCCTGGAGGCACTCTTGCAGCCCTTGCACATACTTCTCAGTAAGGTGTGGAAGCAGGAGCGCTGTCCGAGGGACTGGGTAGGCAGATAGTCTTGGCGAGAATAATAATTCCAGTAATGTGTATCCTCATTGAAAACCAGGCCGGTTTCTTACCTGGCCGATCCTGTGCGGACCAGATTCATAATCTCAGATGCCTTCTCCAGCAAAGCAACGAATTCAACAGCTCGCTGGCGTGTTGCTTCGTTGATTACGAGAAGGCCTTTGATAGTCCGCACCGGCCTTCCCTATGGGACATATTAAAACTGTACGTAATCCCAACCAAGATTATCGCCATCATCAAATGCATGCACGAGGGCAGTGAATGCTGCGTCAGAATCAGCAACGTAGCGACAGAATGGTGTGGGGTCTCAACCGGGGTCAGACAGGGTTGTGTTCTGGCTCCGTTCCTCTTTATAATAATCTTCGACTTCATCCTGAGGAAGTCAATTCCACCCGACCGAGGTTTAACCGTTGCCCCCAATCTGAGGCTATGCGACCTCGAGTATGCTGACGACGCTGTAATATTTGACAAATCTGTCGAGAGTATTCAGGAAACAATGGACAGGCTGCAGAGCAACTCGTATCGCATTGGTCTCAAAGTCAATGCGAGTAAAACCAATGTGCTCTGCAACAGTTTCTGTCCAGACCCAGACTACCCTCTGACGAGCGCGGGGCAAAACATCGAGAGAGTCGACGGATTTAGGTACTTGGGGGTACACATCACGGGAGATGGCAATCCGCGTAAAGAGCTCGCAATCTGATTAGGGATAGCTGGAGCAACTTTTAACTCAATGCGGAAAGTCTGGGACTCACGGTTGTACTCGGTCTGAACCAAGTGCCACTTATTCAACGCATGCATCCTGACAGTGTTGCTTTACGATTGCGAGTCATGGCACCTCACCAAGGCACAGGGTAACCGTATACTGTGCTTTGAAAACAGATGTTTGCGGCAAATACTAGGGGTACGGTGGTTTGATTTTGTCAGGAACTCGGAGGTAAGAGAGCGGACGGACCAGCCTCTTATTACGTCCAAAATAAAAAAGCGACGATGGACCTGGCTTGGACACGTGCTGCGGATGCCCCAGGGGAGCCTGAATCCTGCCTGTCTCTTCTACCAACCAGGTGGATTCCGTCGCCCTGGAAGGCCGCTGATGACCATCCATAGGATGTATTCGGCGGAGCTACGGGACGCTGGGATGACCTGGAAGGAGGCTAGGAGGCTGGCGGGAGACAGAGTAGCTTGGAGGAACCGCGTGATGGCCATATGCTTCGAATAGGGAGCGGATATGCTTTAAAAAAAAATATGTACTGTAAATTCTACTCGCTTAACTTGATCACCAAATTGTTGGATTAGCCATATTTCATATTTATTTTGGGATAAACGGTTTACTTGATTTTAAGCTACATTCACTCTAAATGTGAAGCATAATGCAACTTTTCCCAACATAATGTTACGATTTCGTCGCAACGTTACGATCGTACATCGCTGCGTCGTTGGTAGGAGACCAAGGGGAAGCCTCGCCAAGAATGGTCAAGTGAGAATTGCGTTAAAACTTTCTTACGCGCCAGGATGTGGAACAAGCAGGACGTGCCGGGAACGCGCTGGAGATTGGTCTCGGACACCCGAGTTCGTCGCCGAGATGTTTTATCCATAAGATCGTAATTTTATATATGTATTATAATGGTTTACTTGTTTAAGTGTAACCATCTGTTCATAAATATTGTTTCGTCGTGTAATTTCTGTTTTATCTGTTTATAAATTAAATTCTGCGTATCTACGGTTTCCGCATCCATATTAAAGGTGTTTTGCTTAATGGTAACCGTATTTTCATTATTATTATCTTTCATTCAGCGTGTAACTTCACGCCTGGCGCCCAAAATTTAATTACCACATTTATTTCTCCTTACAGAACAAAGTAAAGTGTACCGAGATTGGCAAACCTTAACCACTTCCCTGTGACAACTCTAACCTATTTCTCCACTGAGCTTTCAATTTTTACATATTTTGTGATAATGTCCTTTCTGTCACCTTATTCTATATTCTCCTTTGTACTTCGTTAAAATGCCATTCAATTGCTTAAAAAATATGTTACGATTCCTTAAATATGTTTATTTAAACACGACAATAAGTTGTTTTTAGAGTTTGCTGTTCAATCGCTCAACTATTTTCTTTCTAAGGGAATAGGGATAGAAGGATGGGGCTAGGAAGGGAATAATAGTTAACTTATAGATGGAAACAAATTTAACCGCTCATGTTTTTGAATACAAATCCTTAAATCAATTGGAAAATCAATTACCGAAGATTATTTACTGGACAAATACGAACCTGTGGACACCTCTACAGGGAAAATATCGTTGACCCTTCGATTTCATATGTTTAGGTTAAATAAAGATGTGTCTTTGTATCGAAGCAAAAAGTAGTTCAATAAATAAGTTTCATTGAAGGGTATTTCAATGGAATAGCTTTGAAAGTGAATGCAGAATAAATAAATGCAGTACTACGATGTAAATAAATCTACATTGAAAAGACGCGCAACCGCCTCTCTGAATAAAGAGGAGCACGTCACTTCAATTGGATGTTTTATTCGAGTTTGGATTTCCCGGAAAACTACTTCAATATAAATTGAAGTTGGGAATAGTTTTATCGAGTTCTTTTCAAAAATGTGTGATCTTGGCGACGAGGCCTTTGCCAAGAGATGCCGCTTTGTGGTGCGATCCGGTCTGATATAACACCCCTCTTGTGAGGACGACGTCCGGATATGCGCTTCTCGTCTCATTTCACATGCAAACATCTCGCATTCGACACTACCCCCATCCCCCACCTTGGCCTCTTCACGATTGCAACATTATATCACAGGGCATTGAAACCATTCTCAAAAAACCGTTTAATTTTCCGCGATACCCAAATAATACAAACACAATTTTAGGCTGCTAAAATCCAGTGATCTTCTTCTCTTAATTACTATTTCACTCTATATAGAGCCCTTTTTTGTCTTAATACACAAATACATTAGAAAACTTTCGTAAATAAGTCAAAAATTTTGTAATAACTTACCATAATATCACTTTTAAGGTGTTAACTGTCAATTCTTGGTGGAAAGACATTATATTTAAAAAAATAAAACACTGGACTGTACTCGTGATGAGCGAAACCGATCCTGATCATTATAAATATGTGGAAGTAGTACAAATGAATTGTGTTTTATTTATTAAAACAAAAATATTTGTTTAAAAAATGGTTTTTACATCATTATTTTCCTTAATTTTACGTTTTTTCGTATATTAAATAAAAATACATAATTGCCAATGAATCTACGTACATACATATTTATTTTTTATGCGTTGTCTTTTTATATTCACTAAATATGATTAAGATTAAAGTATGTGTGTTTATTTAAATGGTACGCGTTTCAAATTCAAAAAATGGCTTATTTTGGTACACCGATCAAATCTATTTGTCACCCCTGACCTATACCATTATGTGTCACGACAAGAAAATATTGACTTAAATCTGAAAAATGCATAGGTTGAAAACACCTGCATTTAAATATTATAACAAGTAGTTGCTCTCTCAATAATTGAGGCTTTAAGTTATCCTACAAAGTGTTTGGTTTTCTCATAAATATTTTATAGCAAGCTTTTTTGTTGCTCTAGTAAACTTTATCACAATAAATACAAATTATTTTACGTATTTATACTATCAGGTTATTTCCTGAGTGACGTTTTATAACGATTAGGCAGATATTTGAAGAGGTCCGTAGCCGAGTGCTGAATGTTATTGGGTTCTCGACATTCTCGGTTAAGTGTTCAGGGATTATAAACTCCAGACGGTCACTTTCAGACATCGATTTTCCAATCGACACATAAATTTATGTTAAAGGAAATTTGATTTCATTTTAGCTTTAATTCCTGATTCGATCCTGAAAACGAAGCGTTGAAAAAATACTAGCTGTACAAATTCTGCTAGGATGGTTAATAGCGAAATCATATACCCCTCATTGACTATATGAATGTTGTTTTTATAAGCTTAATTAAATCAAAACTGCCTTGTCTGATTCCTAAAAATAAGAAAAAATCTTTTTGGTACAATTTGGTAGTATGAGTATTATTTGTAGTAGTTATCAAGAGCTTTGCATGAAGATATTTTTGTAATGATAACTATAGAATTAAGAATTATTTTAATGACAAACAGGTTTAACGACCACTTTTATATTACATACAAAACTTATGGTATTTTTTTGTTGTTAAACGTCCGCCATCACTGCATTATAAACTTTTAAGTGGCAAGCAAGATAAAAGCAAATGGTTGGGTAGTCTCGGAAGATTCGCAAAAAGCGGGTCCCTTCCGCCGGGCACGCGCTGACTCCGTAAAAGCTGGGATCTAAAGCTCCCGAAAGCGTGTTGGTCGGGAAGCTTCGCGTGCGGGCTGCGTCGTGTCGCGCTGGTGCTTAATCTCGCCGCATCCGGCTCCGATTGTTCATTTGGCAGGCTTCCACGCTGGAGAGCCCGAAGGCGTGGCCGGGTGGCGCCTGCAAACCCATTTTTTGCATACCAAATCAGTCTACATCCTGTTTTCCAAAGTGACCGAACGAGCGGTGGGATTCTCTCTCGGAACAAAAGGTAGCGGCGGCCACTCGAGAGTATTTTATACAGTTGGGATGTAAAATATCACCCGTTTCCGACAGCCAGAGGAGTGGAAATGCTCTTTCGATGACTATTTATCTCTATTTTATCTAACGTATATTGCTTACGAGCTCCATAACAGCGCAATGGTCGTTTTGTTCCAGAGATTTAGTTTATCTGTTAAATAAGCTATATTTCTTCGCTTTGCTTGCCATGTGAAAAACGATCATATAGAAACATGTTTTTTCATAGAAATAAAACCTCTTACAGACTTGTTTAAATTAAATAAAAAAAACAACGTTAAAAGATCAGGTACATAAAGAATAAAATAAACAACTTTAATAGTTTTTTTTTGAATAAATAACAAACGTTAAGTGAATTTATTAAGAATTATTTACTCAGTTGCGTTTATTGTGGTAAATCTGTTTTAAACTGACAATGTATTTATTCAATTCAGCTTATTTCAGAAACTATTTCAAATTAAGTAACTATAGAAATTTTGTAAGAGCTGTCACAACACAGTACACACACAAACACTATTTCTGCGCACTGAGCGAATGTTCAGAGGTGGCACTTCCATCATGTGTTGTATAAAAAGCTTCAAGTAAGTAATATTAAATTACTTCAAATCCATTTAAAAATATACTGTTTCATGTGAAAAATTCATAAGTCTTTCACATAATTTTTACCTTTGCAATATACAAACAGCATTCCAAGAAAACCACTGAAGAATTTCCTGTATTGGAATTACTTCCAGCCGCATATTTCGCAATAACTTTCATCCCTCGCATGCAGTATTTACACACACACAAACTGCAATTAATACATGCAGTTCTAGGTATTGTATAATATTATAGTATGTTCAGTTAATTTATGCGTCAAGTGGCGCATTGGGGTTACAATGTGTTTCACGAAACATTGCCTGAATATTAAATTCCGCTATTATGATACTGCGCACGGAGTTTTTCTACCAAACAGCATGTTATACAAATTGCATTCTACGTGGACCTTAACGGTGTGCCGCTGCATTCAAAACATATTTCCGGATTACATTATTCGCAAATTTCGTTTGAATATTGTCGCTCTATTTACTGAACCGAGTCTTTCAATTCAATTGACATTTATAAAGCTTGTTCAGGTAAATATAATTATTTTGCATGGAGTTTGGAATTTTATTTTTAAAATTCATAAATGTATCGAATATATCGATAACTGGGGTGAAATTTTACATAAGTCAAGTTTCTTTTCTCATTCCAAAGTATTTACATATCATCACATGTGTGCCCATACGCAATTACAAAATACTGTTATGTGATTATTCCCACGGCTCATTCATATATTATATTTATACTATCAACTGTTTTCAATGTGTTGAGGGCCGTATCCAAGTGATAACTATGTGAAGCTTTCATTTCTAAGTCAATATTTTCTCAAAATAAAAAAACACGAATTCTGTGAACCATTTCGCTCAATATGTAATGATAAATAACTGACAAAAATATATGACTTAAAACTAGACAAAATAATATGGGAAAAATGCTATTTGTTTTAATAATATTGGCGTAAAACACCACGTCCCTTACTACATTGAAAAGTGGACATATCGGTTTTTCCTTTTAGACGGTTAAATTTTTGGGTTATTGGTTTACATAAGATTTGAATTGTATCAAGATGCAGAAATTTCTTTGATGATTCATTGCGTCCTCGACACGTCTTACTCTAGGTGGCGTCTGCTGACGAAAGGTCGTCAAATTGAAGTACATCTTCCTATTCAAAGAAAGTCCAGGACAATATCTACACCAGGCGGGTGCAGTAAATTTTTTTTCTTTCTTGCTCAATCACATGTAACGTGAGGGTGCAAGTGAGATATAAGAGCATGCTGGCGTTTGCTTTTTTATCATACTTGCTTATACACAAGTGAGGCTGTGTGATAAATATAGAGATACATCTACCAAATGCCGATGACCTACACATACATACACTTCTAATATACTTTCATTATAATAATATTAATGACCATTTTCTTTGTTGATGATTCGAGTAAATTGATAATTATCACTTCGGAACATGTTTTTTTAAACCTTTCCATTACAATAAAGGCTTTTCGGCAATGATTAAAGGTGAAATTTATGTAATTTATTATAATTTTTGAAATAAAGCATACCTACAATTATTGTATTGTATAAGTCAAATATTTTTTTAAGAAAAAAATATTTTGTGAAAAAATTCACGGAATGTTTCAGCTAATAAATGATATGCCAATATGAAAGATATTAAACATAAAAGAAAAACACAAAAAAATATGCTGGTGAAATACAATTTGTAGCGTGATTGTATACTAAACTGGAAGTGCTTCATTTTTGTTCCCGCCGAAAGAATGGTTACATAAAAGATTTTACGAGTGCAAAATTAAGCGTGCGTGGCTTCGTAAAAAAATATTGTATGGAGCTTGTGTACCTACATTTGTATCAAAAAATCAACAGATCTACAAAATTATTTTCGTAAAGACACTGTTCAAAGGTGGAAAATAATTTATGGTTTTAATTTTTTTAATAATAACATTCATTGAAAATAACTTATTACTTTGAATTATGTATATCAGGGATGGCTAGACCATCTGCCGAAGTTTACTCATTGCCTGTGAAGCCATAAATGTTCGACCGTGACGTAGATTTTCGAAATTAAATTGTTTATAGTAAAAATAATTGACGACCCATAATACTTACAATATTATATATATATATATATGTATGATGTATGTTGTGACTGCCGTAAACAGAAGCAGTCAATTTTAAATATTTTACTGCATTATTTTATAAAAAAAGTCATTGCAATCGCAATTATCTATATGAAGAAAATCTTCCCAACAAATAAAAATATCAAGTCCGGTTATCAATGAATAAATGAATAAAAACCATTTCCTTATTACAATTGAAATAATGGACACAAATTTTATTATAAATGTACACTTATAAACTTAAAATTACGCTGAATGACCCATCCCGGAATACTGACATCGAAAAAGTGTGAATCCCGAAATCTCAGTATCATAAAAATTATCCGGGCTTGGATGCCCTAATAACCACTGCCCCATTTTTAACTCTTGCTGCTATCTTTAGGCTATCCCTGCTATTTAATCTGATATTTCTATACTATATATGATAAAGTTAACCAAATTGGGTTGCACCATATGGTCAACGAAAGCTCATGTAATATTCCTGATAATTATCAATAGCCACAAGCTTTCGCATGCATGAAAGTCAATTTAAACCATAATCAATTTTTCAGAGATGCTTCAACGTTGAGTTATATTTATGAATACTTCATTATTTAATGTTTTTTTACTATTATATCAATATACAAATCAATTGCAACTATTTAACGAAAACTTGCGTGGAAAATAGCATAGAAAAGACATTTTGTGAACAAACTTACTATTCGTCATCCACGAATTTCTTAAAAATATAAAATAATTACTTCAAATGGCTTATCTATGATAAAGGGGTTCTAATTCAATCAAAATAATGTGGTAGAACACCCTTGCACTGTATATTGCACTCATTGGTCACCCTTGGCGAGTTGGACAGGAATAAAGATTTGTCACAATATTTGTATTATTTTAGACACCGGTTCCGAAATACTTCAATAATAATAGAAGCTATTTTTGTGGCTAGCATATTACATAATATGTTTCAAGGCCATTTGGGTGCCCACGAGCCTCCGGTTGCCAATCATTGACCAAATGTACGATGAAATCCAAAATGAAATCAAAACATTTATTTTGATTTAATTTAACTGTCTATTCGAGTCCTTCCAAGTACTTGAATGCCTTAAGATCCTGAAAGGTGAATAGGTCGTTGATGACAAAACGTATGCAAATGTACAAAATTTGAACTATTCAAATTTGATACTGTATTTGATATGTGATACATAATAAACAATACTTAAAGGAAATATATAATGCAATACTATATAATACCACATTTATACTTGTTCAATCATAGGTTATTGTTTCACAATACTACTAGTGGGGTATTAGCAAACGTTACAATCATCTATCATGTTTCCTTTGGTGAATGGAGTCCATCACTGCTGCGGAGCGTCCGGCAGGGTGGGGTTGAGAGAGGGAGTGGCGAGTAGCAAGTGGCGAGTTGCGAGTGGGCTCAGTATCAGAGTATCAATGGTAATGGAAGCGGAGCGTCTCTATGGCGACAAGTAGTAGAATGGAGGAGACATACGGCCACTCTGTTTTGAGATCGGCCAAGCAGGCTATAAAACAGGGATAACCAAGTGTTTTTACGATTTGTTTTCCAAAAATAAAATTAATTATAGATATTTTTGAAAATAACAAAAAACTATAAGGATCGAAGTTTAAATATTAATAATAATGCATATGAAGTCGAAAATTCGCTCCCACCCAACCGATTCAAAAAACAAAGCGTGGTGAGAACAATAAGCTAACCATATATCCTGCCCTAGCCATAACTCTCTATCCCTACTGCTTTTTGACAAAAATAGATTGGGCAACTGAGTAACAAGCAGTACTCGTAGAAAAACATGTGTTAGATAAACTCCATTAATAGTTCATATGCTTCATATTCATTCATATACTAACACAAATAAATATATACTAACTATGCTGCCGTTTTAACTATCTAATATAGTTAATAGTTATAATTTCTTTGCCAGTTTTACCTTTCTAAAATCGAGTTTTACCATGTAAATGCCAATTCAACAAATACAAATTGAAATTGTAGCTTAGTGCGAAGCATTTATTGATTTTTCAAGAAGCAAGTGAGACAACCTTGTATCTTTCCGTGATTGTAATTTCTAAGAACTAAAAAGTTTTCAAGTAATAAAATACAGGTGGTCCGCGGGCGAGTCGTTTAATAAATCTGAAATAGTGTGTAGTACAACAACTAACAGTAAAACATAATGGCACTAGTGTGGGTGCAGACGAAATAGGACAGGGGTCGCAATAACCCTCTCCGACAGGGGTGCGGTTAAGATTTCGGTTGCGTATCTTTCACGGCTACCTCAAAAGTAAGGATCGAATTACATTCTTCGGACATGCTGGTATTTTTCTGACACCTGACGTTTTATGGTATCGCGATAAGTACCCTGTTGAGTATATTGGTTATTTGATCTGACGTTGAATGTACATAATAAACAAATGTTACTTGAAAAACTATAATAATCTTGCACAGCTAAATAGTTTTCGAATGTTTAACTAACAACATAATCACCCTAACTGTCCTTTATTGAATCATAGTTCTATAAAAAATTATAAATTACTCTTGCAATAAAAATAATTGAATTCTTTACATAATAAGAGAAAGTCATAAACGATATAAACTATTTACTAACTTTCAGTTTGAGTTCATCAGTATACTCGAATGCCTAAAGATACCGAAAGGCGAAGTATTTTCAAATAATCTTGAAGAATCAGTATCTTTTTTATACGACTAAATACATATGTCCATCAAGCAATTGAACTATTTCCGATATTTAATTTTATGTATATTACAAAAAATTTAATGATTAAAGTTTCATCTGTTTTATGTATTTTTTTTTATTATGAAACAACTAATTTTTCAAAATATTAGTTTGCTCAGCAAAACTGTCATATTTCATTCGAAAATAATTCTAGAGTATGTACGTGCGTTATATATTTTTTTCATGATAGTTTATGCTACCAAAAGAAGTTTTTTTAATCTGTCTTGTTGCAAGCTAATTACTCAATGTTTCTTTCAGTACTTAGATAATGGGAATAGATTACAATTTCAGTAAATGAGTGAACGTCTCTAAAATATCGCACATTTACTTTTCTGAGAGAAGACTATAAGTTCCCTTAAGAGATAGGGTATTACAGGTTTTGCTAGTGTTGGGTGTAGCGTGAGAAGGTAAAGTGGAAGAGATTTATTAAGGCGTCACACCGGATTGTAGTACTTTAGAATAAAAAGATGAAGATCATCAGCTCATCGATCTATGCCCAATTCCATACTTTGGAAAATAATTTCTAAGCACAGGAAAAGCATAAATTTCAGTAGTCAAAGTCAGCGCTGTGCATACTGGACTACCCCTGTGAATGGTGAAAACAACCAAAATAACATTTAATTACTAAATCAATGAAAGAGAAATCCGGCTATCCTTTGTTCTAGACCTATGTAGTATGTAATTCGATTAAAGTGTCAGTGTGGTTTGCCATTATGGCAATTGACGATAGGTGTCCCTTTCTGTGGCCGGCAAGCTCGTTAGTGTGACCGCCTTGCACCATTGTGAATATTCACTCAGATGTGTGCGAATCTTCAGCTAACAACAACGAACCGCCCTACTGGCGTACCTCTATAACATTCCCTGCCCCACACCTCGCGCTGGCAATGCTTTTAACGGGGTCCTCATTACGGTGAAAAAGTGCATTAATGAAATATAACGCCATGCATTGTTGCGCTCTTTAGTTCACAGTACACTTTTTAACGATTTTATTACACATTTTACTGTGAGTCAATTGTTTGGATTTTTTTTCATTCTATTACTATCATGTTAGTGTCCATTTTTAACACGCATATCAGTTCGCACGTACGTTAGATTATGTACTCTATAGTTTTCCGGTACTGACGACTAGTGGTCAACGCTCTTAGGTTTTCGTTCTATACGGTTGCTGTGTCCAAGGGTTTTGAATCCCCGTACGGACGCAGTCATAGATTGAATTTTGAATTTGTGTGCGGCTCAAAATCATGGATGTTTCAGTTTTCAAAATCGATTCAAAAACGGGGTCCTCGAGAGGCGAAGTGGACCAAGTGATAGAATGGTGAAATTTTCTTATTGAATGTTTTAGTTCAATGAACTTCTTACATTAATTTAAAATTTAATTTACGTTCATACAGAATAAAATATTTTTGCAGTCTTTATGTACTTAGCTCACCTTAATTTTATAATACTTTATGACATGTAAAATACCAAACAACTAACTATTTTTTTTTAAATATCTGTTGGCTCACTTCACCTTATATTACCCATCCTCATATCCTCACTCTCTACGAAAAAGAAAATCTGAGTGACCAAAAAGCAAACAAATCTTGGAAAACAACTTCTTTTGAGATTTCCTAAGTCCACAAAACCTTCATGTCCTGAATTGGAATCGGACATGTTTTAAAAAAAAGTTAATATTCTTGTAAGTAGGATTTATTATCCTTCAAATCTAGTCCGGGTTAACATAACATAACATTAACCGATTTTCCTTAAGCCATAGCCACGTGATAATACTACGAAATTCTGTGCCTAAGCCTGAATTCAAATCATCTGCCAAAGCTGGAAAAAGACGTGTAGAAAAATTGGCATACAGCTTCGCCAAAATAAACTTTATAGGTACCTACTTTTATCCTCAAGCTCTTCGAATAAAAAAAAGTTGACTGATTACCTTAAACTCAGTATTGGTTCAAAATATTACGTTAGAATATAAAAAAAACTGCATTGTTGATCAGTTAAGTGACGAAGCATGTGGAAACTTTCATTTTTACTCGATAAATTTTAAAGCTTCACCAGTTTCTATTCACGGCTAGAAAATGTACCGTGCTAATTGTCCGATTATTATATGAATTGGAATCAAACTTGTTTGTGATGCATGTGTGTTTTTTCACTGACTCAATATGTCTCAATAGTAATAATTTATCAAAATTTGCACACCATTTAATTAAAAACGATCATAATTTTAACAAAAATAAAAATTTAGAAATAACTAGTAAATAATAAAGGAATTAATGTGAATAGAATTTTTACAAATTAATAAAACCGTTTACAGTAATCGATTTTTAGTAAACAATATTTTAAATAGGACAGGAGGTTTACCACTACTACATACATTTTCTTTGGTTTTTTCACTTCCAAACACTTGTACTATTATGGTTTGTGTGTGTAACCCCCTCTGAACGTCTAGTATAAATAAATTATCTGACTCTACCCTTTATTTCTAAGTTAAGAATTACAATGATTTTTACCTATAAATAAATAAATTTGCAATATGGTTAGTCTGAAGAGGCTTTTTACAGAATCGAAACACGTGTCACATTTTTTCACACAACCAGTGGAATAAAAAAGTTATGAATTTTAATTTTACATTAAAAATGGACTTCCACAAATTTATCTCCAAATCAATTGAAAATGATTGGTTTTACTGTTCGACATTGTACTTTCAAGTAAAGAGAGTTTAAGGATAAAAAAGGCTCGCAAAACCCATTAGACTTTTATCTTCAAAGCGATTATAATGAAAAAGTAATTTCTGCATTTAACTAAATAGTTTCCATTGGCGAGGCGTCTAGACGCTTTTAGATTTTTGTGATTTACTTCCGACGGATGGCAAATAATTTTAGCACCAAAGAGACGAGAGTTGCTACTCTGTTGGTTTAATGCATCCGACTTTACTTCTACACTTTCTGGGTGCTAAAATAAATTGAGTTAGTGGAAAGCAAAAGCTCTCAGTTGAAGAAAAGCTCTCCGGTCGTCTGAATGGAGAAAAACTTTAAACGTCTGTCACTGAAAGTGGCCTATGCTTTCGTAATGCAATTTATCGCTGTCAGTGCATTTTGACGTCTTTATCAAAAAATGCACATGAAAGCGTTATTTGCAACATATTTTTGATAAGATGGTTTTTAAATTTTATTCATCATAAATTGTAAAAAAATCCTGCATTATATTATAATACAGAGATTTTTTTAGACAATCGAGATCAACTCGAAGTGAAAAGATATTGCTAAACAAATTAAGTTCGACCATGCCGGGACTTGCACTTGCATATCAAAGGTAAAATTTGATGGATATACACAAAGGGTGTCATTTTAAATACATCGATTCAAACAGCAAAATAGTTTTAGAGTGTTTCAAGATTAAATGAAGCTTGTAGTGCACTATTTGTTACCTACTTAATTTATTTCACTATAGCTGATTTTTGAAGAATATTTAGTTGAAGAAAGGATGAAAAAAATTACACCACTTTATGCAAATTCATGGTTTAAAAATCATTCAAATTATTCGCCACTTATTTTCAGGGATTAAACCTTTATCATAAGGCCAAGATTTAGACGCTTAACGCCCGGTCATGTTGATCGTTAAATTTTCTTTAGCGAATCTTACAGAATATTGTCAAAATAATATTCTACCTTCCATTGTGCCTGATTTATACAAAAATAATATATACTTAGGTTTTGAAATGAAGGCCCGTCGGCAGTAATATTTTTTATGGCCCGGCCACTGAAAATAAATAATTACCAGAGCGGATCAAACGAAAGGCGAACCTCAAACCAATAATAAGTAAATTGAAAGTTGGCTGGAGGAAAGCACAACGTCGTTAAATAAGTAAAACGTGAACCACAATAAGATTTCACAATACAGTCGTTTCCGTTGAGCTTCAGCCCAATTAAATGTTTATATTCTGGCCAATCCCAGCCTTAACACAGTGGCGTGAAATTATTCTAAAAAATGCTATATTGACAGATATTTTTTTTTATTAACCATGCAACCCCTTCTCCGTAATGTTAATTTCATTATTATTAAGTATCTTTACGGAATTTTTATAAACAATAACTGTATGTAAGTTGTATCCGTGGTGGAGTGGTTAAAGTCGTTATCTTCGGTCTCGGATCTCACGGGCTTGAATTAATTACGGGAATTAATTATGTTAAGTGGTTTAAATTCTAAGGTTGTGACAACGCTGTTTACGTATATTTTGAAATAGTAATCATTTTAGTGTCAAAATATTTCAGAAAATCTCTAGAAACATGTTTATTTGGTAAATTTCTCAAATGTACATAATTCCTCCAAACTCCACTTAATGACTAATCCCAGAATCCCGGGATCATAAAAAGTGTCCGGGACTGGATGCCTTAGTGCCTACCTAGTAAAATTTATCTGGCACTAAAAAGATTAACAATGTATGTAGATTATTAGGTGCTTCTTAGCAATTGGACTAGTTGCGAAACATTTTCTAGTATAACGTTTATTTTGTATTATAAAATTCAACATTTAAGTCTCATCAGTAAATACGAGAGACAGTAGATTGCAGGAGATTGCATCAAACGGAATGGTATAAAACTTCTTATGTCGTATATCGAGTCAATCCACGTTTCTATTGTGTTACCATTCTTAAGTCACATCGAATGCATGCATACTGTCTACAATCCATATATAGTACAATGTCTTACGGACTTAGCTCGTCATCTTTCGTTAAATTTGGTTGTTAGCGTGAAGCAAAAGTTTCTGATTGAGTCTACGTACGCCATTGTCTCAAGCCATAGAAGCAGTTTCACGTGACGTTTGAGATGCGCGGCTTAATGACCACTCGAGTGGAGCCTGCCGCACCGCAACTGCGGCCTGGAAAACTTTCCGCCGCCCGCCGCCGCGTGCCGCTACTTTATTGCAAATATTTGGACACGGGCCCAATCCTCGGCCCCGACCCTGCCGTTATTGTTACCGAACTCCCCTCGTTAAATGGCTTATTAAATAAATCTCGTTCGGCCTGCGAATGTTCTAACAAACTTACACTCCAACCTCGATGAGGTATCTCGTGAAAGAGGGGCCCGGTTATGGAAATAACAAATTTTATGTCGCTGAAACTTCGCTCATATTGAACCTGGAGATCGTTAAGGAAACTCACAAACAACATTGATCTAAATTGAATAACATAAAAACTCTTTATTGCTCAGTCGATAAACAAGTTTCCCTTTTGTTCTGATTTCTAGAATTTATGAAATATAATGCATTTCTCTGTATTTATTTTATTTGTATCAACCTTCGACAACCAGTCAAAATGGGGCTTAAGTATAAAGTAAGTTGATATAACAGTGCATGAACTATTATTTGACTTTTTATTTTTAAGGTGATCTTTTTGACTGTCAATTCTTGGTGGAAAGACATTTTACTAAAAAAAAATAGTCCATAAAAAAATTTGTTTTATTTTTCACATTTTTTTATATAAATCGTTATACTTCATGAATTAGATTTATATGATTTTTTTTTCTTTTTACAAGATTTTCTTATTCTAAAAAGAATCAAGATCAATCTATGTTGATCCTTGAAAAATTGCAACGTTCTGGATATTTTATACGTTCATTTATTCGACTTCCACTTTACTCCAAAATTATTTTTGAAATAGTATACTATTTTTTTTAACAAGCAAGTAATGCTCGCGTATCAGTTTATAATGCTCGCGATGAGTAAAACTAGCTCTGATCATTATGGAAATGTGTAAGTAGTAAAAAACAAACTGTGTTTTATTTTTAAAAGTTAAAGTGTAATGAAGATGACATCTTATGTTTTGTTGAAACACACGTTTAAATAGTCAGCATATTATTATTTAATTAAATTATTTAAGGCGTTAGTTAATACTTCGTAATCAAAGGATTGAATTTGTAAACTGCCGAGGTCTCGCAAATAAAAATTACTTTGCTAAAATAATACATATAATGCCATGATACGTTTGCCTGAAAATTGGGGGTAAGCATAGCTATCTCTCTGTCAATCCTCATGATACCAAACATACACCTTTTCATATTTACGATGCATTTTTTGCTGTTGGCAACTACTGGTGGCATATTTCAAGGGAGGCCAGTTTGTCGATCGCTTTCGACCGGTCACCCGCAAAGCTATTTTTCGTCGACCACCAGACTTTACTATTGCGTTTATGGTTCAACATATCGCATCGCTCATTATTGACAAATTATTATAATTTTACTGCGCGTTTGCTTACACCGGTAACTTACTCTATTTACAATACGAAAAAATTGAAAAAATATTCGATGCCTAATGAAATTTGTAAAAATGCATATTTCTTACAGTTTTTTAGAAGTGAAATTAATTATTTTGTTATCGTTGATTTGATTTTTTGTATTGTTTAAAAAAAAATATTTACCCATCAAAAATTGGCTTTTATTATTCACTATAAATCAGTCAACCGTCGTCAATAATAGTATCAACTATTAACCCTCAGAAAATGAAAGTGCGGCCACCTATGGTGTGTTCTAACAATGCACCTTCAACATCAAAAAAATACATTCCATGGTTTCGTTGGTATAATTTAATATAATTACATAATGGAAGCGGAATACAATTGAATTTCGTCTCAATACATCCGGTCTACTCTTCCATCTACAACTTTCGATATTATTATAAGTATAGTCGCGCTGTTACAATATTGTGTCGGTATGAAGCGGAGAAAGGCTGGGGGTTGGGGTCGTGTGGCTTCGGACGGCGGTGAGGGAGCTTGTTTAACAGAGGTCTACCGCGCTCTAATTTATCGTTCTCAAAGTAAACGTATCCGAATTATTTCTACTTGGCGGATTTATTCCGCCGGTAAATTAGCAGCTTAATTATTCGATTCGAAATAATTTTATCGGGGAAACGCTGAATTGCTTTGTCGGAATGCATTTTGAATTATGTCTGCAGCTGCGGTGCATCCTTTATTTCAATTAAGCCGACCTAACAATGAATTATTATTCAATTTGCATGCGTTGAGATAAAATTCGGGAAATTTATTGCGAGGGATGGCAAGCTGTGCGACGTATTGTAAACAAATGAATTCATTCTATATAATATTTTGAGCGCTTACAATATGAAAGACTGGTTTCACATATGAATGAAAGACGAGACTTTATTCTTTTGTGTGATAATGACCGGTTGTATTCAGCCAGAGAGCAAAACACTGATAATAAACTTAATGTCTTTAATTAATTGAATTGGCACATCTTTCTAGATGAACTTTGCGAGAACTTTGTTTTGACCACTTTGAGAAAATATTATGAAATTTAACTCAAAAATACCTATCAATATGATATGTAATTATTGTATGTTTCACATTTTTACCGCCCAATTTTAAGTAAAAATACCATAAACCTTATTTATTAATGAGCAGTATTAATGCTCTTCCGTCGTTATATTCGTAATAATCTATAAATTAACAGAAATAAATTAGTCAATATTTCATGATTGGAAAGAGTAGGTAATAAAAGACTAAAATATCACAGAAGCCTAGTGAAAAATTAATTAATCAGTTCGTTCAAGGCTCAAAGTAATGGCGAAAGACCACTTGGCTATGGCGACTGACATAAATAAAAAGCCAACATGTTTTATTTATTGCATTTGAGACAAAAACATTAATTTAACAACGTAAATCTAATCGAAATCTTCATTGATGAGATGTTAACAAGATGTTAACTGTCAATTCTTGGTGGATAGACATTACATTTTAAAAAAATAAAACACAATTCATTTGTACCCCTTCCACATCTTTATAATGATCAGGACCGGTTTCGCTCATCACGAGCATTATCAACTGATAAAAATACAAACATAACAGGCATATTTATATAAAATTGAGTGTTAAATTTAAGGTATATAAAACAATTTGGATTATTGAGATTTTGTACACTTCCATGTATTTTGTCACTAACTATTCGTGTGCTCGAATGCCTGAAGATGCCGAAAGGCGAAACCCGGGTCGTTAGTGACAAAATACATGGAAGTGTACAAAATCTCAATAATCCAAATTTAATATTGAAATTCCATCAAGCACCCTCAGTCGATGTCTTAAATTATATGTATATAAAACAGTTGGTTCATGAACTTAAGACAAGAAATTACTGATTATCAAACAAATTTTACATAAACCAAATAAAATAATCTACAATTAAAATGTTAAGGACCTCTTACAAATGAATTGTGTTTTATTTAAAAAAAAATGAAATCTTCATTCTTAGACACTTTTGTTGAATTTTGCATTTCGACTCCATTTACCAGTTTAATCAAAGTATTAATTCCGTCAGAAAAATATCAGTCTGACTCTATGAGTAAAAAGGATAGAAAAATGAAAAATCATAGTTGAAGAATTTGCAGCACTAGTTTGACAGTGTAACTGTTTTCGGCAGACGGAAGTAAAGTTATGATTGCCAACATGATTGCAGACGTCCGTTTAGCGGACATGTTCCAACAGAAGAAGAATAGGAAACTTAATGTTATTCTTTATCAGTGTAATGTTACAAACATACTATTACTTCTTACTTCTACAAAACGTGTGGACGTCATCATAAATATAGTACTAGTCGATAAATTCTCACTGTTTTTTATTTATTTTATTATAAATACATAAACGAATTTTTTACGACTTTTTCCGGAGAGTAAGAATAATTTTAAAATAAATCAACTGGTCTATATAATATTATCAGACCTGTTTGTGCCTATCTGCAAGTATATTTCGTAAAATGTTCAATTAAAAAAATTTGCATAATTCAAAAATATGGTCCCGTAGCCGACTGGTAACGCTCTTGAGCTATCTTTCTACCAATTTATTCCAATTAATAATTATTATCTGCTAGTCGTTCTCCTAATCATTTGTTTGATTCAATTATTATCATAATGGCTATAGTATACAGTGTGTATTTATGTCACTTTATATTTGAACGAAAAATGTTTACTTATTTAAAATAAACATTGTTTCTTTATCGTACTCAATATATTATAATGTACCTAAACAAAAAAAACAACAAAGCACATCGAACTGAATTTGAAGAGCGGTTTATAAATAATTTAACATATTTATGCACTTTAAAGACATCAGAATTTCCTAACGTGGCATCTGTTTATACTTAGTGTTAAAATGCATAATATTAGGCATGCAACTAAATTGTTATTACGATTTTCATTTACAGAGGGTATGAAGATTTTTACGTTTTTATTCTAGAACAAAAACAACGGTTGCTTTCTTAAAACGCAAACCCTCTTTTTATTTGATATTATCTTGACATGCTTCTTTGTGTAAACTGAAGCCAAAGAATTATTTTTTAGCATGTCATAAAAAAAACTTTCACTTGAATATCGACGTTTTTAACAAAGGTAGATTACTGCCAGAAAAATAGATCTATTTACCTAACAAAAGTTTCTCGCTTTAACTTTTTTGATAGTCCGTAATAAAAGTCTTTTTTTGATTTCATTAATCACCTTCAGAGGCAAGTCATTGATGGCCGATTATAAGCCGCCATTTTTTCGTTCAAACACTTTTTTATGATTAATTGACCGAGGTTACAACTTCAAGCAGTTTTACCTATAAATTTGGACACGTCTGCCAAAAAGCTATTTTAAGCTAATTTGTCTCTTAGTTTAACTAAGAAAAAAGCGGAAAGAATCGAGTCATTGTTATTATCATGATTGCGATAAAGGAAAAGATATTATATCCAAGTTAATATTCCAAGTAAAACGTAATTTATAATTTTGGATTATCTACGATTCGTTTTATCACTCTGCATGCTATCGATAAAGCAGTAATAGAGTGACAAAACAAATGATTGGAAATTTTATTCTTATTGGATTCTTCGTGACTCATTTGTTTCCTCACTGGTTTTTATCAATGAAGTAGCGTTAAAGTTGGAAAAATAATAATTCGTGATTCGATTTTTATTTTATTATCCAAGACTCATTTGTTTTCTCAATTTTTTCTCACTCTGCCCACTATGGATAAAGCAGCGGTAAAGTGGAAAAACAAATAACTCGGGTTTCGACTCTAACTAGATTATAAAAGACTCATTTGTTCTCTCGCTCTGCCTGCTATTGACATAGCCATGCTAAGAGTGGAAAAGCAATTGATTTGTGTTTATTCTAATATCTTTTTTGGAGGCAAACGAGTTTGCAGTTTCACAGTGATCTATCGTCAGTAAAATCATCATTACAGTATATTACTTTTAAATATTAAAAATACATTATGATTCTATTAACAGTAATAGTTCTTCATTGGGACACTTAAAACATGAATACAACAAAAGATTTCTTCTTCTTCCATATTCGCTTCCTATGTGGAGCATACGGCTACCACGCGGGGTCTCCGTGAATCACTGACACCCGTCAATCGCTTTGCTCCCTCCCATGACATGCCAGAGTCCCTTAGCTCCGCCGAGTAGATCCTATGGATAGTACCCGATGGTCTTCCAGAACACCGGAATCCCACAGGTTGGAATAAGAGGCAAGCAGGATTGAGGCTTTCCGGAGGCATCCGCAGCACGTGACCCAGCCAGCTCCATTGTCTCTCCATAACTTTTAGTTTTACTTTTCAGGTGACCAATTTGGCTCTAAACTCTCGAGCGACTGCACCCATTCCCTGAGGACCGTAGTCTCACACTCCCTCTGCGCTTCAATCTTGAAATCGTTGGCAACCTTCACGCTCCTCAGTAGACTAGAACTGCTTCCATTCCACTGCATCTCTTTCTCGTATATCAATCATCATATATATAGCCATAACTAATTAGTAAGTATGTTCCTTTTTAACCATACAGGGAAAAAATAAGCGTTGTTCAGCCTGTATGAAATTTTTCTGAACATTTACTTTTGTAACACATAAACTGTCATTTTTAAATGGAGAGAAACTATAAACATATCGGTTGAAAATAATCCCACGCCGAGTAAAACCGATCCTTTTCATTCATTTGATATAATTGTGAAATAACGTATGTAAGTAATATAAATTGTGTTTCGTTTGTATGACAATGTTTTTTTAAAGCTTGGCTTGGTATCACTTCACCAATTTTAAAATAAAATTCAAAATTTCTGTGGCGTTTGTGGAACCACTCCTTAATTTGAATTTGCTATATTTTTAAACGAATCACAACCATTACTTCTAGACAAAGTGCACAATACTTCTGTACATCGAAATTAATAGCTCGAAGCTGCATATTAGCACCATAAACACAATGCGGTCGCATTACTTGCTTTACTGTCCTCTCGTGTTGCATTTTAAAATCGTATTTAGATGATAATAAATAGCTTACAGCCAATATCGTAAGCTACAATGTTGCTTTTAGGTTGGTAATATAATATTGTACATACAAACATATATATATACAGAAGGTATGTATGTTGAAAGTATAATGCTATATAGTCACTTGACTGGCAACTCGATTCCGGGAAAGAGAAACTCGTTCAATAGGATTTAACGGCCATCGGGATAAGGATTTAGCTTTGTAGACTGGATCTGGATATCAAGTTAATTCTAGAAATCGTAACGCCAAAAAATTATTCTTTATAATGTACAAAAAATCTTTACAAATCACAAACAATTTCACTTGTAAGAGAGAGTACTAAAAAAAATAATGCTTTAAATGCGATTATCTCAGAATTAGTTTTTATGACTTATTACGTTCTGTTAGTATACAATCAATATTTTCACTAGCTGAGCAAATCAGGTTAAATGAAAATTGTTACATACTGTACAAGGTTTTTTATCGTAAGTGAAAATTTATCGGGCCACCTATTTCTTTCGCCATATGCAAGACCCGAATAAGAATTCTATCATAGGTTAAAGGGTAAAATATTATGTTCCTGATCTTGAACATGAATTGATTCTTCTCACAAAAAAAACAGTCAGCCAATAGTAATATTACTGGGAAGAGCTTTCGTTGGATGAATTAGTTCAGATAAGAAAATATTTTTGTAACTTTCTCTGTAGACAGCTCTATTAATAATCTCTAAAATAAATTTGATTTTCTAATTTTTCGAAAAGTAAATTAATAATATACTTAAATCATCAAAGATGAACATTATAGAATTTTTGGCATACGTAAATTCTATAATAATATGACTTCTTTGTAGCGACATTTAGTTTTAGACGTAACCGGTTTTGAAATTCGTTTTAAATAAACAATTTTACTGTAAAATTAAATATTTTCAGACGATAGATTTTTTCAGATTTGTTGATAAAAATAATCATATTCGAAATCTTATTTTACCTTCTACCAAGATTCGTTGTTGTGTGGCTGTTTTTAGCTGGGTACCGAATTCATGAAGAAGAAAACCAAAATAAAGCATCGTTGTTTGTTTGTTTAAAGCATGTTTTACAAGGGGACTTAGCAAACTACTTTGGTATAAAGATAAATATAGAATATGGCAGGGTGGACGTCGAGACTAGATAACGACTTGCGTAAGTAGTACTTAAAAATATCCTCTCCAATTGATTTTGTATATCATTACTATGCGACGAGATACATTTCAGAGATGATTATTTTTAAGATATTTTTTTAGAATATCAATGTCTTATTATGCAATTTGATTAGCGTCATCATTTATAAGTAAAAATAATTGTCACGTCGATAATTTCATAAAGTATAAAATAACATTATTTTGACTGCAATTTGATATACGCAATACAAAATTTATTCATAAAATATTCACAATACCACGAAACTCTTTGTACAACGACAAAAGTTTTTAGAACAAATTGTTTCAGTCTTCCATCTTTAATGAAGATTAGTAATACGTTTACTGAAATTACGTATGTCAACACAGACTATATTGTTTTACTAAAGTTTTTATTAGCTGATGGTCTTAAATGGGGAAAACAATTTCGAAAAACCCCTTACGAATACCAATTTTCGGTGTTCAGTAAACAAACATGCTTTTTTCAGGAATGGTTGTATTGTGAATTTAAACTGGAAGTAATAATAGATAATATGTATTATACATTTTAACCGGTCATGATGTTTTCGGTATATTTTTAGTAAATTATAGTTAATTTTTGGTATTTTGGGCGACGTTAGTAATTAATCATGAGTTATATTTTAAATATAGCACATTTTTCTATATTTTGTACAGAAAATTTTGAACCTATATATAAAAAGACAATCGAATTTATCTAATCCAAATTTATTATAATTATATAGTAAACGAATTAACAACGGAAATAAATATATATCTTTAAAACAGTTTTTTGTTTATATTATTCGAAAGATTGTGTCATACAGATTTGTTTTAAATAATGTCTTGAATCAATTTCCATAAACAAATTTTATTTAAGCAAAACATAAATTCATCCAAATTATTAACAACGTTCATAAATAGTCCTGATTAAAAACTTAAAGTCAATTTTAATGTTACAATTCCGATTAATTGGTATAGGGTTTACGATTGAATTATTTGATACATTATTAATAGTTGTGTTTGCGAGGTTATAGGTCAGTTCAAAATAATAATAATTTATGTTACAACATGTAGTAAAATTTTGTCATCCTTCACCAAACAACTTCATTTTGCTATAATTAAATTAATACATCAGTCGAGACATCATCTGATAACTGGCTACCAGAAAGCTCGTTTTGACAGTTATCCTAACTATTCGGATGAGTCTCTCTTTTATCTCTGGGACCCATTTATTTTTAAACCATTTTCTTTAAATAATAATAAATAAAATTTAATCTTCGTTTTTATTTTGAGTTTCTACAACTCATGTTATTTTCGATAGATAAGTTCATAAGGTGGCTTTTTTCATTTCCATTATCCAATCAAATTTGATGTTTGACACTCGTGTGATAAGAAAATTCAGAATAAATATGTGTCGTGAATATTTATCTTTATCATAGGTATTGATTTTAATTCTGGTAAGCAGTAAATTTCCATAACAACAAGTAAAATAATAAAGTTAAATATTTAATTCTCATAACGGAGGGATTTCAGTGGAGAATTTTAATTACCATAGGCGATTATAAGATATTCAATTCACATTGCATAAACATGTAAAGGTGAGAAGGATTAAGTTACAGGAGTAACAATAAGAAAATCCATCGATAAAAAAATTGTAGTATATTTATAATCAATTGAATAAATGAAAATAAACGAGATATTCACCATTCACTGAAAGCGGCAGCGCTACAAATGTGGCTTTATAATTTATTTCAGAGCGAATATGAAAAAGAATTATATATATTTTTTATGACAGTGGGTCACCATTACTTTCTGTCGTTGGTCGTTAACAAACTGCAACCATTAATTGATCTAACCCCAACTTCATCTATTGTAAGATTAAATTTATTGTCGGCATCAAACTAGATAATGATCCTACCAGTTAAGATCTAAGTTTTCTGCGTACTCGAGTAGAATATGGCAATATTATCAATAATATAAAAAAAATATATATATTTTCCCATTAAAAGTTCCTTAAAAGTGTACTACCCAACCAAATTTCTTTTAGGAATGCTATCATTTCCCTCTCTTGAAGCACGAAGATCGTTTTCGATTCTCAAGCATTTCTCTCTTCTTCTTCTTCGAGGACGAGCTTATAATCCTGAATTTCTCATGACTATTAACTTACCTCCTCTCAATTGTTATCTACGTGGCCGAAACCATATCCAAGCAATTTTTATCCTTAAAACTTGTTCTTCGCGTCGGTCATTCGAGTCACCAGTTGCAAGAGCCGTTCGGATGATCAATGCACTGCCTAGAGAGCTGGATATGTTCAGCACTAAACTCTGGGTATTGTTCACCAAATATTTGTTCCTTGTAAATTAATTATGTTTTGTTTTTTTTGTATTTAATAATTAAAAAATAATATTTTTCTTTTCATTACTGTTTTTATTAGTATTATTGTTTTCAAAAATTATTATTATTGTTGTTATTATTGTAACTTTTGTTATGTTTGTGTAATACATGGTGCATTGGCGTCAGCTGTAATGCCATGCATTTCAATTATTTAATTTACAATAAATAAATAAATATCATACACTTTGATTAGAAATGATAAGTATGAAGTCAGTATTTAAATTTACGATTAGTATATATTGCAATGCGATTTGGCCCAATGGTCAACTGTCTAGTTTAAAGTACTGATTGTCTTAAAATAAAAAAAAAATTTACTAGGCTCTTACTTTAATAAATGGTTTGTTATACATATTATAAAAAAGTGCGTGGAGATGATAACTTTTATTTTTGATTTTTTCCAAGAAATCCGTATATGAGGGGTATAAAAGCATAAGCAGGTTACTACAGAAGTGGTTTTGAGAACAATATCAAAAACTGATTACAAATTAATTTGATTTGTGTGTGGAATACCTTACAAAAGAATTTTGTGATTCAAAGACAATTTAATTGTTAAATTTGATCATTATAAATATGTGGAAGTAGTACAAATGAATTGTGTTTTATTTAAAAAAAAAAAAAAAGTCATTAATTTGTTACATAAGTAATATGTATTAATATGAAATTTCAAGAAGGCAGCATTTGCTTCATACACATAAAGAATTCCGAGTTCCTAAATAAAATGTTCTGGATGGCCATTTTGACACATGACTTTTTGTATTGAAGAATTAGGACGAATACTGCTGGGTTTGTTTCTGAAGTGAATTTTAAGCAATGATTTCCTATAGAATAAAAACGAGTTTAATACTGATACGTTAGCTCACATGCTGCAAAATCTCTATCTCTATGATTCTGCATTAATTGCTTAAAAAGTATTTTTTTTCAGACAGCTACCATTGCTTCTGACCCCCTCATATAAAACCCTATTTTAATTTCTCTTACTGATAATATTCTCAATAATATTCATGTTATCGCATATCAGGGATGCATTTTTAATATTAAGCTTTCATTATAAAATAATGTTCATACTAACATAAGTTTTCGCAGATATTAAAATCAAGCTCACTTATATTGGATGAAATAATATGAAAATGATCTCAAATTACCGCCTGACGTCTTTCAAAGTTAGAAAATAAAGTTGAGTCAATGTAGCACGGTACGACGGGAATAGTGGGCCGTGACAAAAATGGCTCCCCCGAAAGGGTTATAGACGATGATGAATAAATTAATGATATCATTTAATGGCTGTCTGAAGCCACCTTCATTTTATGTTTTGCCTTCACATTTCTGTTATAATCAACCCATTAACACCTTCATTGCCGCAACTCGCAAGTAATATTAATTAATATGCAATATTATAGTATTAGTAACGATTTTATAACAAATAAATTAAAAAGACGTTGGTCGCTTCTAAGCCAAAGAGTCTTATTTTCACTCGATTGCGTGGTATCTTAAATTTTTGAATTTACATCTATTTTCAATTTATTTGCAAATTAATATCAAAATACAAGAATGTCAGTGATGTTTTCATACGTTCTCAACCAACCTAAATGGGCCCACATAGAGTGACTAGCATAGTCCTTACCTAACCTAACTCTTCTCATATATTATATAAAAAGAGAGGTAGCATGGTTTATTAAAAACTAATTCTTGTTGAATAACCTTTCTTAGTTAAAAGTAAAAATACTCAACATTAAGTATGGCTGTATTGAAATTTTTAAAATGATGCTAACATTTTATTTTCAGGTCCATGGTGCAGTGGTCAACTTTGTTGGCTTTGGCTACAGATGTCTGGTGTTGTTGGCATAAATTGATTTTTCAATCGATTTATGGACTTATGTTTGTAGGCATGGATGTTGTAATGTCTAAAAGTCTCTCACTCCAATCCGATTCTGAAAATGGGGCGCAGCAAGAGCGATTAACTAAGCACTCCTGTCCTAGCCCAATCCTTATATCCCTACTCTCGGAGGTTGAGCAACTGAGCAACAAGCAGTTCTCTTAAAAAAACTTCTGTTGAGATACCTTCATTAAGAGTGCATATGCTCCACATTGGGATGGGATATGGTAAAAAAGTAGTGATATGGAACCTTCCCTTCGTTAATGTCTTCGTTATAAAGACGACGGATTGTCATTTCATATCAATATATATATATATAAATGAATGTTTGTTTTTTTGTTTGTTGTCTATGCATTCCTATAAAATTCATCCGAATTCTATGAAACTTTGGTGAGTTGTTGTGCGCATACCCGAGAAGGTTTCTGAAAAAAAACTTTTAATCTAATAATAAACAGCGACAACTCGGAAAACTTTCTGATTTATTCGTGCACGCACCAGACGGACAATAAATTTCATCTATCCAAAAGCCCTCCAATAAACAGAATTAAAACATAGACACTCGCATTCTTTGAGTGGCATTGCAACGCATGCCGGGTACTGGCTAGTAAATTATAAAAGTACTGTAGTTTTCTACTTTATAAATAAAAAAAAAAACAAACAGAAATCAGTAATTTATGCACATTCCTATACAGATATGTACAATATGAAATTAAATATAATCGGTGTAATAAGAAGAGTAGCAGAAGAAAAATACTATTTTAGAATAATAAATTTTATTCCAACTATGTAATTAGGAATCAGGGGTGTTAAGTAAGTCAGAATATTGGAAGCGCCCTTAAAATGTAATTTGATAATGAATGGAGAATCGCCGTCAAATTACACACCCTTATTGTTTCTTCCCGGGTCTGAGCGGAAAGAGATTGCAAGGGGTGGGTACCAAAGGAGTGGTAAGGCAGAAAACACGGAAAGGGTTGTTTTAGGGAGAGTGCTTCAGCACCAATATATTTCCCTGACCAAAATACTCCACTATTGAAAGTTTTTGAATGTTTCCCTGCATATAATAATACACTTGAATATTTATTGAGGTCTTTAGTAAAACTATTTGCTTATATTGTATATTATATAAAGACTTATTAATAACTTTAACTTGTATTATCAATGTACGTATTCAAATTTAAAACGACTGGAATAACTAAGTTATCAATTTTTAATTTAATTTTATATTAAAACGACTTATTTAAGAAAGTACACTTTCGTTAATTTTTTTTATTCGCCTCATATTATACAAACGAAATATTTCCTAGCCTCTCTTCTGAAAAGCATCTTAGCTATTTTTGCATAACTAAAAATTGCAATGTTAAAGCTTATTCACTCTTTCGCCAGAATAAATATGAGTAAACATGTCGTTTTTTATCTTTTTTAAATACACATTTTTAAGTACATCAAAAACTGCCAAAAGTACAAATACAATCAAAAAAGTATAAACGGCGTTGTATCAAGTCTTACAGATCAGTTGATAATTTTTTCGATTAAATAAAACATTCCTGATCATTAATCAAATGTGGAAAATATTTAATGCATTTTTACCAAAAGTCGACAGTTAAAACGACCTTTAAAAGTGGTCAAATGTATATGTTTTTCGATTCAAAATATACCATCAAAAAGCAATCTTTGTACAATTAAATTTAGTACAACAAATACAATTAAATATAACACGAATTTTATACCCATTATAATCATAACAGAAAATTTTATGATCAAAATATGAAAATCTTCTAATCGCTGGGAGACATTTTGTGTTTTGTTCAATGGTTTTCTGTTCAATCGTAATAGCCTGTCTGAGCGAATATTTGTCTGTGAACGTATTTGCTTTCACAATTCTCCGAAAAATAATCACAGCCAACAAAGTATTGTGTCATTATAGTTATATGATTGGTCTGCTATTTAGTTTAGATATATAATCATTTCTGAGATTTTTTTTATTTTAGGCATTAGTTGTTGTTGTTTCCATCAATAAACTTGTATCTGCTAAAATACTAATAAGAGGTGAAAAATTAAATTAGCAACGTATATGCATTGAAATATAGAGAATCATTCAAATTTTTACAATAGTATTTATCACGCTTAATACATAATACATATAATTTAAGATATTTACATAATGCGTTTGATACAGTTTCAATATCAAATTTGAATTGTTAAAATTGTTTACATTTTCATGTATTTTGTCACTAACAACCCGTGTTTTGCCTTGCGCCATCTTCAGGAATTCGAGTAGACGAATAAACCCGAATTGACATTTAATGAAAAGTTAAATAGCGTATGAAAAATATTGTCTCCAAGTCTAAGAACTACATTGATTTTTTAAATTCATTTTAATACTGATTTGATAATAATGATATAATGAAAATAATCATATGAACATTTAAAAACTCTTAGGAATTTTTAAGTTATTGAGATGTTGTACACTTGTTGTTGAGCAGTCAGTTCGTCAGTTCGAGTTCATTCGTGCGCTCGAATGCCTGAAAATGCCGAAAGGCCAAACCCCGGGTCGTTAGTGAAAAAATGCATGGAAATGTACAAAATCTCAATAACTCAAATTTGATATTGAAGTTCCATCAGGCACTCTCAGTCGATGTCTTAAATCATAGGACTTTGTTATTGAAAGCTACCAAGAACCAATTATCATTTTAATATAATTCGGAAAAAATTGGCCTATTGGAGACTATTAGAGCTAAGTTAAAATTTGTAAGTTTTGTTAGGGTGAATATCAATTGACATGTTATTGTGGAATGTTCATTATTTTGATTGCTGGAGTAATTTATGATTATTTTACAAACTCATCTCACGTAAAGTATACAATACGGGGAACATATAAAATAATAAATAAACTTGGAAGATAATTTACTTGTATGGTATTATAATGAATTGCAGATCCCATCACCGAGTAGTAACGCCCTAGAACTAGAGCTTACATTGTACTTAGTTGAATAATTAAGGGCTAGAAATTTCAAATAAACACTTTTAAGCACTTCATGGCAAATAGTAAATATCTCTTATATTTATAAGAATTAATATACCTACTTATTTGGATAAAACGTCTGTTTATTTGTTCGGTGAATAAAATAAACTCTCACATATAAATCGAAATGATAAGAGAGAAACGAACAGGATTATATAATGAACTTTAGCCGTAATAGTCACGAAATGGTCATTAATGAAGTTTTTTTTAAACAGATTTGTTTAAACAAAATAAAAACGCAATGCATTGGTAAGCGCAATTCTATTTTGAAACTTCAAAAATTTTAAATATCAAGAAAGACAATTTTAAGCCAGCCAATAGCTATACGATTCAACGTAGTTTTTATTATAGAACGTCAGTATGTAACTTACTGGTCAGAGTGTGTGTTCAGACTGGTCAGTTACCTAATTATTGAACGGAAAGTACAGAGCGTTATCAATCGACTACGGCGACCGACAATGAACATGATTTATTATTATGAATAAATGTAACAAAGGTTTCAAAATAAAAACCATGATCTGATAAAAAATCTACATTCAAATCAAAACCAACCCTGATCGATAAATTTAATTTAATTTATTATAATAAGCCACCTTGAAACACATATGACAATTATCATGTTTAATTATTTTTTTAGAATTCACGATTTACATATCAAACTTTCCAAGCAAAATATTAGAAAAAACGTACTTTAAAACCGCTTAGTTGAAATTCCTTTGGTATTTTGACTTTTCAAATCAAGCCCAGTGACGAAGGAAGTGGCTAGTGTCAGACTGTCAAGCCTCGACGGTTAGACAGGTGATAGTTAGCCGGCGAGGTCTAGAGGGTTTAGTGATGTGGTCTCCCGAATCTCGTCGGCATCTCGATAGCCATTTGCACATCATCCCGCAAAGCTGTAGATATGACGTGAGGCTAACAGCCCTGTGGCATGTCTTATCGCATGAAGTGACATTCCAATCTTCATTCAACGGGCCAAATGTCAGGGCACATGATTATATCGGATAGTTACAGATACGCATAAAAATGTATGTAGTCAAGGCCGGTGCCCCTGTTTAATTGTATATATTTATATATAATATTATACTGCATAGAAAAAATATTATTTTTCCATTATAGCAGTGAAAAAATATACTTCATTACAACGAAATAAAAAAAAGTGTTTTTCGATAAATAATATTCTCATCGTGATGATAATCCAATTTGATGAAAATGATGGATTCTGGGTCCTAGTAGAAAAAGCTTGGATTAGCGATAAGATTTCTTGGTAAGTTAAAAAAAAACTGACCTAGCTTTTTCATGAGTTTATTTCAAGTTATCGCCGTCTTCCCTGGACGAAGCAGGTTAATGAAAACTAGTTAAAATATACTAGTTGATTAAATTGGCATTTAATTGGTAGAACTCCATTATAATATGATAAAATAGTTCTGACAATGGCGGCAAGCCAAAATAACTATCCACTACCAAATAAAATTTTGTAGAACTAAATGCGTTGTTATTTTATCCTATTGTTTCTATATCCGACAATTCATTTTTTATTCAGAGATGAATCCTTTCACAGCCAACCTAGAATATAAATATTCATACCACATTTGTTGCAAAAATTTAAATTTTGAAAATAAAACCAACTCAAATTAATTAAAATAAATCTTTTTCTTTTCAACAAAAAAAATATTGAAAATAACTTCAAAGGTAAGATCAAAATTTTTATTTTAAAAAAGTAAGAAAACAATCAATAAAATATCATTATTGTAAGGAAAAAATATTTGGAAATGAACGACTCACAAAGAAAGATATTTTTGTTTGATTTTTTTTCTTTTCAGAATCCGAAATAAGATATGGGGTGCTTTCCGGAAATGCTCATAAAATTGATTTAAATTTGTCTTTCGGATAACGATTGGTATTTACAAACCTAAATTTATCTTTGAGTTATTTGTCTTATGCAAAGCTTGTTGACTAACAGTTGATCAATATACTGTCTCCTAAAGCTCCGGCTTGGAATTCCAACATTCCTCGACGCATTTTCAAATACCCTAACATTGCTTGTTAGATTTAATATATCGGAAACTTGGCATTATATTGATGCACCAATAACTGAAAACAAAGGAACGTAAGTTATATTGCAATTTTTATTTCAACAGTGTAGCGTTTTTGTGGATAATAAAAACTTCTATTGGAGCATCAACCTCTATTTTCTGTCAAGTAAAGAAACAAGGATGGTTCTACGAATACTAGTAGTCAGCTTATCATTCTCGCCACGCCATGCATTTAGAATTGAATCTGTGGGAGGCAATGAAAACACTACAGTCATCAATCCGTCTAAGCACAGATCCATAAATTGATTTATGAAACTTTCCATACTGGGATTCGAATCAATGAACACCGTATCCAAAGACAACGTCGTTTCCATCTCGCCCAGGCCCGACAAATAATACATACATATAATATAAGAGGACGATAAACCTCATTTCCGACTTTATAAAAAATGTACATTACTGGAGATATTTTACATGCATCATTGAAACGACAATCATTAATTGTGGTCAACGGTATTTAGTTTTGTTCACTTATTTGTGCGATTTTCTTATCATTTTTCCTATCTTTCTTTATTTATATCCAAAGGTATGAATACTTATGATGCTTTAATACCTCCCCATTCACTTCCTATCCGGTACTCTAAGCGGAAGTAGAATAAGCCAATAGAAAACTATCAGTCCTTTTTTAACTGTATCTCACTATCCCTCTGAGCGACTGACATACAATCTTAACCAAAAATTAAATGATTGTGCTCCCCATTAAGAGTGGACATGGTTAAAAGGCTGTTCCAAACTGTAAAAAGTCAAAAATTTGCAGTTTTGATCAGTAACAAGTGGTAAACAAGTTATTTTAGAATGACAGTGGTTATAATTACTTGAGATTCAAACTGTAACAGCTTCAAAAATCTTGTGAAAACCTCTGAAAACTCAGATGATCAATTTTGGAAAAAAATGTGTTTGTAATATTACAAAAATATTTTATGGATAATCCTAGAATATCTTTTAAATGTACAAAAATGAGATATACAATAGAAGATTAAACCTGCTCAATCTTAAATCTTGTTTCTTAATTATATCGGAATTATGCTTTTTGAATTGGTACACTTTGTATCTTGGGTATCGGCATACTTTTTGATGTTCCTGTGTGACTATTTCTTCAAATTGCAGTTCTTGTAAAAAGAACATGTGTTGAGATACCATTAGGAGTCCACATGCTCCGCATTGGGATCGGACATGATAAAAAAATATTTCTTTCGTCATATAGTAAAATACTTGTTATAACGAAGTTGAAAAAAACGGGATATAAATATTTATTGAACGACATGAATAAATTATGTAATAGTATAACATATAATCTGAATTCGGTATTAAATTATAATATAAATAAGATGGTCATTTATCATCACTTTAGTAAGCAGGGCAGTACTGCTCAGTATCAAAAATATCTTTCAAAACTCTTCTGTCGATAGTTTGATCGACCACTTCAACGACGAATTGTAATCTATAGAAATCTCAAAATATTGTCGGTTTTGATGGTTGAATTCCCGATAGTGCTTACACTTTGAAGTTGTCAAGTTTAGACTCAAAGTTAATATTTATCGCCTCGGCGGATACTAAAGTTAGGTGTTAGTAAGAACTGAACGCTATGGCAAAGGATGCCATCACAATACCGCTTACAATTAACGAAATATTTTCAGATACTATATCATTGGATTTTGGGTAGTTTTTATTTGCTTAAACGATCATTTTCTTTTGTTTAATTTAGCTCTGGCTTACATCTTTGTATTGTTATTTATTGAAATTGTTATTTGTGGGGCCTTTGCATTATTTCAATTAGTATGCCGCATACAAATTTCTCAAATAGATAAATAATCAATGAAACAGAGCCGTAATAATTTGAGAGTTTCTTAATCTTTGGCTTTTTAAAAGTATTGATTGAATTATTTTACTTAAACATTTAATTCTATAATCAAAAATTAAACACATGTAATAATTAAAATTCAATTTACAATAGAATTCCATGGCCAAGTGGTGAACGCTAGTAGGCTTCGATTTATTCGGTTGCATGATCACGGAATGGAAACTTTTATAATAATGTTTTTTCAATGGGTGTGATGTCATCATACGTTTCCACTTACTCCCTTTCAGATACTGAAAGGGAGTGTACCTAGAACTACCCGATTACTAATAATATTTTATTAATAACATCCTTCTCTGTTTATCTTATTTGAATTGGATTTGTGAGTGATTGACATTAAAACTCATTAAAAAAAGTTTTGTTTTAGTTAAGCGTACCTTTTCTCCAGATCAGAAAATAACATGGATTACTAAATACTTATTCCAAAATTAAAACGCATTTGTCGGCTTAGTCTGCTCAGCTATCACCATTACTACCTAGCTATATGACATGAAATATTTTGAATTACTGTTAATATATGTATTATAACTAGGGCTACCAACCCCGGTCAATTATTGAATTCCGTAATTCCGGGATTGTCAAATTATCAATCCCCGAACTTCGGGAGTAACAGTAAATGTAAAAGATAATTCATGTTTACAATTCAATACTTCCTAATCAACAACAACTTGTACCTCGGTTTGTTTATGTACATACTTTTTATAATACCTACATTATTAAAACATTATATCGTCGTTATTTTGGAAGATGACTCTAACTGAAAAATACCAGTTTTGAGGAATTGGACTTTGAAGTTTGTCAAATATTTGAAATAATATACCTTTTTCATTTTGTGTCTTTTTACAAAGCTGTTTTTAAGTAAAAGTATAATTTATAAAATTAAGTGTGTTGTTTCATACGATAGAGCTTGAAATACGGAAAATTTGGTATAACCAACTCAATATGTCATTTTTTCGATTTATTGTTTTCTTCCAGAACAGCGACGATATATAATATGAAATTTAGTCTCCCCCTTTCTCATATTTCGTAACTGCCTCAAAGAGAAAAGGATAATTTTGACAACAATAAGATATTTTCTGCATTATTTTATAAAAAATAAAGTCTGATTCCTAGTAAACAAAAATGCTATTCTAATGCCAAAGAAAATATTCTTATTCGTTAAATTTAATTTAAATATACAATTTCAAACATGAAATTACGATTAATGACCAACCACGGGATTCCGTCATTGAAAAATTGTGAATCCCGGAACATAAAACGCGTCCGGGATTGGATGCACTAATTACAACGAGTAAAAGTAATTTTCGACAGAGCACTGGAATTCTCTTTTTTGATCTCTTTCCTCGCCCCTGTTAAAATGGTTATACCGAAATATTAATAGAGCTACATGCACAATATAGTAGCGTCTAGGTATTTTAGGAGAACTGTGTAGAGAATGGGTGTTGTAACAATTTAGTTGCAAAACTTCGTCGATATTCCCGGCGGTCATCGACACTTTTGATTGTTGTGAATACCTTCATAAAATACCTATTCCGCAATCCAGATTCCTTCTCCTCGCAGTGAAGCCCAACCATTTCAATTTTATTTAATAAAAGCTATTGTCCGTATTCATCTTTTTACTAGAAATCATGGATATTTCGATCGTCGCGTTTATTACTCAGATATCTCCCAATAACTCATATTGAGGTAATAGAAAGAGAAATATTAATTTTTTACCATATACGCTCCCAACGTGGAGCACATAGACTCCTAATGAATGTATATCAACAAAAGTTTTTAAAAAAGAACTGTTTGTTAATCAGTTGCTTAACCTCGTCGTTGACTTCGATTACGGATGTATCGGGTTCAAATCCCGATACGGACAGTTTCATAAACGATTTATGGATCTTTGTTCGTAAGAATGGATATTTTTGATATCTAGAATTCCCTCCCACCCATCCGATCCTAAAATAAGCGTAACGACAACGATTAACTAACAAATAGTCCTGTCCTAGCCGTTTTCTTTTGTCACAACTCTCTTCTAAATATAAAGGTTGAGCAACTGAGTAAAAAGCAGTTCTCGTAGAAAAACTTCTGTTGAGATACCTCTATTAGTAATTTATATGCATCACATTAGGAGCGGAAATGGTATTTGAAAAAATCTGAGTTCTATAAACTTAAAACTCAAAGCAAAAATACGGACTCTTAATGCAAAATATCACCATAAGGTATTTAACGAGGACTATTTTTCGTAAAGAATAGATTTTATAGCGAAACGCTTTCGTTATACGCTGTTTTTATGATCAGGGAGAAAATTTAACATCGCAAGCATCCGTACTTTTTAACAAAAATCGATTAAAAGAGTAATGTATAATGAAACTAAATAAATTATGTATTTTGATATATATATATAATACATAGAAGACATTTAGACGTGAAGTAATAAAGTTTTTATTTTTCATAATTTTTCCTTTAATTTATCTAAAATAAAATTTGTTTATATTCAGTCAGCTGTTAGATTCAGTATAATAAAAATCAATAATAAATAATACCTTATGTAGATAATAAAAATACCTTTGACATGTTTAGTATGTTGGGAAATCCAAAGGCTTCAATTATTACAAACTTATTATTGTTATAATATAATATACCTTGAAGTTATCTCAAACACTTTATAATGCAAATATCTACACACGATAAAATATATTAGGCATGTATGTGAAGTAATTATTATATCCATAATAAAGTTGAACCCTTAATAAGACAGTATTTGGAGGCGTGAATTTCATCAAAATAAATCAACCCTTTAGTTAGTTGAAGGCACGCGAGGGCGTGAGTCACCTGGTTGGGTGGTTTTAGAGGAAACAATATAGCGGTGGCATTAATTCAGATAAATTTCGTAACAGTTTTTGATTGATAAATTCAAGGCTTTCACAGTTTGCATTGATAAAAAATTCAGACGACATCGTTGAATGATTCGATAATTGTGCTAACCGATGTTTTGAAATCATTTCTTGTTTTATTGTTTTAAACGCTGTTTTTTTTAAGAAAATTGATGCACTGTATTAAACAGACTACAGTAAGTTTTACAGTAGTGACTGCATAGTCACTTTTATGGATTTTACTATCAATTCTTGATGGAAAGGAGTTGTATACAAAACACGTAGTTGCAAAATATGTAATTTATATTAAAACCATATTCTTTGATAATAATGCTTGCTCACTAAGCGAAACCGGATATTATAATTTAAACGTAAAATGTATTAATTTATATTAAAATGATGTGCTTTCGCCAAGGATTATCATTTATCACAATGTACTTACGTTACACCACCAACTCAAACATGATATTTATTAAATGATTCTAATTTCCACCCACAAGAATTGAAGCAAAAAGAAGAACATCGATAATAATAATTCCGTGCAACGTAATGAACAACATTTTGAACTGAATTTTCAACAACGTGACTCAACTCTCATCAATTCAACATCAACTTGACGAAATACTGCTCCAAGCATTGCGATGTTTACATTGGGCAAATGACTAAAATTGGAAACTAAATTTTACATTAAATCTAACAGATATTTTTCGACTTTCAACCAACGTTCTAGATGTGTCTAGAAACTGATGATACAACTCATCAACAAATATTCAAATAATGGATTACAATAAACTATTAAATTGCGTCAATCTATTATTCTCATCATATTTTCAAACCGAATTGCATGAAAGGAAGTCCTGCTTTTTTCATTCCAATATTTACCTATTGGGACTTTCTGGAGCCTGAGAAAGCGGATTCTCAGTTAGTTGGCTATTTAATTTCTAGAATGGGTACAACTTAAGTCTATTTAAAATAGCCTATTTCTGGATGTAACTTGCATTTAAAAAAATAAAACACAACTCATTTGTACTACTTCCACATATTTATAATGATCAGGACCGGTTTCGCTCATCACGAGCATTATCAACTGATGATAATGCTCGTGATTCATCAGTTGATAATGCTCGTGATGGGCGAAACCGGTCCTGATCATTATAAATATGTGGATGTAGTACAAATGAATTGTGTTTTATTTTTTAAAATGTAATGTCTTTCCACTAAGAATTGACAGTTAACACCTTAAAAGTAAATCGTTAGAATTATGACTTAAGTAAGCTACTCTCTTTAGGCTCACACATAATGTAAGCAGGGGAGATGGGACGCGACTCGACAAGAGATTGTAAGTGTAAATTTGACGCCGCATCGTAATAACGATAGGGTTAGTTTAGCTGTGTGCTGTGCCGGGTCGGGCTGGGAAATTAATTCGCGATAATACATGTTATTAGATTAATATGATGCCTTTTAATACGGGCTTTGTTGTTTCAAACAAATTAGCTAAGTATCATGATTGTAAATGATTAATGAAAGACAACGGCGTATTTTGAATTATATTTCGAAGAGATTAAAATGCAGGAAACAAAGCTTGTGTTTTATCATGTGCATGTCAGACGTCAAAAAGGTTCAGGCATTCAGAGATTATAGAATTGCTGATAGTTGTAAAAGACGATACGACACAATCCATACCGATTTATCTTTATCATTATCGGAAGAGGGAAATGTATGAAACACTTTTCGCTCATTTTGTTGATAATCGGAAATAATTATTGCTTATCTTAAGAATAAATCTGTCACGTGGCAGCACCATACGTCTATAAAAAAAAACATCAATGTGACAGTAATTGTACGTAATTTGTCACGTGGTGAGCAACATGACGAATAAATGTATGGTTTTTATGTCTTTAGTTGTTCAAAAATTTCAAGGAGAAAAAGTTATCATAATAACCATAGTTTTTTTTGTTGAATTATTGAATCTACCAGTTTTACATTTACCTGTGTTGACCTAACTTTCGATAACTGAATATTTAAAAATTCTTTTTTACATAAAAATAAAGTAGTTTTGTGTTGGTTATCAAGTGAACACCATGAACGACACTATTCCTAAGGTTAATCGGTCAACACATTGGGGTATATTTAGGAAAGCATCAGACGGTGGGATATTGTTCATGGAAACAAAGCCGCGCGTATTTTTGTCTGACACAATTCATTATTGACGTAAAATCAATATTTTTTTATTACAATATGTAACAACGATACATTTTACTTCAAAATTTTACCACTCATATAAGACATTCATATAAATAAATATAGATGTCGTAGAAATTCATATCGAATTGTGAGTGTAAAACTATGGCCAGTGCAGAGTCATAGTTTGGACATAATACATATATTATGGCGTAACATTTTCATTTTCCTGGACTTTTATGTTGTAACACCAAATTATCTGTCTTCTTTAATGAAAATTATTGACTTTTTACTTTATTTTTACATTTTAAAGATCATGACTTTTGTAGTTGTTTTTATTTAAATCTCAAAATCGAAAACATTTGCACATACCATGATTTCAAACTCACGCTGCATTTGATGTCCTTGTCAAAGTCATGATATTGTAGGTATCTTAAGATTTTTTGTTGGTTTTCTTCTTTGTATACCATTTGGGCTATCACATTGTACTATTAGGGTTTTGTTCATTTCTCCTACAAGTAACAACAATGTCATTTGGCCAAACCATTGCCCCAAGTCTTCAGGCAAACAGGTCTGTCGTCTTCTACGACTTTATCTTGCACTTGCACTTTTGTCTATATTTATTCGTGAAACAAAGTGTTTATATAAATGTCAGCTGATAATTACTATATATGATTTTTTATTTATTTTACTTTTTTTATAAATCACAACCAACAATTCAACTTTTACTTTAACACTTAATATCAGCTTTTTTCCACAAATGTAAGGTTCAATATCTATGGGAGCCAGAGCGTATAACTCTACAGTACATTTTGAAAACTCGATTTTCCTGTTGCCAATACTTTTTTCATTCTGTATGTCAATTGTTCAGTTCATTAGTAAGACAATTCCAAAAAACAATTTGAGTTCAAACCTATGTAAAAGTTTGCGTTTTATCTGATGAACGAATCAGATATCTCAAAAATACCACCAAAATAATGTTAAAACAAATAGCCTTTTTTTTCAAATTTGGATTATTGAGATTTTGTACACTTCCATGTGTTTTGTCACTAATGACTCGGGTTTCGCCTTTCAGCATCTTCAGGCATTCGAGCACACGAATGGACTCAAACTGACAGACATTAAACAGTGTCTAACGTTTATATAGAAGATACAAATACGACAAATATTATTTACGAGGTAAGATATTATACGTCTGAGAGCCACACTGATACCTGAGTTAACATTTCGAGAATCGCCTTAATCCTTATTTTGTAAACAACACATTATCAGAGTGGTGAATTGCCGCTTTCCAACTTCTTTTAGTATTACCAGTGATTTTACAATTACAATAGCATTGTGGGTTTCGACGGGGTGCAATTCGACGAACGGGTAAATATATACAATCATTCCACGTTTAGTGACATATGTTAGGTGTTACCAACGTATAGGATAGCCTTTATTAATTAATCAAAATTTCGATACTGCTTGGTCAGTAAAAAGTTATTTCTAAATATCCTTCTACCGACTATATTAGGTAAACATATAATTGTTAAGCAACTGTTTTTAAAATGTATAAAATTCAGATACAAATCAAAAATATTAGATTTACAATGACCATTTGAATTTTACTGTTCCTATTATCTCAATATGGGTTATTTGGAGTTGTTTGAGTAATGAACTGGAAGATCGATGGCATAACATTTATCATGTGTGCTTACATTTTTTTTATTTTAATCACTTTTTTAACTGCATATTCCTTTAGATCACCGTCGTGATCAGATACAATGTTTCTAACACCACCTCAAACTATGAAACATTCGTCCGGATATAGTACTATAATAATTGAAATCAGACATCTACATTTTAAATGTTTTATTTTCATGCAGAATAATTGTCGTTTTGTTAAGTCAACTAGTAATCTTCATTTTATTAGATACGAAATACAATACTTATTGTGTTTAGAAAAATGCATTTTTATTATGAAAACTTCACATAAGCCTAAAAGTGACTCTTATTTCAGTCAAACTATACTTACGTAAATGCCTTTAAAGTCACAACAAAAACGCCCTAAGTACCATTTAAGTGTTTCTTATGGTCCAAGTCTAAAAGCCCCACTCGTCATAAAAAAACTCATAAAGCAACCTGTATATTGAGCTATGTGTCTATCCATACCATGCTTTACGCTATCCTAAAGTGAAAATGCCTCAGTTGTATGACCACACTTTCCCAACACCATTTCCCCTGCTTCATATTATATTGTATTAACGAACGGTTACTGATAGATGAGTACAGTAGAGTTGGAAATTTCGAGTAGTGTAACGATATTCATCGGATACTTGTATAGTATATAGAATACATATTATTACATCTATGATGGGTGGACTTATGAGTTTTTGGTCAATTTACGATAAGTACGAAAAACGGGCATAGGGAAAAACCGCACAGGAAAAAGCGCATAGAAAGAAGTATTCGCATTTAAAATACTTTAAATCATTTCATGAGTTTTTCAGCTTAAAAAATTGTTAAAATTAGATTTTTTTTTTAAATAAAGACAAATAATAATTTTCAGAAACTCAGTATGTCTGACGACGAAAGATGCATTTGTTGCGTTCTGAGAAAGCAACCTTAAGTTACAAGTAATGCTATAAAAAAATTTGCAATTTACGAGTAGTCCTAGGAGTCCCAGTCTTTACGAACAAATTGTATGGCTGTTGTACGAAAATCGTCTCTCAACTTCGTTTTTCGTCAAATATAACATATATTTGAAAAGATTTCTTGTGAGTTTATTCAGTGTTTCTTTACTATAATCATGATATAATTTACGATTCATCGAAAACAAACTTACGTGCATGTTAATTAATAATTAAATTGTCCCAATAAAGTATATCGTACAGTCGTCATAATATATTTAGTGAATGGCACGAAATGCGATGTGTGGCAGGGTAGATTTATAAGAATCGTAATTCATCGCAAAATACACACTTTGAATTGTCGATTAATAACAATCATTGATTACGACTAGACTTTATAATTATACTCTTTCAAAGTAAGTAAACCACTTTATTGCTAATGTGAAGTCAAAATTGATAATTTAGTTATTCCACTGGCTGTGTAACTAAATGTAACGCGTTTCGCTTATTTAAGAAGCATCTTCAGACTAATTATATGTAACCATAACTAACTATATCACCTCCAACACTAGTAGTTAATTTTGTAATTAGTACTATTATTATTTGGGTTTTAACCCCTCCCCACGTCCAGTAGAAGGAAACTAACCCACTCTACTCTTCATTTTTAATCAAGATGCTTCTTAAAGAAACGAAACGTGTTACATTTAGTAACACAGCCAGTAGAATAACTAAGTTATCAACCTTAATTTAAAATAAAACAACAAAGTTTCCGCCGAATACATCTAAATTATCTTTATTCCTATTAACACTAAAGTTATTATATTAAAGTTAATACATATTCTCAACTAGCGAAAAGTATTTTTTAAGAGACAAAATAAGACTTAATAGGTTTCTATGTATCGAAGGAGTTAAATAGTAATTTAAAAACGATCCGTATGTGAATGAATAGTTTTATTTATTTATTTTATTCGCAAATTTTCTACATACGTTGTGATTACATTATTTCAAGATTCTAAATTCTATACTAGTTTTTGTGTGTGCATAGTTTTATTTGTCTAAAAAAGATAAATAAATATAGCATAGATAAATATAAAAGTTTTAACAATATAAAAACTGTGTTTCCGTTAGAGTTCAGCTGAAGTTATTTGTCGATTCATGCGAATATTGGCTGGCACCGGGTGTTCCCGCCGTGACTTGTGTTCGCTATCGAAACCTGTTTATTGGTTATCATATAATAATACGTATTATATAATAAAGGCTGGCCTATGTTTCTTTTCTAGTCATTCCAATTTTTATCCAGAATGTTACTCATATTAACCCTTGGCGTCAGTATTTTTTCACATAAATATTTTTAGCGCCATAAATATTAAATTGAAATTGATTACATTGAAAATTACCCTTTTTTGTAACCAACTATAATTCAAAAAACGATTATTTTATATAATAAAGAAGTTTTTCATATTATAATATTGAATTCTATGAAATATTTAATTTATTGACTACTATCAAGAATCGTGCTGATTTCAAAAAAAATCAAGTTTTTCGTTTTCAAGCCTTTATTTTTATACAGTAGAATATGTTTAGGCTATTACTATCATAGTTCGTCGGTTCCGCGGTGCAGTGGTCAACGCCATTTAATTCTGTTACAGATCTCACGTACTTGAATCTCAGTACGCACAGTTTCATAAATTTATTTTTCTATTGCATTATGGATTTCTGCTTAAAAGGATGAATGTTTTTGCGGTCGAAAATTCTCTCCCACCCATCCAACCTTAAAAACTGGGCGTAGCCAGAGCGATTATCTAACCACTAGTTCTGCTAAGCCCTATACTTCTATCCCTCCCTACTCTCTTGCATAAAAAGACTTTGAGCATCTTTGTATCAAGCAATTCTCGAAGAAAAACTTCAATTAGCATACCTCCATTAAGAGACCATTTGCCCCACATTGAGACCAGATATGGTTTTAAAAGTTGTTATAAACGCTAATATATAATAAAATATCTGGAGTACCACCTATCTAAGGATCCAAAAAACCATTATATTTTGATATAATCATGTAAGTGTCTTTAAAAAAGAATTTTCATCAAAAACACTGATACGATTATAATATGATGGATCTGTTAAAACTTTTTCGATAAAACTGAGCTGACTGATAAACTGATAAATATTGTAAAAATTACATTTTAATCAGTATGAAATTCGATGTCTTTTACTAGTTATAGTTGAAAATTGAGAATACCATCATGGACCGTATCTCATTCAACACCCACAAACGATTTTCTATGTATAAAATTTCAATAATTCAAATTTAATATTCCTTGAATTAACAATAATGTTCAGAGTTGAAATTATCACGACGAACATCCACAAAATAGTTTCCATCAATTAATAATAATGTTGAAAGTTTAAAGTTTAAATTTGAAAGTTGAAAATATTATCCTGAACAGTACGTCATATAACACCCTCAAAATGTATTGAATGAATAAATTTATAATAATACCAAAAGTTCAATGTTTAAAATACTACAATTGACCTACAAGTGGTAGCCATAATCACATGAAAACTTCACATCGCTACTGTGCACCGTCTGGAGGGAGTTCTTGTTACAGACAGACAGATTAAAACATGCATTTTCTGCTTTATTGTAGAGATTGGTATACATATTAAACTATTCAGAATTATTTTCATTTTTCAATTTCTATCATAGTGACCAATTACAATTAGGTACAAATTGGTTTTTTACGCTACCACCCTTTTTGTATATGCAGCCAGTGTCTCATAGCCACCATTCACAACGCTATCAACAAGGAAAATGAGTCTACCTTTCACATTCATGGTCTGAGCAGAGCTGCTCGGAACTAGGGCTTCCAATTAACCGGAGATTTTAACTAACCGGTTTTCGGTGTTTTTTTGACAAAGAAACCGGTTAACCGGTTTAAACCGAAATACCTCAGTTCATTATTTTCAAAAAAATCATATAAAAGTATTTTTTTTAACTACACCAAATTGAAACAAAGAGTTATAACAAAATTTCAATTTCAATAATAAAACTTAAACTTAAATAATAAAATAATAAAAAACTTTGATAATATATATTTTTTTAAAATACACAAAATTAAAACAAAAGTGGTTAATAATAAAATTCGTAAAAAAGATTACTATTTGAATGTGTTTAAAAAATATTAGGACAGCAACTGGAGAAATTATAAACAATAGCAACACATACTATATCTTATACAACAACAAAAAATGTGGTTATACACACGGAGCAGAAATAAAATTAAATAGACGAAAATATCTAATCAAAATAGAATGAATAATAACTATAATAAATATGTACATATGAACAAAAATATTATTTCCGTATGTTTAATGATAGAATTATCAATTACGTCTAGAATAAACCAGAAAACTCAAGTATAGTTTGTATGATAAAAAAAAAGTTTAAAAATTTGTATATTTATTAAAATAATACATGAAAATTTATTTAATATTTAAAGTGTTTACAGTTCATTCTAGAATTTTGAAATCTTTAATCAATTCCCGTGTGTCGTTGTGATTTTGGATTAACAATCAGAACAATTGATATGCTCTTACGCATTTCATTTATTGTATTGGTCTCAATATTAATGACTCCCGTATTCCATCAATTATAATTATATAATATCTGTTGGGTAAAACTTTTTCGTAATAATTTTTGCAGACGAATATATGAAAGCTTAATTTAAATATAATTTAGTAAGTTTTATGATAGTTTTTGGTACGGTTCTGTTGTACAAATATTTCAACTAAGAAATCAGTGGCTTATCAAATCTCTTCGTTCCAATAATCACCGTGTTTGTATCTCATTACTGAGAAAACTTTCAATTCTTTCGAATTGATAGTATAAAAAAATCAAAATTTCTTTCGTAGTTGAAATATTTACCTAGATCAATTTCACAATTTTTTTTTAACAAGTTCTAACGGTCGTAAATCAGATTATATAGATTTATAATTTAGTAATACACACAATTGATAATTTCTTTATTTGACTATCAGTATCTATGCTTTGGGAAAAAGAAATTTTGTCAAAACGTTAACAAAAGAATATAATAAACATCAAAATGTGGGTCCTACGGTCGAGAAAACATTTGGTTAGGTTAAGTTAGTGATGCTATAACAACTTGCCGCTCAAATATTTATTATTATTTATGGATGTCATAATTTTTATGACGGTATATTCTGTCAAAAACATAAATTTGCGAATGGATATATTGTATGACCTGACGACTAATTAGGGTAAAGTAAAATAGAGTTTTATTACACAGCTTTCTATTGCTTATTCTTGAAACAAAACTTTCTCAAGTATTACTAGCTAAATTTGGATTATTGAGATTTTGTACACTTCCATGTATTTTGTCACTAACGACCCGGGTTTCGCCTTTCGGCATCTTCAGGCATTCGAGCACACGAATGGACTCGAACTGATGTCTTAAATTATTACTAGCTACATAAAAGATTAGCCGCTTTAGGTTTTTAAACATACTTTAGTACAACGTCACATATAAACAATATAACTTTAAAAGTATCACTTAAAAGCAGCGGAAGAATAGAATTTTATTCCAACAAGCAAGTAACGGAAATATCCATAAAATAACATGCACGCATAGACATGAAAATATTTACTACGATTGTAGGTTATAAATATAATCAGCTTTGTGGTTCAGTGCTTAATGTTGTTGGATACGGTTACGGATGTCTCGGGTTCAAGTCGTGGTGCGGACAGTTACATAAATTGATTTTTCAATTGATTAATAGATTTCTGTTCTTAAGCATGAATGTTTGTAATGTCTGGAACTCCTTACCACCCAACGGATCCTAAAAAACGGAGCGAAACGAGAGAGATTAGCTAACCACTAGTCCTGTCCTAGCCCTATCCTTCTATATCTACTCACTTCGAAGAAAAATAGGTTCAGCAACTGAGTAACAAGCAGTTCTCGTAGAAAAATTCAGCTGAGAAACCTCCATTAGGAAGACATATGCTCCACGTTGGGAGCAGACATAGTAAAAAAATATATTGAACTAAATATTTTGCTATTTTTCACTTCTTCATAAAGGATTTCTGGAAAGCAAATGCTAATTAATCATTAAATTTATTATTAAAGAGTATGATCAGCCTATAGGAGCAGTCGACTCAATGGATTTTTATATTGTAAAATATGAAATATTTATTTTTATTATTTTATACAAGGTAAAGATAAAACTAGCACTTAACAGTTATATAATGTCAACATTATTTAATTTTATTATAATTGTAATCTCCAAAAAGTACTGTGTAAGTATCATATTTTATGTCGCTAATGCACGATGGCGTTTATAAAGTACAGTGTTTTTGGGTGAAAATATATCAAAATACTATTTTTTTTGAATATTTTTCCTATAACCACACCTATTCATTGCATATGGACATATTTTTTTATTTAAAAGATGAAAATCGTGCATTTAAGCGTAAATAATCCATGTGTCTTTTGATGATGCCGTGTAATTCTTTATTGTATAAAATATCGCTGCCATTATTTCGACACCTTTGTGATAGAGGCGATTATTCAACAATATGTACATTTTTTTCCTCTTAAAGGCGTTAAATTTTAAAAATAATATAAATAAAAGAATTTTTGAAAATATTTTTCAAAACACGCGATAAGCCGGTTAACCGGTTTCGGTTGAAAGCCCTACTCGGAACTGATAGTATACTATGCATTAGTGTGCTTGAAAACAATAATTTAAAAAAGTTTTAACTAGCTCAGCCACTCAAATCAAGTTGATATTAAGTACCCTGTGTATAATCCGTATTGAGGAGCCGATCGATTTAGTCGAGTTTATTGACTCTAGTGAGGAATCATGATTAAGTCAATACCAAAATAAATTAGCAAATTTTTCAAATGGAGTGAAGTTAGCCTCGGTTGCAATCAAGTCAGCGTGGCCTATTGGACCGGTGGGAGGACGGATCACGGCAAAAAGTTCTGCTCGTTCAATTCAAGACAGTCCCACAAAACAATTAAGTTCATATATAAACTCTCATCACTGACTTTTCAATTCATTTTAACTACCTAATGCTGTGTGAGATTCTGATTAATTAGAAAACAGCTATTATTTTTTCATTGCCTTTCTATGACGATGTAATAAACGAAAAAGTCTCATCCTGCCTTCTTGCAAATATGAAATATTCTCATAATCCTTAACGCCTTAAATATCGTTTTGTGAGTAAACGAGTTTACACTCTTTAGAATAATTTTCATCTTAATAATTTTGCTCAAACGTGAATTTACTTTCTCGTTGAATTTGGCGGCTAGTTTGTAAAAATTATTTTTCTTCACATAATTTAAACTGACAGATTTAAATTTTTGATTCCATTTTTTGTGACATAGTGTTACAAAAGTACAATAAAAAATGTGCGACAAAAGTTTCATTTCTTTAATATATTGCATCCTCAAATTAAATGTATTGTATAAATTCATCGATATTGTGAAAAAATTGTCTAACCTCTTAAAAGTTACCATTAATATTAAAACTGTATTTATTAATAATACATTGCTTTTATTATTAATCGATTACCACTTTTACTTAACCAATTTTATTTAAAATTTAATTACTTTCAATTCAACTTGAAATATTGTATTCGACATTAAAAAAAAATTGAATGTTTTCCTAATATAACAATATATAGAAAAGCTAATTTCTTTTCAGACAATACCTTTTTTATTTTCCGATTAATTATATGAAAATGAGATTTCAAATTACTCCCGAGTCACACGAATCATGTATAAGTAAGCAAAGGCAATTTTGTTGGCTTTACATTATGCTAAGCATAGTGTCCCTTAAAGACTGAAAATGTTTAGAGACACGCGATAAAAAACATTTGGTGGCAATCAAAAAAGGTTTTACTCTGCTTCACTGTCTATGAAAATAAAAATAAAAACAAAACAAGGCATTATTACGATTTTCTCAGAGTTTGATATGAAAACCCCGTCACGTGCCCTTTATACGAGATTACACATCTACACACTCAAGGATTTTAAATGGCTCCGGTTCAAACATTGTGTTCGCATATCTGAAAATCTATTAGTCTTCTTTATATCAATCCCGATTTAGGCCATAAAACATGTTAACTCAGTGTCAACTGCCAAATCTCTTAAGATATTGCGTGAAGGTGCTTAACGGAATTTCAATATTTAAAAAATACAGGCCACAGCTAATTAATTTACCATTTTTAACAAAAAACTTAAGCTCCTTTAGTCCACCTTGTTGTATCGTGAAATGAGTTCGTAAAATAATCATAAATTACTCCACCAATCATAATAGTTTTTCAGTTGAAAATACTCGGATTAAGCGAAACTAAAATCTAGTAAAACATTATTAAACAAAGGTGATATTTTTGTGTATAAAAAAAAGGTTTTTTATTTTAATATGTGATACAGGTCTTAATTAATTTACATAACATGTAACACCACGTAAAATCCTTTTCCGAAAACACAATGAGTATCTTGACTAATTTAATTTTAAATAAAGATTGTGGCATTTGAATATGTGAGATGACATAGTATTGTCTATATCTTCTAAGCAGTATACATATATAACTAAGCTAAAATAAGTTTAAGTATAGTTCTAACAAAAGTGTTAAGCTGAAATAGCTATCAACTACCTAATAAAATTTTATATAACTAATAATTTGATGTTGATATTTTATCCTATGATGCAGTTCTCTTAATAAAACTTTGTTTTCATCCCTTGATGTGTGTCTTTGGAATAGGGTTCTTTCAGATATTGTATCGAAATAATCTGAACGACATTGTTTCGATGCCATTATGTACTTTTTTATTGCCCGAATAACGGGAATGTGTTTTTATCAAAACATAATCTTGCAATCAGGCTGCGGAAATCACCTTCTGACGATATACGATCCGAACCAATTTCTTTTGATCTTTATTATTAATATAAACTCTTGACGTCACCTAACGGTTCAGTGCACTGCTCAATAAGCTTTCAATTTACTGTTGTATACCTGTATTTAAATATTATGAAACAATTAAATTATTAAATTTTGAATAATATTATTTCAACATGGGCCAATTACAATTTACTAGAAACAGTTTTTTCAGTATCTTATGTTCTGTTTTATCATGTTAAAACATTATTTTTTTTAATTTTGCAATATGTAGATTATAAGTACTAAATAGAATTGTGTCTGTAAAACAATGAACTTCTTAACGCGTTTCAATTATGAAATAAATCATCCAATTAAATTTATTATCTACTAGTGACTACGCGGCATGCGTTGCAATGCTAATTAAAGAAAAAAGTGTTTGTGTTTTAATTCTATTTATTGAAGTGCTTTTGGACACACAATATTTTTTTGTTTTCTGTCTGGTGCGTACACGAATAAATCAGAAGATTTTCCAAAATGTCGCTATTCGCGCAAATTTGATTCTTTATTTTAGATTTCAGATATATCTGGATTTTGAGATTGATTTTCATACATAATAATACCTACTGTAAGTTACAAATTAAAAAGTTGAGAGTCGGGCTCTGGCCGTGCCGGGCCTGATTGTATTATGCCTACGTCCTTCGCGCGAGTGCAAGCAATAACTTGAAAACGTTTTATCGGAATCGGATGAACGGTATGGCAGTGCATAAGATACGAACAAACCCACATTCATTTTTATATATTAGATACAAAATTCTAAGATATCGACTGAGGGTTCTTGATGAAACTTCAGTATCAATTTTGAATTGTTCAGATTTTGTACACTTCCATATATTTCTTCACTTCTTCAGGCATTTGTGTGATCGAATTCATGAAGATGCCGAAAGGCGAAACCCGGGTCATTAGTGACGAAGTATATGGAAGTGTACAAAATCTCAACAATTTAAATTTTTTACATTACTTTTAAATTTTGTTGTGTGTATAATTAACAGTGTAATAGATACGACGAAAATCTTATGTTTTATTTTTCTTCTGCTCTGAATTGTCATAGTTTTTTTTGTCACTTTAGATTTTTAATTTGACATTTCAGATATTTGGCATAATTTATTGTTCGTAATCTATTTTACTTGAATTTTCTATAACAAATAATTTTCAATTTTTAAAATATCTGGCCCAGTGGCTATTAGCCGTAATGCCCAATTATTGTTTTTTTTTAATACATTCTTTACACATGTATTATTACCTACATGATTAATTAAATACACTTGATTGATTATTATTTACCAACGTGCAAATACTATTTTTCCTTCAAATTGCTTTGGATGTTATTGATAGTTGAATTCATAGCTAGACATTTTTTTATTCGGTTTATAATTAAAAAACAGAAAAAAAGTGTCATATTATGTGTAACACATACAATGTGAAATATTTCTCAAGATTTAATTATGTAAGTTTATGAAGTATTTAGACTAAAAAGCTAATACCCTCAAGCTAGAAACTACAATTTTCCAGTCGTACAAATTCCGTATACGGATCACTTAAAATAATGAATTCTTTGCAAAATATCTTTTTTTGACAAGGCCTTTTTTAAGTAGATAAGATATCTTTTTTTTACCACAGTGCCTCAAATCCTAATGAATTGGCCTAAAAGGCTGCTGACTACTTACCTACATGACATTTTCTTTGACGTCATTTTGCATACATCATTTTACGTCATACAATATTCTTAATCAGTGGTGTACTACCATTATTAGGAATCTTCAATGTTTAAAAAAAAATACTATTTTTATGTGATTTTCAATAGAAAAAGTCCATTTCTACGAATTCTTTATCGCTCTACTTAAAACTCGTATTTAATCTTTTGCGAAAATATTCAAGAAACTCAGACTTGAGAATTATACCGTGCTATGGTTTCAAAGTGACAAGTAATTAATTCTGACCAAAGCGCGGTAACAACCTGAGTTTTTAAAAGCTTTAAATGAAATAGCACCTTGATTATTACGCGTAAAGCTAATACTATTTGTAAATGAGTAAAAAGTTGTAAATAGCATAACAAATTATACAATTTTATTTCAACTTTCAATTAAAATTAATATACAATAATTTCATTTGGAAGAATTCTATTACTAATAAAAATGAAATCTTTTATTAGTGCATTATTTCTTACACTTACTATCTTACAGAATTGATTATAAGTATTCAAAACGGATTGCAAGAGATCACATCCGATTCACACTTTGCACGGGGGATACGTTGCAGAGACTAAAAAGATAAGGTTCATCTATAAAAATCAGGGATTAGTATCATTACCTATAAATTACAAAACCTCTTAAATGTGAAATTCAAAATAATTCGAATTTATTTTTTATTTTTAAAATTAATCTAAAAATAGTTTCATACGATACATACTTAAAAAATTTACATGATTTGTAATTAAAATTTAATTTGTGATGTATCTTAAAATTCGCCAAATGTCAAGAATGAGGGCGTTTATCAAATTATTTATACATACCCTTTATTTAATAATACTTTTTTCAACCGTGCAAAAGCAAAAAAATCAGTTTAAAAAATAATTGGGTCGTTTTTTTGGACATCCATTAAAATATGTAAAATGAAACCATTGTCTTCAACTATAATTAATATAAAAACGCTTTATAATGAATGAATATAATTTTTATTAAACTAATATTTATTATATTCTCTTACTTTCTCTCCATATTAAATATCAAAATATTTGATATATAGTATAGCTGTGTAATTAAATGGAAAAATCGGGTTACTCGTGACAAACGTTTACAAAATGTAACAAATTATATATTTGGATGACGAAATACAATGGCTTTTTTTATTTTCACTCAAAAAGCTTGTTGACCTGCACAAACTTTCATACAATAATCTCGATATTGTAATAAAAACATCGTACATACTTCACGCTCCCTTAAGTACGCCACTCTTTTGAGTCTAGGATGCGAGCAAAGCTTTTGTTCCCTCACTACAAAGCTTCCATTACCGCTGATAAGTGTATGCAGGATATGTCGCAGAAAATACACAAAGCACCGAAGCTTGCGTATGCGACTTCTATTATAAGCGATGAGATTAAATGGACCCTAATATTGGATAGGTTTGGTCTACTAATGAAAGCTTCACCTTACTGCAACCACATTCCTCAACACACTTCACTTACAATATTATTCCTACACATCAGTGATGGCCGCAATTTGAGGCTGCAAAGGTGAATGATTACTTAAAATAATGACGGTGGAATATCTTTTTAAAACAATTTCATTATATTCAGATTCATAAAATGAACTGTACTTAAATATCATTAACAAAAGCCTACAAGACTACTTCGATGGATGCGCTTCCAGCCCTAGATAGGGTATTACCACTGGATTTCTACATTCAATTACGCGGAGCGATCACCCTTTTAATAACGAGAATCGATACATCTATAGAGGGCGTCCAGATAGCAGCCCCTCCTCGCCAAGAGGACCACACTTACCGCTTGCTCGTTGGCAAACTAGTGCAAATTCAGATGTACTGCATCTTCCATGGGGCGTTAAACGTATAAGCTGTTTTCAGATTTGATCTGAAGGATTGCATTAAAATAATTAGCACCTCCCATTGGTCAGTTTCTCTGCAGCCATGGCCAATTTCAAAGTAAAACTGTTCACACTGAGCAAGTTCATTTTAGTGACGTATTGTACTCGCGTGTATCTCGAACAGAACATTAGTCACGTTCTATGCTCACATTATGAACAAATCTTAAACACTAAAAATGTACTAACAAATGTTGTTGTTCTTAAATCGATAAATTTTGAGAGATTCTGTTACAATTGACACTCAATACCCACTGTTAAAAAAAAACTTCGTGTAATCAATTGACGCAACGGTTATAAAATGTATTATTTTTACTAGACAAAATTATCAAGGATGCTAATAGACGAGTATTATTATTATACTGAAATAAAAAAAAAGATATTCATTTTAAGTGGTGCTTTTTTCATGTTTACAGGTAATTTTTTGTACTATGTAATGTATTAAATCTGACAATAAAAACATGTTTTCTACACAATTCGGTCTAGTAATAATATTCTATAATAAAAGTTTTTACGGCACTATCAAAACTAACTACGGTACAAATAGAGTAAATCCCGCTATTAATCAAAAAGTATTTTCAAGCAAAACTTTCATATCGAGAAAAAATCGCCGGTAAAATTCCACGTAAATCACTTTTCCGAGAAAGAGAGGGAAAAAACGTTACAAGAAACCAATTGCTTACTGCCGTAAAATTCATAAAGCCTATTTCTGATTTACATTCCTCTCGATGGTGAAATATTGGGTAGGGGAGTCAGGCACGCACAATGCCACCGGCCTAATATATTTTTTTTCCGTATGGAAGTTGCTCTTTGCCAGTTTAATCTCGACACAGGGCATTAAATTTCAATGCACGACTTGGCGACTCTCTCTCGCACATACGTCAAACTTATTAATAATGTAATCTGTTTTAAGGTGTTAACTGTCAATTCTTGCTGAAAAGGTATTATATTGAAAAAATATAACACAAGTCGTTTTGTACTACTACTAACACATTTTTATAATGATCAGGACCGGTTTAGGCCATTGTGAGAATTATTAACTGATACAAATCTTAACAAGGTTATTTATATGAAATTGAGAGTTAATAGTTACAAGGTATATCAAACAATTGGTTCAAGAACTATGACAAGAATATACAAATTATAACGAAATTAAATAGTCTATAATTTAAATGTTGATTACCTTTTAAGAATCAATAACTAAAAATCTGAAATACAAACAAAAAACAATTATGTGAGTAAAACTTAGAGTGTAAAAATTGTCCATTAAGAGAAATAGTAAATAAGAAATTTTGCAATAAAACACTTAATAGAATATTAAATAGGTAATTAACATTGACGCTAAACAGAACATGGTAAATTGAGAATGAAAAATTTTTTGTTGAAGAACATTCAAAAGATATCAAAATCCTTACAATTTAATTGAAATGCCCATGTTAGGATTTATATTATATCAGTTGATAATGGTTGTGACGAGCGAAACTGGTCCTGATCATTATAAAATGGGGAAGTGGTAAAAACCGAATTGTTTTTTATTTTTAAAATGTAATCTGTTCAAACAATGCTCAAAATATTTAATATATAAACGGATCTAATTTAAGATATCGGCTGAGGGTGCGTGATGGAATTTCAATATCAAATTTGAATTCCTGAGATTTTGTACTTTTCCATGTATTTCGTCACTAACGGCCCAGGTTTCGCCTTTCGGCATCTTCAGGCTTTCGAGCACACTCAGTTCAAGTCCATTCGTCTTCTTGAATGACTGAAGATGGCTGAAAACGAAACCCTGGTGGTGACAAAATACATGGAAATGTACAAAATCTCAACAATTCAAATTCCAAATAAACCGATTTCTATATCTATCTACAAACACATCCGCTGCCCTGTGTTTTTTTTACATTATGAAGAGAAGTTTTTTGTAATTTGAATTGCAGAAAATGTGAACATTTTTTCTGCAATTATTTTTTTTATGAATTATCAAGAAGGAATTACGAAGGCGACAACGGACTTATTCCAAAAAATTCTAAGTAGGCATAATATAATTCATATTTTTTGTATGAATAAATAGTATTTTTATAAATCAGCTTCGCTAGATAAAGATGGCGTTTATGTTTAGACGTTGCCGTTATTTTGTTGCATACTAATTTTGAAAGTTGAAAAGATGACTGAGAATTCGATATGATTCAGGATGCTGATCACATTCTTTGGGAATGTCCAGACAAAGACAATGAACGGGAAAAATTTCAGTCGGATCTGTCGGCCCCGTTAGTCATGCCGAATTGGTCGCATCTCTGACAAATAACAAAGCATTTAAAGAGTTCACGACGTCCTATGCAAAGCGATTGGAACGTGGAGCATATGGTCTCCTAATGGAGGTATCTCAACATAATTTTTCTATGAGAACTGCTTGTTGCTCAACCTCTCTTTTTTCGAAGAGATTGAGGATAGAAGGATAGAGGTAGGACAGGACTAGTGGTTAGCTAATCGCTCTGGCTGCGCCTGTGAGAATTAGATGGCGGGAGGGAGTTTTTTTTTTAGACATCACAAACAATCGATTGAAAGATCAATTTATGAAAACTCTCCGCACCCGGAATTGAACTCGAGACATACGTAACCGTAGCCAACGACGCTACCAACTTCGCCAACAAAACATTAACCCCTCCTTTTTAGCATTAAAATTAAAAAATTAACTTTCCGTACACTAGAGTGCATGCAACCAAGTCTTGAGGAATTTCTCCTCGGACATTCCTGGTAACCATTTGAACACGCATAACGTTGTTACAACGTCGTTGTGGATACAACTTTGAGTTCCCTAGGGCAAAATATCACAGTGGACCATACCTAATGTGTCATGTACAAAATATAGTCTATCAATTTATATCAATGTCAAAAGTCGAAAAATAAATAAATGTTCAAATAATTGTTTCCTTCTCATATCACCTCCGCAAATTCCCGGCAATGTAAGTAATTTAATTTTAATAACCAGTGATCAAAATAGATAAATTGGTGACAAGGAAATTAATCACATGAATGAGTAGGTAAGCGCAAGTAAGTACGTGGGTATGTTTTCTTAGGCTAGCCCCCCCCCCCCCTCAACAGTTCGACGTCAGACATATGGGAACATTTGTTCGGTCCATGTCTAAATAAAGACGATGCTTGATTGCAATGTAAGCGCGGTTGAAACAGATGAACAACATTTGGCACTCGTAATTGATGTACTTTTAGTAAGAAAATTGTCCGAAAAATATCTGAATTTGTGCATAAAATATTTCATAATTTGTGCAATAGATTGCTTATTACTATTGATAAAACTGAAGTGAGAAATCTCCCATATAACATTATTATACAATGTTATTCCATTTTAATCATATGTTTTTAAAATCAAACCACTTGGAGTAATATGAGAAAGAAAATATTTCTTTAATACAGCATAGACAAACAGTAACAGCTTATTTTATGGAAACTGATTGTAATTTACTAGCTGAAGGAATTGTTTTCTCTGTGGACAAGAATAGAATGATTGGCATACGAAAAGTCGTTTCGGTAATATACAATTAAAATTTATAACGGGCTGTGTTACTATTTGTGCCACGTCTTTTGCTGCTTTGAGAAGCATCTTCAGATTAACTCTTGGTATTGTTGTTATCATATAGCTCACTCTACGTTCCATTTTGGATCGGTTAGATCACTTATATCGTTGCCTTAAAACAAATAAACATAAATGAAAATGTTCGTACCGAGATTCAAACGCGTGAACACTGCAACCGAAGAGGACGATGTTAACTAGGCATAAACTACATAATATACAGTGAATGTAAAAAAATATTCATTTTTAAAAGACAACATCTAAATAAGAAATGTTCGTTAAAAAAATGTTCGTTATCTCTAATTTGGCTACAATGAAGCTACATAGATTTACGCCTCCCAACTGAACATGCGTCAAGCAACCGGTCCACGTTTCTGCCTTCCTCGTCCTAACGCTCCCTTAACGCGTCCCAGGACCACGTCCACGATATATATTTATGTATGTGCATCCACCTCCGCATCTTGCAACTATTACCACTTTCTTCAAGTTGTTATACGCAGCTGTTTTAGATATACGACCCTCAACTACAGGAGCATCGGACAAAACGTTCACATAATTCTTAACTTTTTTCATAAATAATTTGTTTTTTCATTTCCACGTTTGATGTTTTAATTTCTAATTTCTGTTATTATTTACAATCTGTCCCAGGAAATGATTTGGTTATAAATGACTCATAAGATTTTTACTGTCTCTTCACTTTCGATTTTACAATTGACACACACTTTATAATTTTTTTTACGTACTTTTAAACCCAAAGGACTATATAAGCTTTAATAGATGCATTTTTAAACTACGTTTAATTGGAACATTGGACGACGAATGATTTAAAAGACGACAGCAAATCGACGCCATGATAAACAATGAAAGATGTGTCTAAAAAGGTTTTGATTGGTGATGAATAAAACCAAAAAAACTTTTTTTGTAACTATATTTCATCGCTCTTTTGATTATTGTTATTATGAAGTTTTTTAAAAACATGTTTGCTTACACTTTGGATTATGTTGACTTATAAATAAACCATCTCTACGCGAATGAATTTACGATATTGTTAAACATTTGTAGAACTCTTGTTCATCCATGCTTCATACCCCGCTTTTATGTTCGGATTAGTTTGCTAAACGGAATGAAAACATCATACATGTAAAGCCTCTTGTTACAAACGCATAAATCCATTGACCAAGTGTGGTATTCGAAGACATTACCACGTAACCGAGAAACACATTTGCCCAAGAGCGTTTACCACTCGACTGAGGAACCTGCTATATATACTTGAATAATATATGACAACAATTTCACATTCATTAAACAAATTGCGCAATGGAATAATATAAGTCATATTATCTAGTATTATTTTTTTTCATTATAAATTTTGTAGTTGCCCTATATCTATTACATTAGAGATCTATTCTGTCATAAATATCCCCAATTCATATTCTTCTAATCCTCTCACGTAGTTCTAAAATATTAGTTTCAATTTATTCTTGAATAATTACAAGGGTACTTTAAAATGAATCATTGCTACCAACTCTACTACATAGTTAAAAAAATTTAATTCCTTTGCTTACTTATACGAGTTTGATAACACATTTATAAAGTTTTCACATTATTAAGACACTTTGTAAATATTGTAAAATATCCATATGTTAAATAATAATTATAATTTTTTTCTGAATAATTTAAATGTGAGCTAAGGTTTTCACTTCTTTTTTCGTCGGAAACAAAAAATTAGTTGTTCAGATAACTACCAAGCGCGCGAAAGCCGTCTTTTTAATTGAACTAAATTTTAAATATGTACCTTATCGGCGTCCGTGGCGCAGTTGGTAGCGTCACCGGCTAAGGCTACGGATGTCTCGGGTTCGATTCCCGGTGCGGACGGTTTTCATAGATTGACCTTTCAATCGATTTATGGATTTCTGTTCGTAGTCTGAGTCCTCCCTCCCACCCATCCCATCCTCAAGGGGCGTAGCGAGAGCGATTAGCTAATCACTAGTCCTATCCTAGCCCTATCCTTCTATCCCTACTCTCATCGAAAAAAGAGAGCTTGAGCAACTGAGTAACAAGCAGTTCTAGTAGAAAAATTCTGTTAAGATACCTACATTAGGAGACCATATGCTCCACATTGAGAGCGGACATGGAACAAAAAAAAAATCTTATTATATGTCGGCATATGTGGCGAAGTTGGTAGCGTCGCTGGCTACGGTTACGGATATCTCGGGTTCAATTCCATAGATTTTTTTCCATAGATTCCATAGATTTTTCGGACGGTTTTCATAGATTGATATTCCAATCGATTTATGGATTTATGGAGTCCTCCCTCCCACCCATCCTATCCTCACGGGGCGTAGCGAGAGCGATTAGCTTACCACTAGTACTGTCTTAGCCCTATCCTGCTATCCCTACTCTCTTCCAAAAAAAAAGGGAGGTTGAGCAACTGAGTAACAAGCAGTTCTCGTAGCAACAATTCTGTTAAGATACTTCCATTAGGAGACCATATGCTCCACATTGGGAGCGGACATGGAAAAAAATCTTATTACATAATATATATAATACATCAAGGTCTTATCATTGTTTTATTTTACGACATCCTATCATATGATTTCAAAAAAATAAACGAAAAAGATAGTTTTTACCCAACGCAATTTTATCTAATACTGACGTATGATTAATTTTCAGTTAAACTGTAGAGAATCGTCATTTAATTTGAATTTATTACTGTCGAATTGTAAAATAATATTATATAAAGGTAATGTCTAACAAAAAGCAGCCCTATTCGTCAAAAAATACGTAATAACTACCATAATTACAAAAATGACGCATGTTGGCACGACATCTTCTGTTCTTAAATAGAAATGGTTAATTTTGATAACATGTCGTCTGTCGACTCCAGCCTTTTTTCGGTAGTTTTTGATATCAGCTATCAAAACCGCTTTCTGTCTTTGCCCAGACCCAAATATGATCAGTTTCTTAACCAATCTGCAATGAATACTATAACAATGTTGTTAAATAATATACATCGGATATATTGGACCGAACATTTTCTTGTGAATATTTTATATCGTTATCTTATGTCTCAAAGAGTAAGCGGTACATACTCATCAATCTCTTTCATTTCACCACTGGTCCTACCTATTGAAAAAAGTGTAATTAAAGTTGTGATTTAAAAATCAGTTTTCGAATGTACCCATTCGGGGAATCAAAGTCTCGACCATTTAGGGTGAAAGATAAAGAACTTTAAATACTCACACTTGGTACGAGATCTCTCCTACCAAAACATTTAAGGATGTTAAACAAAATTCATATCTTAGGTGGCAAATACATAACTATCCTTTAAGGGATTTAAACTTCAAACCACCCAACAGAGTATTACAAAAACCCAAGAACATTCACTGACCACTAGGCCACGGGATTGACTCAAATTTGAGAGGAGTAATATTAATTTTGCAATGGTTAGTTTCAAAAGAGCAAACAATATATCACCGTCTTGGCATGGCAGGTTGCAATGAAATGACGTTTTGATAATAAAATCTAGATTTAATTAGGCCCTGTCTAAAATAAACTTAATTTATAACGCACCTTTTAAAGGTGGAGGGCATAACGCGCCGCGTTTTACACCATTATGTCCCCCTAAGCTTTTACTCCTAAAATTGAGCCCAACCGACCCACCAAAGCTTCTGAAATAGTGGATGTGTAATTATGCCAAATAAAGCACATTGAATGATTAATCTACAAGAATTCTTATAATGTCAAACACAAAACAAATGACTTTTAAGGTGTTTACTGTCAATTCTTGGTGGAAAGACGGTATATATAAAAAAAATAAAACACAATTCCTTTGTACTACTTCCACATATTTATAATGATCAGGACCGGTTTCGCTCATCGCGAGCATTATCAACTGATTATTTGACCAACTGATCAGTTGATAATGCTCGTGATGAGCGAAACCGGTCCTGATCATTATAAATATGTGGAAGTAGTACAAAGGAATTGTGTTTTATTTTTTAAAACAAAACAAATGCTTTTATTACTCATTCTATGCATAATGGATGTACAAAAATCAAATCTTCGATAAATAATTAACTACCTGAAGATGTCTCCCAAAGAAGCGAAACAAATGTCAGACCCAATTATAGTCAGTGAAATTACGAAGTTATATTTCAAACAAATTTCTGAAAGCAGCACAAAACATTTATAACAAATTAAAAGCTTTCCATAACTATATTCTAATAGATATCAACGGACTACTTTTATGATCTAATTAAATTTAAATTTTATTATTTTTTCAAGTTTAAATATATTATTTTCAAATTAATAGTTACTTTAAAGATATCTTATTTTATAATCGACAAGTGCTTCACGTCCAGGATTTACGGTCAATTGTAGAGTTTTGCTTTCCCGGAATTATATTATCATTCCTTAATTCAGCCGAAAATCAGTTGGAGACCCATTAGCTTAAAGAAACCCAAACCATCCTTGTATTTACGTACTTTAGATCACTACTAGATGTTCACCATCGCAAATTGACTTTGCCATGAATTAATTCGTCTGATATCTAACCTTCGAATTCCACAGAAATATAATCAAATTTTATAAAACATAGGTAAAATAACTAAATGAAAGATTCTTTCCATAATAAATAAAAAAATAAAAACTTCACGATGATGTATTTTTAATAGTGTACGAAATGCGATGGTATCTATTGATATCGCCAACAAAAAGTTTTTAAGTAACCATATATATTGTGGACCACATACTTGAGTGGATAAAAATCAGGATATATTTTATGCCACGGGAAGTCTATTATGATTACCTTTCGGCGAAACGAAGGTGCCACGTTTTGAGAAGACACGGAGGGGTGCAGGAGTACCCCAAAGTTGGACGTGAGTAAACACTCCGACATGGGATTCCATGTTTCGGCTGAACGAGTCGCGATTGTTTGCAAAGTGGGTATTTCCCGGGCTACGTGAATTTTTCCTTTTCCCGCAACTGGCAACTCCCGACCGAAACCTAATTTTAAACGGATTATGGAGACGTTACGTGCAAAAACGGTCGACATTTTTTTTTTCGTGTATTTTTTCGATAAAATCAGCGCTCTCGTTAAAAATATTTGACGTTCCATCGTCATTTTTCCACGCAAACAAAATATCTTTTCCGCAATTTGTGTTTGTGTTTTAATCATTGTTCGCATGCTACACAGCTCAAATTGATGGAACAGCTACAATCGAAATAAGAATTTATCTTGCGACTCAGTAATGGCTGAAACGGAATACGCTACACTTGGACATCATACATTATTCTTTGATAAATTTGTTCGAATATTTACACCGGAAAATATAATTAAAACAAAATATCTTTCACAAATCTCATAAAATTTCATAATTATTAATTAAACATGTTCAACCCAAATCTCGAATAATGTCGATTCGAAAATGTTGGTATTAATTAAAGCCATTAATAATGATTTTACTCAATACTAAAAAATAAGCGAATGTAACATTTGATATAGTCAACCAATTTAGCTAATTGCAATTGATGAATTAGAATTTACTTGGTTAAACTTTATTATAATAAGAAAAAATCTTAGTAATACAAATATTGTTAGATAGACTTGATACATATTTTAACTTCATTGAATCAAAATTCTTCTCAAAATTTGAGTGATCTAAACATGGAAGATATTGATATAATAATAATTATATTGATCAAATAAACCTTAGCAGGAACTATTCAACTAGAGCTGCTTGTAAGTCAATCGCTCAACTTTATCTTTGGAGAGGATAAGGATAATAGTTAGCTATACTAAATTCCTCAAGATTGGATAAGGAAAATCCATATCGGACCATACATAAAATATTCATCAGTCAAAAAAGCATGATTTTGAGTATATAAAAATAATCATCAGTGGGGAGCATATGGCCTCGTAATGGAGGTATCTCAACAGAAGTTTTCTACTAGAACCGCTTGTTACTCAGTTGCTCAGCCTCTTTTTTTCGAATAGAGTAGGGATAGAAGGATAGGGCTAGTGGTAAGCTAATCGCTCTCGATATGCCCCGTTTTTAGGATCTGATGGGCAGGAGGCAAGACATCACAAACATTCATACCTACGAACGGAAACCCATAAATCGATTTAAAAATCAATTTATGAAACTGTCCGCACCGGAGCTTTAGCCCGAGGCATCCGTAACCGTAGTCAACGACATTTACCACTGCATTTTAACGCTATCACACCGAGATAAATTGAATAAAATATTTTTTGTTGCAAACAAACTAAACTTACCAAAACTATGTTTTCTTTAAGATAAAGATTGACCCAGAAACCGATAAAACAAAAGAGTTGACCACTAGACTACAGAACAAACAGTTGATTACATTTATTTTTAATAAATACGTTTTTAGAACTGGTGATATTTTAATTTTAATCTAGTCTTTAACAACTTTGACATTTGAAAGTATTGCTCTTAGATTATGTTTATATACATATATTATAAAGGTTGTATATCAAATCATAATAGCGTAACTTATCTAAGATGAAATATATAATTATTAGATGCTGTCAGAGTCTAAACGGGAATTCGAAATGGGCTTAATCACTCATCTTCGTCTATTATGGGTTGAGTCCATTAGAAACCACTCAATCCTTGGGACAGTTACATTATGAAACTTTCAGTAAGCCTTTCCCCGAAGGGAGGAATGTCCACACAAGTTATATTGATTAATTAAGCCTGCAATTTCTTTCCCTTAATGTAAAAATGCTAAGAATCTTTTTCTTGTATTTATTTATCTCTATACTGACATTTGGAAAAGATGTAATAATGATTTATTTCTGCGATGTTTTCCTTTATTAACATTCATGTTATACATATTATGTTATAATATAAATAGTCAATATTAAAGCCGTTATATTGCCGGCCACATTGGTCCTAAACTCTCGTTATGTGAGTCCCCAGCTGAGCGACCGTAAATTACATTACGACGTGTCAATTCACATCAAACGTTTTCATGTGAAGTCTAAATAATTGCGAATAAAAAATTAACAGACCTTTCACAATGTTGGGGATGTTTAGAAAACTGATTTCATCTAGTATTTTACCAGTGATTTCTAATTGCTGGCCACTTTTATTAATCTTGTAAATATTTTGTTAAGACAATTTAATACCGGTCTCATGGCTGCTTTAATGCTTTCATTCTACTCGGTTACGTGGTCAATGTTTCAAATCCTCAATTGGTACTGTCATGGTTTTTATTTTTCAGTCGATTAACGAATTGGTATCCATTAACTAGGATGCATTTCTACTAATCCACCCAAATCAATCCTAACTACACGGTGTAAAGAGAGCGATCAGCAAACTACTACTCCCTTTATTAACTAATCCATATTTATATTCTTTTCCTTTCTGAATACAAATTTTGAGCTAGTGAATTTTTCACAATCACTTTAACTATCAATTTATTCTTGGTGGAAAGATATTACATTTAAACTAGTCCTGATAATTCTTCTTCGCAGTTATTGTAAAACACTTGAAGTACTGTTTTAAAAATTGGACCGAACATAAATTACACAGGAGAATATTCTTTACATAACAATCTTTCGGATATGTATATAAAACATCTAACGGCTTAGAAGTGATGTGTAAAATTGCTCCATTACAATTTTGATACATTACCTTGCGTTGTTTTTACTATTTTAGATAGATCCTAAAGAAATATATTCACTTACCAATAATTAACCCAAGGCGTAATCGCGTGGAACCTTTATAAAGCCTATTAGTAAAAAAAAACATGTTGAACAATTTGATATATTAGTAAATCCTGGTTAATGAAAAAATCACATAAGTAATATTTATTTCACAAACCAGTAAAGTAGTCGAGAAACTGTTTTGTACATGGCAATATCTATGAATGCTCTGCAGGAAATTATATTGCATTGTCAATGTAAATTTTAAAAAAATTTGCGTGAATGAAATGGTCTAGTTTATAAGCATTAAACTGTAGCTTTTATCAATCATACATCTATGCCAGCAAAAAATATCCTTTGCTTCAGCCTTCTTTTTTATTGATTCTTCATTCGCAATACCAATAAAGTATAATTTTCAAATTCCCTTTTATTTCATTCACTCACGTTACGTTTTTTTTAGCGGAGAAAATGACATCGCGTTATCATTTGTATGACGTCACTCCCTCTGACCTGGAAAAAAGTCGCAAATTTCTCGGATCGAAAAAGATGCAAGGGAAAAACTCGGATAATGGTTATAGCAAACAATAGCATTACTTTTTGGAGAAGAGTCGTTCTATTTGTTTATCGAATTTATTTATTGAATATTCAATGTACTTGCTTCTGTCTACATCAGAAAACATCAAACTGTTAATGCCAACTAAATTTTATTAACACCAAATACCATTTGTTCATCGCATACATTCTACCTGTGCTGCTTTACGGTAGGGAATCATGGCAACTGATGAAGACTCAGAAAACCGTATACGTGAATATACGCTTGCGTCACTAGGGGGGAGGTTGTTTGACTTCGTGAGGAAATCTGAAATTAGCGAATGTACCAGGCAATACCCTGTTACGTCATTGGTCATGGAAAGATGTTAGAACTGGCTGGGTCACGTGCTACGGATAACTCTGGAGAGCTTGAACCCTGCTTGACTTCGTCCAAACGGTGGGATTCCAGCGTCTTGAATGACCGTAATGTATAATCCACATGACGTAATCGGCGGAGCAGAGGGAATCTGTCATGTTGTGGGAAGAAACGAAGCAATTGGTGGATGACCGCCAAGTCGTGGTGACTATATGCTTCATATAGGGATCCAATAAGAACAAATTTTATTCGTTTTTATTTGAAAGAACATTTTCGTTCAGTTTGATTAATGGTTTTGCTTGTTATAGCTCAGCCCTGGCCATAGCTAGATAGATTACTGGGAATGCTAACAGCTTCCAATACCATAGATTACACGTCATCCTGAATTATTTCAATATTCGTCTTGAGGAAAGAGCCACATTTTAAAGTATCGCTCAATTGGTCATTATCTTCAATTTATTATACATAAAGACGATTTACAGAAGATCAATTATATTGGGAACTACTCACCAAAGGTAAATTTGTCTGTAAAAATGAGCTTTTGACTCCTAGGATGGCTCTATAATTTGTTATTGTATAGTATTTATAGATGTAATAAATGAAACACTCTTATGGTGGCCGCTGACCTTGTGTCATTTTAAATATATGTGACCACGATCGCTCTCAACGTGGATCATATGAGCTTCTAACTCAGCAACTTTATTGACACAAGAAGTGATTGTAAGTCACTAGCAAGAAAAAGACTAGACTCAAATAAGTGGACATTAATAGAAATAATCAAGATAATAACCTCCTTAATGGTCGAACAAACCATAATTTATCACCCTCACTTAACCCATTAGAAGAAGCTTACGTAATATACATAATTAATAAAATTTCAATTCATTTAATTTAACTATTAATTAATAAAGCCGTGGATGCTTCTTTTTCTAGAAAATCTTAAAAACACCATAACTATATTAAATGTTCAAATTTTAAATAAAATTAATAACGTTGGAATGGGTGAAATGATTTAATATTCTATATCTTCTCTAAAATAGTATATATAGTGAAGCTAAATTAATTTAAAATATATTTTTCACGATGACGTAAAGCTAAAATAGCTATCAAGAAGCTAATAAAATTCTTGTAGAACTGAATAATTTGTTATGTTTATCTTATTATAATGGAGCTCTACCAAGTAAACGCCAATTGAATCAATTAAAAGATCAGTAGTTAGTGGATCGCTTTCTCTATACTCCTTATTCAATATCGGATACGGGATGGGTGGAAAGAGTTGAAAACATTACAAACATTCATACTTTTGTATTCAAATTCATTAAACTACCAAAAAATCAATGAATGAAAGTTTCCATTCCGGATTTTAAAGGATATACTATGGAAATCTACTTATAAAACTGTGATACCTATTTCCAATGAATAAATTCATTATAACCTTACATTTCAATCTCACGAAGGTGTTATTATTCCGCGAAATTTAGATTGGGAACTTTTTTGTATAGACATGGAGTCTGGTTTTTTTCGTGTAAGTATTCCCGCTAGCTAGATTCTAGAAGAGCTTTTTTTATCGGTAATGGTTGTCACATGTTACACAGCATAGCAATTTTATTTACGTTTTTTCTCTTTTTATAATAAGATATAAAGTACGATTCGTTATAAGTAGGAGAAAAACTCATATCTTTTTTCATATCAAAATCTACAATATTTCCATTTTATACGTCTATTTTTAACATCGTTTTTGTATCAAATGAAATCATTTCCAATAGTGAATTTGAATTGTTCAAATTGTGTACACTTTTATACGTTTTATAAGTAATATTCCTTTTTTGGAATTCGAGTACACAGATGAACTCAAACTGTCAGTAAATGGTTTAAATATAAAACTAATAAAGAAACAATATCATTACCAAGTCTAAGAAGAACTATATTGTGACACGCCCTGGTTTTTCTTAAGTATAAGTGTCATCAGTGTCCTGAACTGAAATCGGCCTGCGGCAAACAGCAATATTTCGCAGAATACGCTCTTTCTTGTTGTCAGGCTTTAAAATAGCCCCCGGCTTCGGCCGCTGGACGAGTCCATTTTTACGGAAAAGGGTAGCTCCAACTTTGCACGGAGTTTTTTTTTAATTTTTGTAGACAGTCGATTACGATTCGCCGAGTGGGACGAGCTGCGGTCTCGTGGCAGCGGAGGTGACATGTGAACTGTTTGTTTTTTGTGTTTTGATTTGCGTTGGATTTAATTTAAATTCGTTGTGTTATTTGTATTATAACTTAAAGTAAATTCAGTTGCTAAGTAAATGTAAATGTAGAATCAATTTTATGTGTTAAGATTTATATATTTGTGTAATGTTAAACCACTGCATCTTGAATGGAAAATAAATAAGTTTTGAACCGGATCTGAAATGGTGTTTGTCTGAGATCAGCCCTTCCAGGACTCCGGATAACCAGCCGCTCGCCTCTCTTCGATCCGGGGTCTTCTCAATTGATATCTGAATTACTTTTAATACTGATTTGATAATAATGAAGTTTAACCTTAACCCTTCCGTACTCATGGTGTAACAATGATTTATCTTGGCTTTTAAACCTTTAAATTATGTGTGAAATATGTCACACAAAAAAATTAAAAGTTTACTATTTGTAAATAAAATAGTTCTACATATAATTAAAAATACAATATAGCTTACGTCTTCTTTATAAAATTAATCATAATTAGAAAACCTCATCAATTTGACCATCGAAAAATACAAAAGTATAGTATAGTAACAATTAGAATAGTATAGTAACAATCCAAGATGCATGAAGTACCGTATGTAAGCGTTTTTTTTTCATACGACACCGATACACGTCTCTAGCTTGTTGTGCTATGAAGAATTTAGATTCTTGCATCTTTGGATAATTTCGCATAGTTTGATATGTATTTGAGGTTTTACAATCAAAATATTACGTAAAATCATCTCTTAATCGTACAGAAAACCATACTTCACTTTTTAAAATTGTAATTTTGCTTTATAAATGCGTTTATATGACAAAATCCACACTGTAACGAAATGTGACACCATGAGATCCGAAAGGATTTTTTTAGCATGAAAACGGAAAGGTTAATTGAGAAAATAATCACATAAACAATTACAGACTCTTATGATTTTGCACCTGCAGGTGGTCAAAAAATTAAATTATCATTAAAATACAATCGGGAAAATATAGCATTAATATATTTATATAAATCTGTGGGTTTTGTTATGGTAAATATAAGATGAGGTATTATTGTAAGAATTAAATTATTTTGATTGCTTGAGGAATTTATGATTATTTTATCAATTCATTTCATATAAAGGAGAGTTAGGGAGAATAAAATTAACTATTTACTGAGTCCTATATTATTTCAAAATTTTCTGATGAAATAATTTATGATACCCGATGTTTTAATCCAAATTTGAAATTGAACTTCTCTCAAGCACCCTTCGTCGATGTCTTAAATTAATTACCAGTCATTTGATTAAACAATCCAATGGAATAAAAAAGTTAACAATTTTAATTTTAAATCTTTAGTTTATTTAAACATATCAATTTTAAGTGAAAAAAGATTTATTTAACATTTGATAGTATTTTTCATTAAGCAAACATCTAATAATGATTGTAAGAGTGGTTTTACTTTCACTTTTAAGTCAATTCTTGATGGAAACGTATTGTATTTAAAAAAAAAATTGTACTACTTTCACATTTTTAAAATTAGCAGGACCGGTTTTGCTCAACGCGAATATGGTTGTACATTGATATTGGTTTGTTCATCGAGTAAGCTCTTTCCGTGAATATATCTGATTATCTTTAACTGCCCTAGGGTATACTTTCGCAGTAGTTTATAGCGGCAAAAATTGTCTTATTGCTGGCTATTGAATTGTCGAACGCTGTGAAAAATTTTACTGTGTTATATTATACTCATTTATCATTGATTTTTCATTTAGTTTATTACGCTTATGAAAAATATAATCCGTTTTACTGTGTTCATTGTTTTTACGAAAATTCCTTCTCAATTAAGATTAAATTATGCGAAGAAAGAAACTGTGGGACTTGGCGTTAAAAAAATGCCCAATTTTTCATAATCAATTGGAAAGAACCATGCTCAACTCAAGTGCCCCTGGGGGGTGGTATCACCCACATTGATATAGATTTATAATATATGTAAGTCAGTTATTTCTATTAAAACTGGTAATATTATACACCATGTCGCAGTGAAACTAGTGAACGCAGAAAAGTGGCGAATAGAGATAACTAAAGTACTGACTCCAAATCATTGGACGAGCCAATTCATTACTGTCCACGGTGGTTTCGTTGCCAAGCTCTTTGAGTTTGACCGGTTAGTGAATAGGCTAACATGCAAATGTGGTGCTATAAAGCAGGATGCTGAAAACATCCTATGGGAGTGTCATTTAATGCATGAAGAAATGGAAGAGCTGCGCAAGTCGGTTCAACCTTTCATTGAACCAATCGACCACGTTGACTTGGCGACGAATAAGGCAAATTACGAGGCCTTTAAAAAATGTGCCTCATCATACAGAAAACGAGTATACCTTAACTCATAGAAGCTTTCCATTTATCTGGAGGGAATGATTTTCTGCACACTTAAGTGCACGCCAGCAAGTCTTGGACAGTTGCTCCAAAGACACTCCCAACTAAGAGAAAAAAAACTGTATATACGCTCAACGTTTATTACGCCACTGCATACTGCCGTATAAAATTAACGGATGGGAAAGCAGTGGTGGGTGGAGGAGGGCGAGGTAGTGAAACTAATCAACAGTCGCGTAACACTCACGCTCAATGGCATACGCTGCATGGTGTATTGTGCGCAAGGGCTTGTGGGTTACATGAAAAACACATACATCAAGAAGCATGTGTATATTAATATATTAAAATTCACAATTTTAATCATTTCAGTAAGAGCATAGTAATCCTCTATTTTTCAATAAGGATTATCAAACATAAATTTATCTAGTAAATAAATCATATAAATAAACACATTCAATAATAAAATGCTGCATATATAAAATGAAATTATCTGAAAATACATATTTTTATTTCATGGCTTAAAAGTTTATGGAGAATTAAAAAAAATCAATTAATATTTGAAGGGGAAAACCTAGTAGCTAATTTTCTTGAGAAAATTCTTACTCGGTTTCACGGTTAAGTGTTTGAATCACTGAATGGATAATAATTCCCATTCAATGACAATAATGTAAATTTCCAAGCTATACTCCACATCAGAAGTGGTAATACTTTCAAAAAGTTTTATTTTTTTTAAAACCTGGGATGAGCTTAACTCTTTTTACTGTCTGTATTACTTGTGATTTATTTGTCAAATATATGTTTAAAGCTTTTTTGGGTAGAATATTTTATTTGAAAAAACAACAGTAAAATTAAATAATTTTGGGTTATTATAAAAGAAAGTGCAAACAAACATTCACGGTTTTGAGTCTGTTTATTTTTCATTTATTTTCCACGCACTCACTCACAATGAAAACAAAAAGCAAACATTTTTAAAACAATGGCCGGCCACGGTGTTAACGAGTAAAAATTCTAAAGATTGGTTTGCAGACATTAATGGCGACTTTTTAAATCTTTAAATTACCAAAAAAGCTGTAAGGCTATCAATTAAGAAAAATACAAGCCCTATACTATTCTGTTATGTTGTATTCTTGTTAACATCCAACATAAAATTACAGAAAGGAAGTTTTAAACATATTTTAAATATAGTATTTACATATATTGACAAATACACTTTTAATCTTAAAAGTCCATATGGTGAGCCAGACATTGTCAGATTTAATAATAAATTAAATTAAAATTGATAACTTAGTTATTCCACTTGGTTTATCACTAACGTGACGCGTTTCGCCTCTTCAAGAAGCATCTTCAGACTAACCGTATCGCAAGGTTATTTAAAATGAATAGCTTAGCATTTTTAATTTAGAACAGTAATGGACGATTAGTAAACAATATTTTAAACAGAACAGGCGGCTCGCCATTATTAAATTTATTCCTTTTGGGTTTTTCACATCCAGGTGCCAGTAATTGATTTGTATATAGTGTAACAGTTTTTATAGCTTACCCCTCTCCACACGTCCATTAGAATGTAATAAAACACACTCCCACCCTTTTAAGAATTAAAATCATCGTTTACCATAGAAATAAATAACTTTGCGATACGGTTAGTCTGAAGATGCTTCTTAAAGAGGCAAAACGCGTCAAGTTAATGATAAACTAAGTGGAATAACTAAGTTATCAATTTTTAATTTAATTTAATATTAAAAATGAACTTCCACAAAGCTCCCGCTGAGTCCATAGAAAATATTGTCAGATTTGTTAAAACACAACGCCTACACTTGGTCGAAAATATATCAAGCATGGGAGTGGAAACCTACAAAACACCTATCATTTACTACTCCTGAGGGAATATGGAGCGTTAGAAAATCGTGACTTCGCTGGATAGACGGGATGTCACATGGCTTACAATTACAAGTTAGTGCTGGGGGTCAACGATTTACTTAGAAAGCGGAAGACTATGTGAACACGAGTAGACCAATTGAGACGGCAAAGGTTCACTCCGTACGTGACAGAAAAGAAGAATAATACACTTTCAATTTCATTGAAAATACTGAATTTCAATTTTGCATATTTTCTTCAATATTTATATTCCAAATTATTTGTCGTCGTAGAATTTTGGATATTCATTTAGTGCCTCACAATTGTTTGTCTTTGTTGTTTTCCATCGTATTTTGATCTTTGATACCACATGTTTACACCTTGGTTTTGTCAGAAATTTGACGATAGGGAAGCGAACCTGTCAAAAGTTCAAGATTTACAAAAAAAATCAATGGACTTGGCTTGGGAACTATTTCAACCCAGTGGATACATTACGCGTCGTTTATGAAATGTAGGTTGATGCGCGCCTCACCCGTTACTATAGCGAACAATAATTTTATCCGTCGAGAAGCAAACGAGAAAGGGGTGATCGAAGGGTACGTGCATACATAAGTTGTGGAGCGTGTATGTTTTGAGAGAAAGAATGAAGCAATCTGTTACAGCCATATAAGCATTTTCACAAAAATAATGAACCGTTGAAAACTTAGTTTTTTTTTCATTCAAACTCACAAGTAATGCCTTTATAAAGATTTTTATCGATAATGAGACATCTTTTCCAACATAAATGAATTACAAATATTCAGCTCGTTGATTATTTTCTCTGTGAGGCTATTTCACTTTGATACATCAGTCATTCGCCAACACCTGTACCTCAATTAAGCTGAATATCAATTCCACTAATACCATTGGCAAGAGTAATCCTGGCTTAAGCTGCGGCAGAGCGTGGAGAGGAGGGGACAAGCTGCAGGACAATAGGTCCTTTCTGCCTACACAGCCGCCTCCTTCCGCAGGAACTATAATGACTTACACAATACAATATGTTTCAATTACAAACACACACTACATTCTTTTGCAGGCCTTTGTTGAACAGGTTTGGTTGTAATGATAAAAAAATACTAACTCATTACGGGCGATAAGCATTGTGTGACCGATGCTTTAGTTCAGCAATGGAGATAATGAGGCCGCAGCATAAAAGGCATCTCAGCTTAGCTATGCATCATCTTATTATTATAATGAGCTTTAGTATTTACTTTTTTACACAAACAATATTGATTGGTGTTTTTGTCAATTGATGTAACCCTCAAAAAATACGAAAATGAATTAATGATTAGATCTCATTTTAATGACGACAGAGCAGTTATCGGTCAAATTATGTAAAGCAGAAAAAATAAATTGACCACTTTTTGGAAGTGAAACTTCTTTTTACTTTGGTTTTATGTTTAAAAATTCTGACCCGGGACTTGATGTAAGCCACTATTATATGAATGCTCAATACATATTATCTCGTATTTGCAAATATGAGAATTTACAAGAGTGCATTTCAAAGATTCATAACGTAACTCACCATATAATGTTTTCGATAAAAACAGTTTTCACTCTCTCCTGAATAATTCCAATTTTGAGGGCTACATCAATTGGCCAAAACACTGTTGATATTATCGTATAATAGCTACTCTTCCTCTAATGCAGTGCTCCGAAACCTTTTCTCACTCACGGCACATTTAAGCACTCATAAGTATTTTGCGGTACACTAGAAGACGAAATATGTAAATTTCATAAACAAGACATATTAAAAAATTATTAATTTGTTTTTATTTGATTTGATTTGAATTTGAAATAGTGGCTAATATATTTTTTAATAAAAGCCAAATAAACTTTTTAACTTTTCAAAGTGATCGGACACTTAGCGCGAGAAAAAAAAATGTGTTTCTTGAGAATCAATTAAGGCTCTTGGTTTGACAATGTGTATTATTTTGATACATTCGTTAACTGTTTACAATAATTCCACTAGGAAATTTTTCGATATCAATGCTTCCCAATACATGAAGAATGTGTTATTTGCAGTGTAGGATTTTTTTGTTTTACACGCGAGCCAAATCCCTTTTAATTCCTCATTAATGCCGTTGCACCATACAAACACTAATACAATTATTTCATTAAAAAGTTAAAATGATAAAATATTTCTTTCAACTAGAATACTATTAACGGAGATCTTAGCAACCGACTGGTTCTAAGTTCTACTAGGCATTTTTTTTTGCATTTTTGACGTTTTGCGTTCTGGCACACCCAAGATTGTCTCGCTGCGCACCAGTTTGCCGCGGCACACCGGTTGCGTCACACTGCTCTAATGGATAGAAAATAATACAAAAGAATATAACATTAAAGTTTATAACTTTTTATTCCACTGGCTGTGTTACTAAATGTGAAACGTAGTTCGCTTAAGCATCTTAAGACTAACTGTAAGGTTATTTAAATCTAAATTAAACAATGATTGAAATTCTCAACTTAAAAAAATAGGGTAGGGTAGGATTATTTACTTCTACAGTACGTAGGGAGGACGTAATACGCAAGCAATAATAGTGTTAGTGGTAATCCACCTGTCCTATTTTAAATATTATTTACTAAAAATCGATTATTGACAATGGTTTCATAATTTTATAAAAACGTTTAACAATTTAATGTATCTTTATTTTATAAAAATACATTCATTAAAATATCAGTAGTTATTATAAAATATAAACTTTTATAATGATGCCAATATTATTTCAGTTCTTTTGAAGGATCGTTTAATATTTATCGTGAATATTTTTGCGATACTCAAGTATTTTTTTTTTTCTTTTAAAAACACATTCAGAGTGGCAATTCAACCTTTTTATCCCGTTTTGTGCGATGATACACTGTGAATACTTTATTGCATTGTCAGTCATAAAGCTGTTTGGAGTTTTCTTTGGAAAAAGAAAAACTTTGTATATTTTTCTTAAAAGGCGGAGGAAAACATCAAAACGCTCCGCGAAAATGATGGATATATTATGATAGAGAGGTTAAGCTAATCATGTGTTAACTTTAATGTGTTTGGGAAAATTGCGAAGGTGGATAAAAGGTTTTAAAAGTATTTTTAATGTTTTTTATGATTGATTACTTTCCGTTAAGTGATATCAGGAGCGGCGAAAAATACCTCATGCTACTCCTTAAGAAATAGGATATCACCGTTAAAAAGTCTTCAAACAAAAATCAATGACTTTTTTCGCGTAGTTGATCCTCGATTTCAGTCAAGTTTTATAAATTTATTTATAAATTCCTTTTACAACCATCAGTGATTTTTCTTTTTGTTATTATAGCAAAATATACATTTATCTTTGTATTTATTTGTTGTAAATATTATATTCCTGGTCGTAACGTGAAACATTTGAAGTATTATAATAAGTTTTGTAGCACGGTCATTCAAAAATAGTAACAATAATTGAATCTGGTTGAAATAATTGATAATTAAACACTCTTAGTCGATGTAAGCAATTAGGTATTGACAAGACAAATATAATAAATATATCAAAAGACATGAAAACATTTTGTTAAAAATCTAGTCCACAACGACTTTTTCAGGGTTTCATGAGAAAAAGTGTCTTTGACAAACGAAAATAAAGAAAGCAAATTTTTTTGATATACCTTTTAAATATAAACACTCAAATTTAAATGTATAGCCTTATTAAGATTCATATTTTATCTGTTGATAGTGCTCATGATGAGCGAAACTGTACAAAAAACCATACGAAAAGTAGAACAAAACAAATTATTTTAAAAAATAAAACACAATTCGTTTGTACTACTTCCACATATTTATAATGATCAGGACCGGTTTCGCTTATCACGAGCATTATCAACTGATAAAAACACAAACATAACAGGCGTATTTATATAAAATTGAGTGAATAAATGAAGGTATATAAAACTGATGGTTCATGAACTGAGACAAGAAAATATTGATTAACAAACAAATTATACATAAATCAAATGAAAGAGTCTACAATTAAAATGTTATGGACCTCTTGCAAATCATTATATACTAATCTACAATCACAAATATAGCTACATTAAAAGTCCATTTAGCTGAACAAAATTATTAATGACGATACTAATAATATAAAATGATGACTCAGGGAAATTATAAGTAAAAATTAATGAACCATTTAAAAATAATCAAATATAAAGTATGTAATTAATATGAATAATAAACAGCCATCTTAAGTGGAGAAAGCTGAGCAGCTATGAGTATCCAATAAATTTTAATATCTGAAAAACAAAAATTACAGAGACAGAATCAATTCTTAAAAGTTAAAAATAAAAGTTAAAAATAACCTTACAGGTATAATACAAATTAATGAATCGGATATAACAAAGGAGAAGATGCAAAGACGGTTTGCACGTGCAATGTTTAATTTTTTATTTAAAAAAAACTTAAAATCAATCTATGAACGTGTCCGTTATGGTATCAAAACCTGTGATCCCGGCAAATAAAACGAATTTGATAATTAACTTGTATTGTGATACATTTTTTGATAAATATGATAAGATTTGATAAATATGTTAATATAATTTAAGACATCGACTGAGGGTGCTTGATGGAATTTCAATATCAAATTTGGATTATTAAGATTTTGTACACTTCCATGTATTTTGTCACCAACGACCCGGGTTTCGCCTTTCGGCATCTTAAATGACATGGAAATACATGGAAGTGTACAAAATCTCAATAATCCAAATTAAATATGTTAATGTTAGCCTTATCACGGAATCTAGATCATAAAAGGTAATTGTGGTTTTGCTAAGTCGCAACTGTTGTGGGTTATTACGAAGAGTTAGTGCTCTGTAAGAGAAAGTTTTGAGTGAGCCTCCGAGACCGACACCAAAGGTAAATCCTCTCCGGAGGACCCAAATCCTACTAATTGTGCACGCTTAATTCCGGCTCACAATTTACGGAACCCGCTGCACGGTGCATTCATTATCTTGTCCAGGGATGTTAGCACTACAATAACGTTGTTGATAATAATGATATTTAATCAACTTAAGTACTTTATAAATATGAATATCAAGTATTAGCACGAACATAATTATTAAAATAAGATGTAGATAAATATTATTTTTAATTTTAATTTGTGGAAAATTTACTGAAGACAAATTAAAATTATTAAAATTTTTTAGGTTTGATAAAATTAAGTTCATATGTTTCTATCGAGACCTCAGTTGCAAAGTGTATCAAGTCAAAAATTGCAGTTTTGAACGAAGTATGACGAAATTCTTGGAATCTTAGATCCAAATTGTAGAAACTACGAAAATCCTGCAAAAACCTTTGAAAACTCCTATTACCTACTAATATAAGAAATAAATAAAATTACTTTTTATACGTTATAAATATGAATATCAAATTTCGATTATTGAGATTTTGTACACTTCCATGTATTTTGTCACTAACGACCCGGGTTTCGCCTTTCGGCATCTTCAGGCATTCGAGCACACGAATGGACTCGAGTCAGTTCGAGTCCATTCGTGTGCTCGAATGCCTGAAGATGCCGAAAGGCGAAACCCGGGTCGTTAGTGACAAAATACATGGAAGTGTACAAAATCTCAACAATCCAAATTTGATATTGAAATTCCATCAAGCACCCTCAGTCGATGTCTTAAATTATCTTAAATTAAATTATATAATAATATATATGTATATGAAAGAAGATAATCTTCTTCACAGCTGCTTATGCTCTCAAAGTGAGAGTTTTGTGCTATCCCGAAAGCAAATGAAACAACACTTTTTCATTAAATATGGCAAAAATATGTAAGGAAACCTATGCAAGTGTTTGTCGTCATTATATTCTACTGTAATACACTATTTGACGAGTTATCATCCTAAACGCGAATATCTTCAGATTAAATGTAGTCTTTTGTTGATATCTATATTGTAGGAACTGACTATGATCTCTTAAGTATTGCAAAAACAGGGTATTAAAAGTAAGATGTAACCGTTGAAGAGAAGGAGGACTCACTAATCTGAATTTGTAATTATTTATGAGGGTGGAATCTCAAAGGAAATTACTGATATTAAAAAAAAATAAAAGCATTCATTGCAGGAAATTCTCAATACTCAAATTATATGATAAAATTCGATGTGAAAATGTTTATGTAAAAGATATATAAAATATGAATTTAGGTAATGAAATATATTGTTGCGTCCGTTGTACGTCGTTGGCTTCGGTTACGAATTCCACGGGTTCGAATCCCATTACAGTTTCATAAATTGGTTTTTCAATCGACTTATGGATGGTTTTAGTGTTTAAAAAAATTCTCGTAAACCCATTCGATCCCAAAAACAAGGCATACCGAGAACGACTATCAAACAACTATGCCTGTCCTTATCCCTATCCTTATATTCCTTATTCCTACTCTATTCAAAAAAGAGAGGTTGAGCTGAGTAACAATCAGATTTAGTAGAAAACTTATATAGAGGTACCTCCATTATGAGGTCATATTCTCTACGTTGGGAGCTGACATTGATTTAAAAAAATATGTAATATTTGCATGAATTAGTAATTGTGTACTTCTAAGTCTCCGCAAATTATTTTTCTGTTAAATTTTGATTAAATTAAAAAGGTACTGTTCTCAAGTGTGTATTTTCAAAATACACGAAAAGGGTTTCATCAAAATATCAAGTACTTTTACATCCTTTACCCTTTCTTCCTATGGTCAAGCACATAGCGAACGTGCATGACGTCGGTTAAGTCGTCAGATAGATATTTCGACTGCTTTAGCATCGCTTTTATGACGTGTCAAACTTGAATTTAATTGTGGATTATCGGCTCTTATAATTTTAAATATAATATATCGTTGCTGAACGGTTGATTTCTCGAGCGTTTGTTTTCTGATATATTTAATTTTGTCCGAAAAATTGTCACTAAAAAGTTTTTTTACCATGTCCGCTCCCAAAGCTGTGCATTTATGACTTCATAATAGAGGTATCTTAACAGAAGTTTTTCTATGCGAAATGCTCGTAACTCAGTTGCTCAACCTCTCTTTTTTAAAGAGAGTACGGCTAGATGACTAGTGATTTTGCCAATTGCTCCAGCTACGCCCCGTTTTTAGGATCGGAGGGAATTTTAGGCATCACAAATATGCCTACTAAATTAATGTCAATTACAAAAATAACACATGCCTTAAATCCATAAATCAATTGATGAAACTGTCCTTACTGGGATTAGTGCACGTGAGATCCGTAACAGAAGTCAACGATGTTGACTACTGCACCATGGGCCCGACATGAAAATACAGAGCTAAAAAACTCTAACTGTACATTACGTAACTTTTGTGTAGGCCGTTGCTTCAACAAATTTAATTACATTATCGTTCCTCTCATAAAATTTAAATTTTGCTTTTAAATAAATTTGAGCTACTGATAATGTGAATTATTACGTTACAATTTGGAAACGACCAAACAATCGAATAAATTGCATTGTCTGTGGTATCGAAGTAAACGAATGTAAATTTATATGTATACAGTTAAACAGATTGAAAAGTTCTTAAAAATCCTGAATTGTAACATTATCATTTATTTTTTTCTTTTTTGAAAATATAATTTTTCTATATATATTTACTCTTTAAACTAAAAAATAAAACACAATTCATTGAGAGAAACTGGTCCTGATCATTATAAATATGTGGAAGTAGCACAAATGAATTGTGTTTTATTTTTTAAAATACTCTTTCTTTAAAATGAGTCTTTCCACCAAGAATTGACAGTTAACACCTTAAAAGTCTTTAAACTAAATTAATGAATTATAATTATAAGTTAAGCCAAACAGAAAAATAAATAGTTATACGGTAAAAAAAGTCTATGGTTACCTGGCGCTCAATTAAAACAGATTTGTATAGATAAGGCGAAGTTATATTGTATATAAATTTTATTTGTATTAAATTAATCTCTGCGACCTGCAAGGTAACGTCTTAATAACAGATTCAGATTCTACACATCAGCTGATATGTCACAAATACATATCAGCTGATGTGTATAATCTAAATAATTACGTATTGTTTTCAAAAAATATTCATAATTTATAAATAAAAATATTTTGGCACTCATTCTTTAAGAAATATATAACAATACATTATGTAGGGTTGGCGGTTTCAGGTACTTGCGGTCGCACATCACGGGAGATGGTAAAGAGTTCGCGATCCGATTAGCTGGTGCAATTTTCAACTCAGTGCGGCCCTTATTACGTCCAAAATAAAAAAAAAACGACGATTGACTTGATTAAGAAATGCGCTGCGGGTGCCCCAGGGGAGTTTAAATCCAGCCTGCCTCTTTTACCAACCGGATGGATTCCGTCGCCCTGGAAAGCCACTGATGACCATCCATTGGATGTATTCAACGGAGCTACGGGACGCAGGAATGTCCTGAGAGGAAACACAAAGACTGATGGTGGATGGAAAAACTTCGAAGCACCATTTGGTGGCCATATTCTCCGAGTAGGAAGTGGACATGGTTAAAAAATATTAAGTTGACCTTTTCACTCACTGTCAGAAAAAGTAAAAAAGAAATATAAAAGGTGAACTGAGAACAAATGTTTCTCAAAATTAAATATTTTTAAGTATATATTTATTTTTCAAAATATGTTTCTACCCGGAAACGCTGATCTTGTTGGGAGTATAAATATATTAGATTGAGCTTAACCCTAGGGCTTTTCATTGGAAACTTTAACGAGTCTTAAGAGAGAGTGTGTAAAACCGCACTCGCAGTCGGTGGGTCGTCTCGCACAGTCTAATATACTAAATAAGATTAAGATGCACACTTCTGATGCAACTTTGTCTAACTATATTTACTATTTAGTTTTGTGCAATACCGAGTTACAATTTTATGCATTTACTTCGAATAGTTGGTTCGAATAGTCGAATGGTTGAACGCTACGAAATATCGAAGAATGATTTATATAGTGATATTATTTTTTTTTTTTTGTAATGCGATGAACTTGTTTGTATCACGCCGGAGACCATGTCTGCTCAATGATAAATATTTTTTTATTTTTAATTTAAAATGACAATAAAGGCATTACAGATGAAACCAATGCAAAATACATTTAGACCATTAGTTCTCATGTGTAGCCACAAGATGATTTTTATGTGACCACTATAGTATCAATTCTATAGTATTAAATATTGATTTTAAAAAAAATACTAATATAAAATAAAAAAGACATTCGTTTATTGATATTGCGTACGTATGCGGCTCGAAAATGTATTTGTACTGAATGAATATTTTTATAAAATAAGGATCTTTTTTTAGATATAAATTTATCTGGATAAGTACGGTAACCCTCATCAAGATAATTTGGCAGTGCAGTGCAGTAAGTAATACGCTCTGTTCCTCTGTTGTACGATAACAACGCTTTTCATCTTGCAATCGTGCAATTATCATTGACGAGCGATTATCCAAATACATGTGTATCAGAGAGTGTCTTCCAATTTTTTTTTAGAAATTTGGAAGCATCTGTATATTATATATTTGTAAATAACAGGATTATAAAATAAAGTACATATTTTAAAGAAATTATATTTAAGCCCCAGGCGGAAACACCCCTAGCTACGCCATTACCAACATGTTTAATACGTCATTGCCAATCTGTCTTTTATTGAATAAACATATGTGTTGAACCCCTTTTTTAGTAAATGCATCGGCCTAATATTTTATATCATGACTGAAAATTTGGTGCGACCACGAGACATTTCCATAAGGTCACCGATGCTTACAATGCGGCCACGAAGAAATTTTTCGTAAGAACCACTGATTTAGACAGTACATGTAACAAAACAAGCTTTTTAAGAATTGTGAAAATATTATAGGTAACAAAAAATATCATTTACATACAAATTTATACAAGAAACAAGACCTAGAAAACAATACACAGAGTTCATTGGTGAAAATGTCCAGCTCTCAAAGGAATGCATTCATCAGCCGAACGGCTCTTGCAACTGGCGACTCTCCGACTGATGCAAAAAGCAAATTTAAAAAAAAAATGTTTGGTTATGGTTTTGGCCACGTAGATAAAAATTGGGAGCATGGTCAACAGTCTTGTGAATTTCATGATTATATACTCGGCCCCTAAGAAGAAGAAAAAAATGTCTTAGAATCAAAAACAATCTTTGGGTTTCAAGAGAGTGATAGCATTCCTAAAAAAGATCTGGTTAGGTAGTGCTCTTTTAATAAATTATTAAAAGGAGAATACGTAATTGCTCCTATTGAAAATTGTACGAGTTCTCATATAGACTCCAAATAATACATCCATATTCAAGCGTACAAACCAATGAGATATAAGAGTGCGAAACACAGTTGGGTTTTTAAATGGTTTTCTTTGCCTCCCTTACTCACAAAAACTAGTTTTTGCAACTCATCTAAATCATGCTTAGGATAAGATAAAAGCTTCAGTTCCTGTTACACACAATTACATAATTAGAAATACTGGTAAACGATTTTTTTACAAACATTCAGCTAACCTTTTTTTTGTATCCATCGTCAATTTCTTATATTACACTCGTACAACAACGTCCCCGTGCAGATTAGGTCAGAATGTGGCATAATCCTTTTGATTCCGTAAAACACCAACTGCATAATTTACTCAACTGTGCAGAGAGAAAATCACCAGTATTTATATGAGCTGTATTAAATTGAATGAGAATATATTTATATCTGTTGGCTCCACTAACCAAGTGATACGATTTTATTTGTAAATCTATTTATGGATATCTATCCATAGCATGGATATCCGTGATGTTTTATTCCCATCCCACCCACTCTATTCGAACCTTAAATGGATCGTAAAAAGAGCTTGTTGTTAATTAGATGTCCTCTTATAATCCTAAACTGCTCCTGATCTTTATAAAAAATGTGGAAGAAGTACAAAACAAATTGTACCAATTTTTCAAAAATATAATGCCTTTTCTTCAGGATAAGTTTCACTCATTGCGATGATAATCAGTTGATAATGCTCGCAATGGGCGAAACGGTACTGATCATTATAAAAATGTGGAAATAGTAAATCACAAATTGCATTTTATTTTTATAATGTAATGCCTTCCACCAAGAATTGACAGTTAATGCCTTTCTAACAAGAATTCTCAGCTAACACCTTAAAAGGGACTAACTATAAAAACTTTTAAGCTTCGAAATTTTAAGCTACTGACACCATTTATCCATAGATACATCTTGAATTCATCCATTAGGAATGGGCATGGTTAGTCAATATATAGATGCACACTCTTTCTGATTCTTAATCTGTAGAATGCCATAAGCGAGTTAACTCACCAAAGGCAGTATGTCGCGTCATGCCATCGATTAATTAACTCGCGAGCAAGCCATCAAATATTTATTTTGAATTTTGTACTTTAAAATTGTATAGTGCCATCTATTGACAAGTAATGTTTTTGTAAGTCAAATATCGATATTATCGATGTAATCTGCAATCTGGAGAGGTATTGCAGTTTATCGATTGTAGATGTCACAGAGGTATCACAAAATTGTCAGCACATATCCTATACATGCAAACAATTTAATGTGACATTATATCTCAAACCTTGCTTTGAATTATACCATTCGCTATAAAATTATAGTGTGTAAAAAGTGATATTGGTTATTTCGGTAAAGTGTTTATGTATGTTTTTGAAATAGTATTTATCATTTTAGAAAGTGTGAAAATGTTAACGAAAATCTCGAGAAACGTGTTGATTTGATAAATGTTTATAATTGTACACCATTTTTTAAGCGATTTGTTTTATTCTAAAAATAGCTGGCGTACTGTTCTTCCTAGTAAAATTTGCCTGGTACTTAAAAGGTTAAATAAACCCCTTCACAGTTCTTCAATCAGACTAACCATCTTTTTGTTTCCGTTAGAGCGGACATACTCTACCTCTTTCTTTAAACGTATTTTTACGTCTGTTGAACTCGGAAGCGATAAATTTCCAGCTGACACATGATAAGATCTGTACAAGTGACAAGTCCAAACTTACTTTACTTGTCCCTTAGTGTTGACCTTGTGTTTGTACTACTCACCGATGTTGTACGTGTCTTTCTTACTGGGTAACTCTAATACGCAGAAAGGTCCATGAAAAAAATACCGCAGGCCTTTGCTGGTTCAAAGTACCCACATTTAGAACTTGAACTACGCAGAAAAAACATCGTGTTATTCACTACTTCATAATTGAATAAAGCAGTATGATTGTTAAATAATTTAGTATGGATTATTCGTAAATTTTGTGGAAATTCAGTTAAAAAGTAAGAATATTTTTAATAATTTGTTGTGCAACTAGATTGCGCAGACACGGAAAAATTATTTTTTCTAGTATAATTAATTTATTTAAAAGAAATGAAATATTATTCTAATAAAAACCGTAGAACAGCTCAATCTTGTTAAAAGAAAATATTTAAATAAAATTGTTCTAAGAATTAAATAGATTATTTTTTTTAGTGTTGTTTAACCTATCATAACACTGTAAGCATAATTTATCAAATATTTTCTTAAATGAACCTAAGTTATAAATTTAAAAAAGTGCAATTGAGGGTGCTTGATGGAATTTCAATATCAAATTTGAATTATTGAGATTTTGTACATTTCCATGTATTTTGTCACTAACGACCCGGGTTTCGCCTTTCGGCATCTTCAGGCATTCGCTCACACGAATGAACTCGAATTGACAGACAGTGAACAGTCTCTAACGTTTATATAGAAGATACAAATACGACAAATGTTATTTTAAACTGACGGTTCGAGTCCATTCGTGCGCTCGACTACCTGAAGATGCCGAAAGGCGAAACCCGTGTCGTTAGTGACAAAATACATGGAAGTGTACAAAATCTCAATAATTAAAATTTAAAAATGTCCGTTTTATTTCGGGTAGGCTTATTTTAGTATTTTATTTTATATACATGACCGCATTGAAAAAGTAATCTGTGTTTTTTGTGAAAATAAATAAATTAAAATGTATTATATGTAATGTGAATTATTAAAACGTTCTTGTCGATGAATATTTTTAATGTTTCCTTTAATAAAAACCCCTAATAAATCATTTCTTTGGAATAGGGCAAGTATTTGAGTCGATCCAGTATGAAAATGTTTCATTCATGTAGCTTTTATTATTAATTCATGTATTATCAAACGATACAACAGAAGCCATTACATGCATGATTTTTCTTTATGTCACAAAAATCCAATTTATTCTTATTGACACAAAGAGCTTTGACTTTATTCTCTCAGTGCTTCCAGTGGCGCCCAACTTTTGAATTAAATATTCCTGTTTCTATCAACTCAAACGGACAATTGAATGTTAAAGTACCATTAAACAAAACCGTCAGTTTTTGATCAATAAATTTATTTTTGTTAATTGTTCAACTTTCCAGTGATAATAATATTATAAACGACGTTTTTACTAATGGCGTTATACCATCTTAGAAGTTTAATTTAAGACATCGACTGAGGGTGCTTGATGGAATTTCAATATCAAATTTGGATTATTGAGATTTTGTACACTTCCATGTATTTTGTCACTAACTCAGTTCGAACTCAGTTCGAGTCCATTCGTGTGCACGAATGCCTGAAGATACCGAAAGGCGAAACCCGGGTCGTTAGTGACAAAATACATGGAAGTGTACAAAATCTCAATAATCCAAATTAGAAGTTTAAACTTGTTCTTTGGGTCGGTCTTATGAAACGGCAGTTACAAAGGTCGTTCGGCTGATTAATGCATCGCCTAGAAAGGTGGACAATTTCAGTAAAAAAACTGTGTATTTTTTTTAGATATTTTTCGTATGTTAAGTCGTATATAAATAATATCTTTTGTTGTCTATTCTGTTTTCTCAATTCTTACAATGTTTTTAGTATTACTGTTTTTTGTTATATGTACCACTGTCTAATTGCATGGCGAATCGTCGTCAACTGCAATGCTATGTATTGTAATTTTCATTTACAAATAAACAAATATTGAATAATGAATATCCCAGCTGGTAACAAGTGAATATTTTTTTTACCATGGCTATTTCCAATATGGAGCATGAATGGATTCCTAAAAGTATTTTTCGAAGATAGTACATACACATCCATGTCTTCGAATAGGAATCCATCAATCGATTGATAAATCATTTTATGAAATTGTGTGATCTGTGATTCAAACACGTGAACGTGTCACCGAAGTAACCCTTGAATTTTACTGTAAAGAAGCTTCCTCGCTTTGCTTAAAGTTTGTTTTCTTATTAACTGTAAACTTTTCTTGTATCTCAGAAACACACTCAAAACGTTGTAAAATCAATTCAGATATTGATCGTCCAGTTCATTACTCAAACACCTCCAAATATTGGGATAATGGAAAAAGTGATATTTAAATGATCACCATCAATCAAAAATTATTGATTTGTACCCGAGTATTATAAATTTGAAAAACAGGCGCCTAATAATTAAGTACTTTCTAAGAACAGTTCGTAGAATCATATTTAGAAATATTCTTTAACTGACCCATAAAATACCTAAATTTTGCTTAATTCTATAGAAAGTTATCTGGTGTAGCAATTTTTGGAGTACTGAAACAGATAGAGCAAAAATTTTAGATTTATAACTGCATATTTAACTCAAATTCCATTTTTTTGAAATTGTCTGATTAATAAACTGGACGATTGATATGTGGACGCAGAGCTTTTAAGAGTTGAGGTATGTTTGCTCTCGAGAATAATACATGATGACGCTATTTTTTAAAGGCCTGATAATTTTCTACATTCATAAAATGAAAGAGGAAAATTTTCAAATGTTGAATTTGGCACCTTGCATTATACAGTAAAATTCGCATATTGGCATATCCACTAACTGACTGAGTGATGGAATATCTTTACAATTAGCTATTTATTCTTTACAAACGTAAAACGGTGAATGGAGAGGGTCGATTTTACACCAAATTAGTGGACGAGTCGAAATTGTACATCTATCTTGCTATTAAGGCTCAATTCTAATCCACAATTTTATGATTTTTATAACATGAACAGTTTTCTAAGCCCCACTAAAATGAAATGTATAAAACGCCAGTGAATTGAACGCAACGAATCGCTGGAAATAGAATAATAGCGAATAAAGCGCTAGCCATCAGTTAATCTTTCAATGTCAAAAGCAGTGTCCTCTTTTTTTATATAAATGCTTTGCTTTTTCATCCGACTCCCAAAATGCCGAAGCTCAAACAACAAACTTTACTCTGGTTATTCCCACTGGGTTAATGTTAATGTCATGCGTTTTATCCACACAGAATCATTTATTTATTTCCCATTGTAATAAAGTCGCCAGTCGTATGACCGCATGGTACTGCTTCTGTATCGTAACAAAACGTTAGACTTTTTTCTCTACTTTGTGTTATATATCATTTCTCTTCGGACTTGCGGTCTAATGTGAGGGAATAAAGATGAAAATAATAAGAGATTTCTTTATTTATATGACGTATCTTATTAGTCAAATTATTTTTCAGTTGGAATCAATATTCCTTCTATGACGAGAGATTGTCTACGCGTAAAATACAAAGGCTGATCAAACCAAAACAACAATTTTGCGGTCTAATTTTTAAAAATTTTCATACATCAATATTTCAAATTTGTTGAAGAATTTAGTATTGTTTTTTTGAATTCATTTATACTTAGGTGTATAAAAAAAGACAATTTTGTTTATTTTATTTTTTTTACTATCATTTCTATACATATCGCATAGGTGTGAACTTGCATTTACAATAAAAAATGAATATATAAATTTATTCAAAAATAAATTTGAATAGTTTGTATCGGAGTGCACGCGAACTCAAGCTGAGTGCGCAGGGGCGCTAAAATTGCTGCGTGTCCTTTTTTTTCAAATTATTTTACACATCAAATCCTTTATTTTTAATATTTATTTAACAATTCCTAAATTAATATTTTTTTTTTTTTTTTTCCATGTCCGCTCCCAATGTGGAGCATGTGGTCTCCTAATGGAGGTATCTTGACAGAATTTTTTTCTACGAGAACTGCTTGTCACTCAGTTGCTCAACCTCTCTTTTCTTTTTCGAAGAGAGTAGGGATAGAAGGATAGGGCTATGAAAGGACTAGTGGTTAGCTAATCGCTCTCGTTACGCCCCGTGAGGATGGGATTGGTGGAAGGGAGGACTCAGACTACGAACAGAAATCCATAAATCGATTGAATGATCAATCTATGAAAACCGTCCGCACCGGGAATTGAACCCGAGACATCCGTAACCGTAGCCAGCGACGAAACCAACTGCGCCACGGACGCCGAAATTAATATAATGTATTATAAAATTAAAGTTGATAACTTTGTTATTCTACTGGCCGCGAAACTAAATGTGACACGTGTCCCACCTCTTTAAGAAGCAACTTCAGACTAACAGGCGAAACACGTGTCATATTTACATGCACAGCCAGTGAAATATCAAAATTATCAACGTCAACTTTATATTAAAAATGAGTTTCCACAAAGTTACCGCCGAATCTATCGAAAATATTAAAGATAATGCAGATTTCGGAGCAAGGATAATGAGATTATTTTCTTTAAGTAGTACTAATAAACCTTTCCTGAAGGACTCATTTTATATTCAGAATAGAGTCAACGTTATGATTATGACGCTGAAGGTATGCTAAAATTGCTTAAATAAATAACAGTGCTCTAAAAAAGATGACTTTGGTGTTATGGAGGAAACTAACAAATCATGTCTCACTACAATAATGAATAAATTTCAATAATGAATATATTTGCTGAAGAGAATTTTAAGTGCAATGAAAAGTGTCATGGATTTTTTAATGCTTTAGCATTTCAATCATTTTATATTACAATCCAAGATTAAAAATCTTTTTATTTGTTTGTTTGTTTGTTTGTGTTGTCAGCAGTACGGTAAACTTAGTAATAACCGTTTTAGATGTTGATTTTTTCAGATTCAGACCAAGGCCCCGCGCACAAATGGGTTAAATATTCAAGAGTTTAGAAAAATATTTTAATCATCAATCACTCAGTGTGTCTTAATAAGCTTAATTTTTCATAATAATACAGTTGGAAGATATGATTTTTTTTCTTATGAAATATCTTCATATCACTTTCCAGGAAGTAAAACGGTAGCAAAATTGTCTCACTGTTCAAATTTACGGTGAAACCTAACAGATGAAAAGTTGTTACGTATATACTTTCATCTTTTGATACATATTATAGGTGAATATTTAGGTAATAATTTAGGCACGAATTCGCTACGCAGCAGCTTTTCAGTCTTCGTCATGATTCATTTCTCTCTAGTCTCTACCTGTTCACATCCAGCTTCGCTGCATCTTTATTGATGTTGTCCGCCCATATCCTCAAAAGGTGTCAAATGTTGAGTCATTACTGGGACTCACTAGATTCTATGCATCTATCTACATGATTTACTTATCGTAGCTTTCTTACCCTTGCGATGTTTAATATTATAAATTGGACTTAAATTTCTCGAAGTTCTCAGCGTTGTTACTTTGGTTTTGTTTGACCAACAGAACTCTTTTTGTTCTAAAACCTTGACAGACTTTTCTTCTTCAGCTATCCGGCTCCTGGTCTTACATTCATACATAGATATCAGTTTCAAAATTGTAAGGAAATGTGTTTTCTGAGATAGAAGTTTCGCCTGAATAGACTGTTAAGTAAAATAAAACTGCATTACCAGTTTGTAGTATTTTAGAAAACACTTATAACTTGGTGGTATTTTGTCATTTTGTGATAAGAGTAAAAATTGGGTCACTGGAATATTATGTTTCATTTGGTATAAGACTGGCATCTGTATTTCATTTGGAACCCTCAAGCCGTAATGATTATAAATTATATTACGATGACATGTTAACAAACTTAGCGCAATTCAAAGTTTAAAATCGCTATTTTGTACATTCAACATTTTCAGTTTGTGTTTATATGAGGTTACTGTGAATATAGTTTGAAGAATAGAAAATGGACCAGGCAGCGCCCTATTACATCAATAATTTTAGAGAGGCGTTAAAACAAGCTGGGTCACATGCTGTAAGTGCATCCATAGAGCTTCAACTCTTTTTGTTTCTTCTTCCGATTGGTGGGATTCCAGCGTCCTAGACGACCGGCGGATATTATCCATAGTATGTACTCAGTGAGACTGAAAGATGCTGGCATGGCATGTGAGGAAGCAAAGAAATTGATTGGCCCTGCGTGGTGTATTTATGTTCAACACGAGGAGTGAATATGGTCCACGAAGAAGATTCACATTTACTTAAAAAGATTATTTTTGAAAATAGTAAATATTTCTCTATATTTTAAGTTACCTGATCTAGTTCGCATTCACTTGTACGTTTAAATCGTCTCTTTTTCTGTATGTTAATCAATTTTAAAATGGGTTAGTTAATTTTGTATCAAAATATAAGCATTGCTACATGTGCGCGAGATATTAAGAGCTATTCTACACTCTCACTTATAATGTATAATATGTTCATCGTTAAATTTCATTTCTTTCATGTTTTCACTCTTGCTACACTGCTTTATAAATATTTAAACATCAGATAACAAACAGTTCCGGGAATTTTCACTCCAATACGCTTTCATAACATGTTTCTCTCTTCTTTAAATTCCGTATTTAGCAAAAGACAGTAAAGGATTCAACGAAACCAGGTCAGCTGTCAATCATCAGCAATGTACTTAAAAAGAAAATAATGACATATCACTTATGACACAGGCTTCGATTTTCTTATTTTGTAAGTTTTATAATAAGTGTGGCCATAATATAAAATTTTAAATTCTTTATTTAGCCAACGCCTACCTTCATATAGATTATAGATACTGTTTCAATATTGCACAATTGTAAATAATTAGTCGATTTCTGACAACGAAAAATTAATTATACTTTGTTAGTGAAGAATGTATATTATATCATATGAATCTAAAGTTTTGGGTCATTTATACTTAATGGTACGATTGTGAATTTTATTTATTATGAAAATGAGTAATTAGTAAAAGAGTTTAAGCCCACTGGTGTGCTCGAATACCTGAAGATGCCGAAAGGCGAAACCCGGGTCGTTAGTGACAAAATACATGGAAATGTACAAAATCTCAATAATTCAAATTTGATATTGAAATCCCATCAAGCACCCTCAGTCGATGTCTTTAATTATACTAAAATTCTCTTTGAAAATTACAACAACCTGCCGCCTTTGGTGTTAGCTACAGTACCAGATATTTTTTTATTTCTTATGTATTTTCAAAATATTTAAAAACAAAAAACCATGACGTAGACATTGACTCTAACTGATTTAGAAACAGTCTCCCTTGTTTGCAGTCTGAAGATGCTTCTCAAAACATGAAACACTCGTCACACCTATAATACAAGCAGTGGATATAATTTTTCCTATCGTGATTTTCTAGTCCATTATTTAAATATTACTAGCATTTTTGCTGTACATTCACTCATATTTATTAATAAATAATTTGATTATGCGTTTAACACTTTTTTACACTGGGTGCTTAAACTTAACAAGAAAACAATTTGTTAATACGACTGAAGTAGAAAACATTTTTAAAATCGAAACGTTTACATTTTATAAACATTGAATTAAACAATTCACAATCGTGAGTGAATCTTCGAATGTGAATATTCCTATAATTTAAAATGAAAAAAATAGATATCTACGGCACCTATGTTATACTAACATGTAACACAATAGGTAAGATTAAATTTATTTCAAACTAGTGAGTACCCGGCATGCGATGTAATGCCACTCAAAGAAAGAAAGGGTTTGTGTTTTAATTTTGTTTATTGAAGTTCTTTCGGATTAGAGGTCTGCTCGGGCCGAAATTTCATAAAATTACCCGGTCCGAGCCCGAGTTTCAATATCACTCAATGTTACCCGAACCCAACCAGAAGCTCAAATTTATTTTTCTCAGCCCGAAAAAAGCCCGATTTTTTAAAAATATAGTGATTCATTTATACTTTTCAAACAATATATGTTGATGTTTCCACATTCCCAACGATATTCATAGCACATGTGAAATATTATTATGTTTTTCTTAAATTTGAATTCCTTTCCCGGGTCCGAATCTGAATTGTCTTTCACTTTATTGTCTGGTGGGAACACGAATAAATCAGAAGGTTTTTCCGAGATGTCACTGTTTGTATGTATTTGATTATTTTTTTAGATTTCAGATTTTAATTTTTTTTCCATAGAAACCTTCACGGGTGTGCGCACAACAACTCACCAAAGTTTCGTCGAAGTCGGATGAATGGTAAATTAATGCATAGAAGACAAACAAACAATCATTCATATTATATATAGAGATTAATATTTCTACATCACGAGTGCATGCAGATGCACTGGTTTATAAGTGCGCTACCTATAAACTTGTGTACCAATGTAAATAGTTAACCAATATTTACTTATATTGAAAATATTACCAATTAACAAAAGTATGCTAGGTAGAGTTGCCACTTAATACCGTTGTACTCTAGGGTGACGCTAGGCTCTAGGATCTAGAATGACGGGATCCACACATACTAATACACTTTCACACTCTGTGTATTATACAAAAAGCCTATCAGTGTAGCAAAAACTCCCAAGTGTACTCCACTTTATTTTATAATAAATATGTTCCACGTAATGCATACATTTTTTCTTAAAAAAGATAAAAATAAATCTTAAAAAAAGAAGTACCTATCTGACTTTGCGTGATAATAAAAAATAATTCAAAAGTAAAATTTCCCACCACTTTCCGGCCGAATTTCAAGCCAATAAAGAAAATTTCGTTTTTTCACGGCTCATTTTCACTTAAAAATGGGAATTAAGGAAATCGAGTGTCTGAAAAAAGTGGCGTCGGGGGGAGAAAGCAGGGATAAGAAATGGAAGGCAGGAAGTGGCGTCTGTCACTTTTAATGGGTCTGAGTTAAGATAAGTCAAGTGAAGGGGGCGAGATAACCCAATTCGCACCGCAACCCTTTCACCTGAATACAATTTTATCGGGTTTGTTTATAGTTATGTGTGTGTCTTATAACTAGTCACTGGGGTTCCATTCTTTCAGCGTTATATTTTTCGATTTAAGGTAGGCATAGTGCTTTTTTTCAATCCCCATACAAATTCAGACATGCTCAATTTTTTCAATAATACAATTATACAATATTTTCTATAATACATTCGCCGTTACTATAACGATACCATATGCATAATTCAAGTGACAATGAAACATTTTTATTATTCATCAGGCTTTATTATTAAGCACTAGTGAGTACCCGGCGTGCGTTGTAATGCCACGCAAAGAAAGAAAGAGTTTGTGTTTTAATTCTGTTTATTTAAATGCTTTTCGATTAAAGTTCTGCGCGGGTCGAAATTTCATAAAATAACCTTTTTCGAGCCCGATTCTCAATATCACACTTGTTACCCAAACCCGACCCAAAGCCCAGATTTATTTATCTCAGCCCAAAAAACAGCCCGATTTTTTTAAAAATATACTTATTCATTTGTACTCTACAAACCATATATGTTATTTTATAATTTAAGACATCTACTGAGGGTGCTTGATGGAACTTCAATATCAAATTTGGATTATTGTGATTTTGTACACTTCCATTTATTTTGTCACTAACGACCCGGGTTTCGCCTTTCGGCACCTTCACGCATTCGAGCGCACGAATGGACTCGAACTGACAGTTCGAGAAGCAAACGGCGAAACCCGGGTAGTTAGTGACAAAATACAAGGAAGTGTACAAAATCTCAATAATCCAAATTTGATATATGTTATTGTTTACATAATTCCAACGATTTTCATAGCGCATATGAAATAAGTTATTTAAGTAATGAAAACTATTTCCTTATGCTTGGCTCATGACCTGAACATAGTACGAATTTTTTTTCTTAAATTTGAGTTCCTTACCAGAGCCCGGCCCGAGTCCAAATCTTAATTGTCTTTACCCGTCTACCCGCCCGATCCCAAGCCCGTGCAGACCTCAATTTATACTATTGATTATTTTATATATATTTTTTGGTTTTCCGTCTGATTCAGAGATGTTATTAGTTGTACGTATTTGATTATTTTTTTTAGATTTTAGATTTAAAAATTTTTTTCTTCAGAAACCTTCCCGGGTGTGCGCAAACCAGCTCACCAAAGTTTGATCGAAATCGGAAATGAATGGTAAAGGAATGCATAGAGGACAAACAAACAAACAACAAATCTTCATTTTTATATACATAGATTATCAAATAAAAAGTTAAATGAAAACTTAAACATTCTTTGTAAAGAAAGGACGATCAAAATACATTGGGTTATAAAGAAAAAAATGCATCTGGAATCATACCCTTATAATAATAACATCGAAGGTTAAAAAATGGCTGAGCTTAGACTTCTCCTAGTCTATAGATAATAAAGTAAATAAAATAAATAAGAGCTCGGTATATTTTATTATCCATTAAAGTATTAATCGTCGATTCCACAACCGATTGGTAACGCTTAAGGGCATAGGAGTGGCACCTGTGGCCTTATAAGTATTTAATTGTAATAATTCGAATAATTCAAAACATTTAGTTTATTCCTGCATATTTACTTTAAAACATTTTTTTAACCATGTCCGTTCCCAATATAGAGCATACGGCTTCCTAATGAAGGTATAATACATCAAGAGAAGTTTTACAGCGAGAACTGTTACTCAGTTGCTCAACCTCTCTTTTTTGAAGAGTATGGATAGAATAAGAGGGATAGGATAGAACTAGTAGTTAGCCAATAGCTTCACTCATCACTTCATTCATGTCTTTAGAGAGAAATCCATAATTCGATTGAAATTATCTACACTCAGTCTCGAACCCATGTGCACCGTCACCTAGCCAACGGCGTTGACCACTCGGCTAAGCGACCGGCTAATACTAGTACAAAAAAACCTTAATGAGCCTTCAGTCCACTGTGCTGATGAATTTGTCAAATTTTGTGGAAGAATATTTTTTTCCATGTCCGCTCCCAACGTAGAGCATATGGTATCCTAATGAAGGTGTCATAACGGAATTTTTCTGTGAGAACTGCTTGTTACTTAGTTGCCCAACCTCTCTTTTTTAGAAAAGAGTAGGGATAGAAGGACAAGACTAGTGGTTAGATAATCACTCTCGCTACGCCCCGTGAAGATCGGATGGGTGGGAGGGAGTTTTAGACATCACGAACACTCACAGATGAAGTTCATAAATCTATTAAAACATAAATTTATGAAAACCGTCCGCACAGGGAATTGAACCCGAGACATCTGTAACCGTAGCCAACGACGCTACCAATTGCACCACGGACACCGACAGAATATAACATCAGCAAACTATAATAAATCGATTGAAAAATCAGTTTATGAAACTGTCTGTACTGGAATTTTGGCCAGTGAGATCCGCAACTCAAGCTAACGACATTAACCACTGACTAATATTGCATAAACATTAAATTCTATAGAGTACAAAATGGTAATGTCGAAATAAGTTTTGATATTAATTTTGACTGAAAATATTGTTTGTCATATTATTTAAAAATTAATTGTTTTTCACATTTTCATCTTCTGATATTCTGCGTCCCGTGATAGTAAGTTGTTTTGTTCAAGTACGCGAGTGTGTATTAAAACTTTTAACTGGTGATTATTTGAAACATGATTGCGCTTTGAAACTTCATCCAGCGGAATGATAACGAAAACTAAACGAAGCGAAGATTCTGAAATATTCGCTGCGAGCTTATTTTCTTGGCGAACTAATAAATAACATTTGTTATAAATGAGTATCGGGCACGATATATCAAAACCAACAAACATATTTTGTATCTCGAAACAGATTTACGTCAACAAACAAATATAAATAAACGCTTTTTTATGATACAGGACATTAACTTACGTTTCATTTAACAATATCCGATACCGATGTGGAGCACAGCGTAACTTAGGTAGAGTAAATAAATATCTACTTCTCTCCATACCCTCTCTGAAAAAAAGAGGCTGTAATAATTTACTAGAATTAAGTTTAAAATCACCTTTGATGTATACGTATATTATGTATAATTATGTTTGTATGAAAATCGACTTACGTCCAAGGTGACGGAACAGAACCCCGTCGTAAGTCGAGAACTCACTCTATTTTATTGTTTTTGCATAAGCACTCTATATGATAATACACAAAATCCTTTAGAGTGATGTGGACGACATCAACTTAGAAAAACTTTTATTTCGTAAGTGATAAGCGAGATACCTATACACATAAAAAAGCGATAGCGGGTTTTTCTCGTTGGGAACATAATGGCTATGAAAAATACGATTTCACACTATCATTCGGTTCGCCGGCCGAATGGGACAGGGGTGGGAGGCGGTGAGGAGAGGAATGGCTGATTCTCTCGCATAATCTACACAAAACGGATATCTTACCAGTTGTAGGAACAAACAAATGGCATACGGTTCCGCTCCGGGACTATGCCGGGAGAATAACTAATAAAAACGTGTTACGTAAAACTAGTCACGTACGAATTATACTGGAGTAATGCCCGACGTATGGAAGAAAGACACAGGGATCGGGAAAATGAGTAGACTGAAGGAACGACGCTTCGGCCCTGCTTTCGTACTCGACAGCCTCTTTGACATCAGATGCCCTACTTAGTATGCATTTCACACAATAATTGAAATCGCCGAACAAAGTTTTTTTGTTCGAATTTTATTTTTCTCACTGTTTCGTGAATATTTATCATTAAAAAAAAGTATATTAATATAATGCACCATTTTTATTTAAAAAAAAATGACACTGGTTTTGTTCAAGTAGTGATGATTTTCAACTGAATCTCACCAATTGAGCGAAATTGTTACTTCTTTCTTCAACAAAATTGAGAAGTTTGCTCGGTAAAAAGCTTTGTTTATTTATTTTCCAAACTGTTAGACTAAAGCAAAGGCTTACAAACATCTCACATTATTTCTTAGGGACCTGATTTTGTAGTTTTAGTTGAATTATTATTTTGGGTACCTAATAGAAACCATTGTACCATTTTACCATTACGTGAACATATCCTGGAATGCTTTTTAACCGCTGTATTATTTTTAATAGAAATTATAAAATAATTTCATTGTAAATATTTACTTCATGGTATTATTAGAATTTATTTTAGACTCAAAAATATTCGAAAGGAATGCAGCAAACAGCGTAGATCAAGTAGTATAGAACGACTCTGTGGCTTGGTGTAAAAGATATTATGACGTCATTCGTACTTGCTTTACGACCACGTGCAAATGAAATATCTTGAGTTGAATTGGGAGCCAGAAAATCCTTTCTCCGATTCTAAATACACTATGAAGCTTTTATAACTCAAACTATCCCTGCAAGTAAAAAATCTGCCCATCGATATAATATGGAACGTTAGCTTATGGGACTATTTGAGTTGGCTAGACCACATAAAAGACGATTAGTTATGTCGATTTTGTACTAAGAATAATTTTGTGAATTTTATTAGGTTTGACAATTCAAACAGTAAGCTCATTTATTTCTCCTGCTGTCTCAAATAATAATTTTTGCAAAAACATGTTTTCACACGTTTTTTACTACTGAAAATACATGTATAAATCTTTCTGTCACAAGAACTCCGAAGCGGTGTATGTAGCGGCGTGAAATTTGCACATGTTATTCTGGCTGTCATTTCTCGGTTAACTGTGCTATTTTCAAATTTCAACTTTTAACATTATTATTAATTGGTGGAAAATATTTTCGTGGTGTTACATGAGACACGCTTGATGGTCATATTTTCAACATTCAATTTTTAATACTCCGTGAAGGAAATAGAAAAAGAATTAAAATAAATAGCTTGAAGTCTTCAGAAATTAATAAAACTATGAGCAGTCATCGAATATTAGTAAATAACATTTAAATAGAACAAGTGGCTCACCACCACTATTCAATTTATTTCCCTTGAGATTTTCACCTCCAAACACTACTCATTATTATTAGTAGTGTTATGGAAATAAGTGCTATTATCGTTTGTGCCCTACCCTCTTCTCACGTCCAGTAGAAGAAAAAAATCCAGCCTCACCCTTCATTTTCATGTTGAGATTAGAATCTTTGTTAACATTTGAAATAAATAAATAAACATTTAGATATAATTAGTCGGAAGATGTTCCTTAAAGAAGCTAATCATGTGTCACATTTATTAACACAGCAAGTGGAATAGCAAAGTTGGTAACTTATATATATTAAATTTTACAACTTCTAATGCCTTCTATTAGTTAATTATAATTACTGTTTGTTATTTTTTTGATTAAATTTGAATAATCTCACCTGACGTTGACAATACTGGTTATTTAAAAGGCTTATATGATATCATGTATTATTATTTCGCTGTTTTATTTGTAACTTTTCATTCAACCAGTTATGAAAATAAGTTTGTTTGATCATATTGGCTTTTGTTTTACTATAGACACGTGCTTTACTGTGTGTTTACCCAAATGTTTTGCAATAAAACTAACCATTATTGATAATTGTTGTATCAATAAATATGAGAACATTATAAAAGCATTTCTTTAAACGATTGACAATGAGCTGAGAGGAAGAAAGAAAATAAGACTGGAATTTTTGGTAATCCAATTAAATTTGATATTGAAATTCCATCAAGCACCCTCAGTCGATGTCTTAAATTAAATCCAATTAAAGTTATCATTTTGAAATGCGTTCACTGAAAACGAATTTCGAAACCCTTAATGCCATAATATATTGATTCTTTTTGATAATGACATTGATATATAAGTGCGTTTTCAAAAATCCAATATGGCTGAAATATTAATACGATTTATATGTAGCCTCACTTAAGCTATCTTATTATACGGAGCCACTGAAAAACGCGCATTTTATAAAGAAAACAGGGCAAACCTAATCTGTCACCCTCCTTTCCTATCAAAATCCACGAGTCGATGAGCCGTTTTTTCATCCTTTAGATTTCAAAAACATTTATTAGAAAGCGAGTACAAAAGATAAAAGGCATACCTCTTTCAATTTGTTCATAGAAACGAGGGCTTGTTCACTTTTTCTCATAAAGCGCGGATGAAGTTTAAAAATACTCATGGCTTATTCGCGGGGGAATAAATGTCGAACGAGAAGCGAACCGGAGCGGAGCTTCAATAAAGTTCTTGTTATGAGTATGTACTTATTTATACATCTGAAGGCTCATATTTTCCAAAAGTACCTGCCGGAGATATTGTGCACACGATACATAAATAATTTTGCTATAATCCACGGTTGATTCCTCCCACATCCGAGATATTCTCGGATGATCACATTATGAATGTTCCAATACATTAGTTATACGCTGCCTACACCTAATATGAATGTAAATACAAAACAAGTCACTCTTTTTTCCTCTGCATATTTTCCTACTTTAGCTTTGTGAATCAGCTTCTTTTTAATTAATGGCGTCGGTGAACATTGGATATTCCAATCAAATATTATAAATTTGAATATGTACGACTCTTTTTGATTTCGAATATTAATTTGATGATGGTATTTTGAATGTGTATTAAAAAAAAATATTGCATTAAAACAAAATATTCAACGTTGCATTATATCTGTACTATATGGCACAATGTTGGTCAATGATTGGTGGATCCCATGTGAGCACATCGATGTCAGTGGATGTGCACATAGTAAATGATGGGAAATGTTTAACCCAGAAAGTCCATCTGCTGGCCTCCTCGCTGCGACCATCGGGCAACGCAGTTTTGGCTGTAGCTAATAGCAGTGGGCAAAAGGCGAACCTTCCGGCGCTTTAAAACCGGTCTTCTTGCTAAGGGAAGGAAATCCCTGACAGAAAAACCGGGTTGATCCAACCTGTAGAGCCCTTGTCACTCAGGCCTTGGAAGCGCAGGGCTAATCACTCGGTCTTCTTAGATTACGGTACTATCAACGCAAAAGTCTCGGACGCTTAGGCCTGCTAATCGATGACCCAGCAACGAAAAGGACATGATACTCTCCAACAACTACTCTATGTACATAGGCGGATATAATGTGCGTACTATGCGTACCCCAGGAAAGGACCTACACGCCACTCGCATCATGCAAACCTATAAACTTGATGTTTTAGGGCTGAGCGAGGTGCGTTGGAAAGACGCCGGGAAAAGGTTGTTGAAGAGCGGATTTATAATTTTATATTCAGGTCAGGAGCAATACTATCGCCAAGGGGTGGTAGTATTGATGTCGGGAAGGGCAGCCCGCTGCCTTGTCAAACGGGAACCCATCTCAGAACGACTAATACGAGCCACCGTCAAGAAAACTGATAGCTCGGTTACAGTCCTTCAGTGCTATGCACCTACCGAAGAAGCCGACAAACAGGCAAAGGATGCTTTCTATGACTCTTTCCACGCAGGTATCTCCACAACCCCCCGTAGAGACAGCGTGATCGTAATGGCGGACCTCAATGCGAGAGTGGGAACGGATCCTTTGCTTGGCCCCACAGTGATGGGAAGGCATGGCCTCGGTAAAGCCAACGACAACGGTGAGAGACTCATCGAGTTTGCAACTATGAATGAGCTCACTGATGGCGGTACAATCTTCCCGCACAGAGACATCCACAAATACACGTGGACTTCTCCTGATGGTTGCAGTAAGTCACAAATTGACCACTTTCTCTACAGCACGACTCACCAAAGGAAACTTCTCGATGTTCGAACCTATAGGGGTGCCGACATATACAGCGATCATGAGCTGCTTGTCGGCAAAATCCGTCTCAGACTTAGACGTACAGTACGGCCCCCGACTCGAAAGAGGATCGACGTCGAGAGACTGTAATTTTCTCGAATTCGGCTGAAGAGAAAGAACGTCACCAACTGTGTGCATGACCGGCAAAACCCTTGACGTGACACCATTGAATCGGAATGGTCCAGCATCAAAGAGCAGTTGCGTTAGCCACTCATGAGGTGCTAGAAATCAGGAGGAGTGGGCAGCCAAAGTGAATGTCCAACGACACGAGGGGGAAAATTGAAGATATACGAGGCTTAAAGCACTGAAGGACAATGAAACAGACCTAGACCAAATTGAGGATCGCCGGACAGACTATCGGTACCAAGATAACATAAAAAAGATGAGATAAAGATAAAAAAATCTATGCGACTCGATAAACGCCGATTCATGGACAACCAAAACGAAGCAGCAGAACCGGCAGCGCGCAGGAATGATACAAGAAAATTATTTAGAATCACGCGCGAAATTTGCGGTAGACGACCACCGACCCCCGGGCCTACCCGTACTCCCAGCGGGGCAATAGAGTCAAGCACGGAGCGTGTTAAAAAGATTTGGATCATTTTTGCGGGCTGCTAAACCGCTCTCTTCCCTCGAACTCCTTTGACATACCCAGCTAAGCCACACTTGTAGATATCCCCAGAGCGCCAAACATCCCCGACCATGCACCGACGCACGCTGAGACCACCTCTGCTGTGCAGCGGTTAAAGAATGGCAAGGCGCCGGGCGTGGACGGTATACACCCAGAGTTTCTCAAGTACGGCCTGGAGACGCTTTTGCAGCCATTGCACCTACTTTTCAGTAAGGTGTGGTCAACAGCGAGGTCATCACAATTCACAAAAAAGGTGACCCACTCTGCTGCAACAATTACCGGGGCATATCGCTGCTCAGTGTGCCTGGCAAGGTCTTGTCGCAGATAGTCTTTGCGAGAATAAGGATTCCAATAATGTGTATCCTCAGGGAAAACCAGGCCGGTTTCTTTCTGGCCGATCCTGTGCGGACCAAATTCATAATCTCAGATGCCTTCTCCAGCAAAGCAACGAATTCAACAGCTAGCTGGAATGTTGCTTTGTTGATTACGAGAAGGCTTCTGATAGTCCGCACCAGCCTTCCCTATGGAACATATTAAAACTCTACAGAATCACAAACAAGATTATCACCATCATCAAATGGATGCACGAGGGCAGTGAATGCTCTGTTAGAATCGATAACGTAACGACAGAATGGTTTGGGGTCTCAACTGGGGTCAGACAGGGCTGTGTTCTGGCTCCGTTTCTCTTCATAATAATTTTCGACTTCATCCTGAGGAAGTCAATTCCACCCGACCGAGGCTTAGCCGTTGCCCCCAATCTGAGGCTATGTGACCTCGAGTATGCTGACAACGCTGTCATATTTGACAAATCTGTCAAGGGTATTCAGGAAACAATGGGCAGGCTGCAGAGCAACTCGTATCGCATTGGTCTCAAAGTAAAACCGAGTAAAACCAATGTGCTCTGCAACAGTTTCTGTCCAGACCCAGACTACTCTCTGACGAGCGCGGGGCAAGACGCCGAAAGAGTCGACGGCTTTAGGTACTTGGGGGTACACATCACGGGAGATGGCAATCTGCGTAAAGAGCCCGCAATCTGATTAGGGATAGCTGGAGCAACTCTTAACTCAATGTGGAAAGTCTGGGACTCACGGTTTTACTCGGTCAGACCCAAGTGCCACTTATTCAACGCATGCATCCTGGCAGTTTTTGCGAGTCATGGCACCTCATCAAAGCACAGGGTAACCGTATACTGTGCTTTGAAAACAGATCTTGGCGGCGAATACTAGGGATACGGTGGTTTGATTTTGTCAGGAACTCGGAGGTAAGAGAGCGAACGGACCAGCCTCTTATTACGCCCAAAATAAAAAAGCGACAATGGATCTGGCTTGGACACGTGCTGCGGATGCCCCAAGGGAGCCTGAATCCTGCCTGTCTCTTCTACCAACCAGATGGATTCCGTCGCCCTGGATGGCCGCTGATGACCATCCATAAGATGTATTCGACGGAGCTACGGGACGCTGGATTAACCTGGGAGGAAAAGACTGGAGGAGGAGGAACCGCGTGATGGCCACATGCTCCGGATAGGGAGCGGATATGGTTTTAAAAAAAATATAGCACAAAAAACATGTAGAAATCTGTCTGTTTGTATGTCTGTCGGTCACAACAATTCCTCCCTAACGGCGTGCACTATCGACGTGAAATCTCCGCAAGTGATTCTGGCTGCAATTTTTAGTTCAACTGCGCTATTTTCAACTTTCAACTCTCAACTTTTAACTTTTAACCCTAAACTGAAAACGCGATATTTTGGACGTTTACGATTAGGCATAAAAAAATCAACAAACGCTGATCGCCTAGCGAACGCTCCGTACCGGATATTCCGTGATTGTCAACGTCCCGGCATTAAGCAACTATAAATATTTATAGCATAGACGTCACAAAAAATGATTTTTCATGCTTGAATCGTAAAATTTGTAAAAAATCAAGAGATTGAGCGGAAAATTATCCATCATTTAAAATTATAAAACTTAAATAAGTAAAATCATTTTGTGTCTTCAATAGGTAGTAAATGAAGTTATCATTATTGCTATTAATGAAATGAAGATTCGTGATATTGTCTTGACAATGCGTAGACTTACTTACTTAAAAAATTCTTACGAGAGCAAAAATTGCGGGAGTTCGATGAATATATTCATTTGAAAGATTCGATTGTAAATGATGCCGATACAGCTGATCATGGAAATTTTGAAAATTATACCCTCAACGTTTTCTGGTTGTCCACGAAACATACGTGAATATGCTCAAGATGTTATCACGTACGTTCGGTGGCAAGTCGCACACTTTCAATCCAAATTTCAAAAAAATGGAGCAAAATTTGGCCAATGACCAATCAAAAACTGACCGACGTGATTTGGTAACAAGGATCTCTCAGCAAAAGATTATACAATCATAAACGTACTGATAAAAGGTCAAGTTTTTTTGTGATTTTAAGTATTGGTTATATTCCATCGAATGGCAGAAACGCGAACTTCCGCATTCACACATTTTGATTTGACTAACAAACACAATTAAAGCCTGATCATATTGTTTCTCCAGAAATTCCCAATTCTTGCGCAGATAAAAAGCTTTTTGACATTGTCATTAAAAGTATGGTGCATGGCCGATTCCGTGCTTTCAATAGGTTGTCACGATACTTAAAAAATGGAAAATGCAGAAAATTATAGTCAATTCATCAAAGAAACGCAATTCGCAACAGATGGCTAACATTTCAACCTACGAAGGAAGCCAGACGGTAGACAAACAACAACTGTGAAAATTGGTGATCGGCGGATCGTCCCTAGCAATCTTTTGCTTCTGAGATATTTGATACCCACATCAATGTTGAATTCTGCAACTCAATAAAGTCTAAGAACGTTCTCAAGTATAACTACAAGTTTTCCGATCAAGTTGCTTTTTTCGCTCAGTCCAGTAACAGTGGTATAGAAGAAATTTCTGAGTACCAAGCAGACCAGTAAATTTCAAATGAAGCGGCGTAGCGTATTTAAGGATTTCCCATTTACAAACGATATCCCACAGTCGTACATTTGGAAAACGGGAAATGTATTTATTTTAACGATTTGACGATTTGCAAGATATTAGGATGATCCAACAAACACTACATTAACAAGATTATTCAAGCTCTACAAAAATAATAGCTTTTCGAATAAAAATTTTAAATGCAGATTAATAAGCTCTACGGCGTAATAATAAGAGTGAAGGTGGTGTAATATTTTTCTTTTAATATTGTTGTTTTCAACTTTTTACATTGAAGCCCTACGTTCTATGGTAATATTTTCAACATTTAACATTATTTTTGATTGGTGGGCTATATTTTGTGTATGTTGCACGAGGTACGGCCCACAGTGATATTTTCAACTATCAAAAAAATGTCAACTTCAACTAACCATTGTCTAAATGACCTTATATAAGGTTGCTCTATCTTGGGCGAAGCCGGGTAAAAAATTATAACGTTGATACAACCTACATGTTTTAATAACAGAATATTACTTCCAAGTACGCCTCGCCAGATATTTTTTAAAAGACAATTAATTGACAAGATAAAATTCACATTTCACACAAAGTCACATTCCCCACAAAACCGTTACTGAACCGATACATACGTTTTTAAATGAACCAAGGACCCGATAAAAAGATTATCGATCATATACGCCTATTGCGTAAATATAATTGATTTTCAAAAAAGGAATAGAAAATTCATAAAATGAAAAATGTCCAATTTCAACACTGTCATCAAAATCATATATCGTCAATTACTTTAATAATATTGCCAATTAAAACTGTTCAACTTATTTAGCGGGAACTAATCTCAAGTGTTATTTTCAATTAAAGCAAGTGAGGTAAAAACGTAATTATTATTCTTAGGATAAAGTTTTGTTTGACTTTTAATTGCATGCCGAAAATATCATGATGTTGTTTCGTTATCAAATTTACTTCTTTTAAAGTCTCCATTACACTCACTTGCTAACATATTTTTGGTTTCACAAATTTTCAATTCACTTATTTGCTGATTCATAATAATATACTTATTTTATTTCCTCTCCTATTTCTTTCGCCGTTATTGTTTATAGCAGTGGTAACCAATCCAAAAAAAGTGAATTGAATCATTTAAAACTTGGGGGGTCGGATGACAAATAAAATCTTATTGGAACGCAGTTAGAACATTGATTAATATGTGCATACATATCTAGCACAAAAATAAATTGATGTATACTCTAAAAACATTTAAATACAACTGAATATTTTCGATTGGAGTTATTATTTGGAGATTACTGTTGTTCTGTTTTGCCTGCTTTCTTAGAATTTTAATAAATGAGAATATCTAACATATAGAAATTTTCGAGAAAACAAACATCTGGTCGCCTCTAACTATACATTTTATAACAAACTTCTTTCACTTTGGGTTGTCTACCTGATAGTTTTATTCCAATAGAAAAATCGAAATGAATGATTGTCGTGAATTCACAACCAAATCATGAAATTTAATAAAATAAATATTTCCTTTATGAATAATTTGGTTCTAGGATAAAACTGTAGAGGAAAAAACTGGACACCGAAAATGAAGCGGACACGGAAAAAAGCGAACACAGAATAGAAAAAGTTTTACATTTAAAATACTTCTTATCCTTTTATGAGTTTTTTGACTTATGTTTTATGAAATGTTAAAATCAGATTTTTAATTTAGTATTTTTGGAGAGCCGGATGAAAATCTTTGTTGAGCTGGGTCCGGCCCGCAAGAAGTAGTTTGGTAACCGCTGGTTTATAGTATTATTATCTCCTTAAAATAATACTATATTTACGAAAAGATTCATCCAAACTTTTATGAATATCTTTGTTGAACATGTTTTCGCTACAATCTATTATAAGAATTTTGAACGATGACTGTTGCTTTTTATTAGTTCAGTGGAAATAATAATTTTGAAATGATATTTTGTAAAATTCATGTCTAAATAATATATGATATGTGATAAGATATGAATACAGCATTGATAATTCAATATCAAAATATGTCATGAATTTTATTTAACTGGAATAAAATTAGTTTTATTCTTTTTTTCACTATGAAAATCTCTTCATGAATCTCTTTTATTTTTTTTTTAATCATATTAGTTAATATTTCAAATTTGAGTTATTGAGATTTTCTACACTTTCATTAAATACATGGAAGTGTACAAAATCTCAATAACTCAAATTTGATATTGAAATTCCATCAAGCACCCTCAGTCGATGTCTTAAATTATAATATTTCAAACATTACAATTGTCAATTTTTCGATTTGTCATAAAGAAAGTAATCTGTAATGATTCCAAAACAAGTTATTGTTAACGGATTTTTATGATGATGCATTGGTAGAACGAAAAAATGCAATTTGCTTTGAATAACTTTCACATTTTTATAATGATCTGGAAGTAGTACACAGCAATTAGTTTTTATTTATAAAATATAATGTCTTTCCACTATGAATTGACCGTTAACACTATAAAAATGATTTCGTAGATATAATGTTTTATATATTATTAAACATTATATTAAAAAATGAATAGTTCATAGCTTGGAATAACATTATACACTAAAATTATCAACGTATACAGTCACATTATAAAATAAATCATTATAAATTCTGATTTTGGTTTTCAACTAAATAGCCATCCAAAATATCGTCGTACTAGAATTGGTTTGAACCAAGTTCTTTTGACATGATCAAGGAAAATCTTGTTTTAACTTTGGAATGTTGTATCCCGTTGTAAATATTAGCCAAATCGAGGATCCAATTCAATCTTATCTATGGAATACACATTTCAACATTAAAACAAAATTTTCTTTGATCATGTCAAAAGGACTTGGTTCAAACCAATTCTAGTATGACGATATAACATCTCTTGTGGATCTAAATACTTCGCTTTTTATCACCTTCTTACAGTTTAATATAAAATGTGACACACCCTAGTTTTGCAGCATGCCCAAAACCATGAGTCACCTTTAACTTTTATAAAATCATCAGCAAACTAATATTGCTCAATTTAATCTCATTTATGTAAATTCAGTAATAATAAAATTGCGAAAGCCATTTTAGGGTAGCCGTTTGAAATTAGCCCAGTGCGCCCGGGATGAACGTCATACCGCGTACCTGCAACCATCGATCAGAACCGTTCCAAAAAAACGACACCTTTTTGAGTTTCTCAGTGTCATTCACTTCTCATTTATCGGTAATTCATCAGGTCGGTAACTTGCTGTTACTGAGTCCATCCACTGAGGGTGGGGGTGAAGCGCTTATCCAATCAGACAGCCGGTCTAGTTTTGTTTACCATACCCGTGTTTCCATTTAAATTGTAGCTTCTTTTATGACTTGTATTAGTTTGTAAATGGAAATTATTCTAAATTCTTTGTATTGTAAACCAACCAACTGCATATAAAAATAAACAAAAAACGCCACGGAACTGACGTTTTTCTTCAAAATTATTCCAGAAGGTGCGATCTTGTCATCATCCAGCAACCCTGCCAGAAACGTTCGTATTAAGTGATATATCCGTTTCATTACTAATCCATCCAATAAATATCATTCCATCAAGGATTAACAAGAAACAATAATAATGTTACCGAAATATATACTTAAATCACAAAACAATATAGTATGGGTTCCTATTTGAAACGGCAAACAGCTTATAATTTGACATTTTATGTGAGCGTAGTTTTATTTGCTGCCATCTCGATAACACAGCATCGTAAAAACATAATTTATATGTATATATTCTCAGAATATTTGGCTATTTATGGGTTGGAAACTTTCTATCGTTTTTCGCTTGAATTATAAAAAAAATGATAAAATTCGAGGCGAACGGTGTTGAAATAGAAATTGGAAGCAAGATTCGCGGTGTCTGGGATCGGCCTTCATTTCGTATTCAAATTTAAATGTAAAGAACGCAAATGTATTGGAAAGAGGCCCGAATCAAATGCTCGTAGAAGATTTTTGAGATTGAATATCTTTTTCATTATCCCGGCCGCGAGTGAAGCTCATACCGCCAGAATAAAGCGATAATAAATAAATCTAGCAACAGGAAGTTTCCTTTTAAAAATGTATCCATGCATCAGTGACGCTCATAAACGTAAAAAGGCTCTGAAAAATTTAACAACTTCCGGTATTCCGGAAACGGTTTATTCTTGTGTTTCTACTTCTGACCTTGAAAGGATTTTTACTTACAAAAGTAAAATATATCCAACCATCATACTACATCTTTTTAAAATTACTTATTTATAAAAAAACGTTAATTTAATGGAAAAAAAACAGTTTTTGACTTTCGAGTTGTCTCCAGTCTGTCAAAACGAATTCATTTGTTATAATATTTGTGCATGCGAAAATGATTATTCAATAAAAAATAATTACACTAAAATCTTTTATCGATGATGGATTCACAGTCATCAATAACTTTTTCGTTGTATTCTAATGTAGCTTGCACACAAATATTCAGTACAAATGTTAGTCGAAATCATTAATTTATCCAAAATGATAACAAAACTTCAGTCAAAATCTTATGGACTATAACTAAGCAATGATGAAATGACTTAAACTTGATTAAGTTATCTTGAAAAAAATACACATCATAGTATTATTTAAATAATTACAACGTTTTAATTTATTTTTTGCTCTTATATAAATTAAACGACGATAAAGAAAAATCTGACATTCAAAAAAAAAAAAAACATTTTGGCTAAATAAGACAAAGTAAATGGAAAGAATTTCCTGTTGCTTTTTATAAGGGCGTTTAATATTTAAATCTGCTTTAAAGTGTTTCTGGGGTGAATTTAAAAGTTTCAATAACAGCGTCTTGTTGCGGACGGACGCCGCGCCGTGACGCTCCCTCTTCCCCTGCCCGCCTACTGCCTGCTGGAAAATGTTTTAAGATTCCGTAAAAGAAATCAGAAGCATAATAAACAATGTCGTGGGTTAGTGTGAAAGGTTCGACGGGAAAACTTTTCCTTGGGAGTGCTTTTCTGGTAACTCTGCAGTCTATTTTCTCATTGTGGGATGAAGTGAAAGGGGATTCAAAGGTACGATGAAGTTATTGTTGCGGTGCTTCGATTAGATTTAGAGGCGTTTGGAATGATCTTGATAACCTATAAACAACTTTCTTAGACAGTAATAAAATGTAAATGTTTTATATCTGATATAATTATTACTAATTATCGTTATAATGATATTTAACAATGATATTGGCGTTCGTTATATTTGATTTTATTGACTAATAAATTTTAAAACTTTCTAATGAATTAAAAAACAAAATTCCGAACGATTTTTTTCATTCAATTGAACATAGATGACTTGTTTAAGCGATATACAATGCTTTTTTTTAATAAATTCATTTCAAAATATTTAAATATTATTTTTAAATATTTTATATACTATCCGTACTAGGGCTTCCAATCCCGGGATCCGAGCAATCAGTTAATCCCGTAATCCCGAGATTGACTCAATACCAATACCGGGATTTCAGGATCTACTTTAAAAAAGTAAAAAATAATTTATATTATATAAAAATGCAAATTCTTTTCCGATGAGCTCTAAAATATAAAATGTAAATTATTATGGGACGAACTATACGTTTCCGGTGGCCGAGTAACTATTTACAATTCATATATCATATTATAATAAAAAATGTAATGTGCTCTCCCTTTAGCTCATATTTCATGCCTGCTGTAGACAGGGACAGACAATTTATTGTTTTTTTGCATCATTATCTACAAAAAACAATAGGCCACTATTCTATTTTTAGATGCGCACGTGTGAAGTTTTTGTCATCTAACTGTAACATGTCTTTAATTACTTAAAAAATACAAAAACATCGAAGAAAATGAACGCGCAAGTAAATACGAATGTTCTGCTTTTAAATACTTTTTGCATAATTATGAAGATACCTAGGTACTTACATATTTTAAATATAAGCAATATATTTTTTTCCATGGCTTCACTTACAGTGTTTAGACGGTTTATCGTGGTGCATATTAACTACAATTTTTTTTTTTTTTGAAAATTTCAAACATGAAAACCTGGCTCGAAATCCAGAGATCAAAAAAAGGGTCCGGGATTGTACTCCCTAATCCGTATACATAAAAACTATAAAAAAATGAATAATTAACAAATAATAGCCCTCCATACATATAGTAACTATACGTTTTATTCAACAAAAAAGTTGAAATTAATTAAATTCAAAATGAATGAAATTTATTCAATTCTAAAAAATATGTTAATAAAATACCAAATTTGGATTATTGAGATTTGTCGATGTCTTAAATTAAAATAAAATATATTTAAATTTTTAAATGACTCTTGACCTTTTTATTTCAATAATTTTAGCTAACAAAAAAAAGTAATTGAAATTTACTAATTTTATTTTCTGCCTCAAAAAATCAAATTACGCATTATAAGTGTACCATATATAAACAGGTCACGATAAAAATATATTATTCCTCATGATAACTAGGTTGAACGGCCAATTTTACATCTGAAATTACAATATTCTTTCGCGTTATGTACATATCCATTGACAATACCCATTATTATTAAGTGCGAATCGTGCCCAAAACTTTCATTGGATCATCTATTGTCGCAGTCAAGAAAAAGACAATATTGTAATTTGTTAAATCACTCATTTGGCAGCAAGGCCTGGCTTAGAAAGCGGCGAGGACCTTCGCTGTCGCATTGTGATCCCGGGGTAGTAATATTTGTTTGCCAGTCGAACGTCGTAAGTGGTCCGGAGCGTTTTGCTCGACCCTCGGTATTGACCGTCAGCTAACCTTTTGCGGTCGTGTATTGATTTCGAGGGCTTGATTTTTTTAAATGTCATTTGTGTTTTTTTTAATTGTAAACTCTGTACATGTAACAACTAACTGGAATAAAGGTGATTTGACTAAGTGAACTAGCGTGTTTGATTGTACCTGAGAGACATCTTTATCATCATCAGTTCACCGAACGAAAGTCTTACTGACACCATTCATTGATATTATAGTACTCGAATATCATTACTGCTTCAAAAATAAATAAATCTATCCAAAAATGCAAACTACTTTGCTGTTCTGTATTTCAAAATGCACTGACATTTTTTGACTAAAATTAGACAAAATAATTATTAAAAGTCTCATAGATGTAATGCACGTCAAATTAAAAATTGCACGCTGAACTCAGAGTATGCAAAAATAGATGAGTGGAATTACTAGAGTCTCACTGAGAAAAATACTTGGATGGCAAAAACAAACCAATTATGTATTGCTATCTCTTGTACGATAATTGCTCTAATTTTCCTGCATTTTCAGTACTTGGATACGATGTAAAGGGTGACTATAATGTTGAATAAATACAATTTTTAAATAACTATCGTGCTTATACCCTTTTGGAAAATCTGAATATCTGTACTTTGTACTTATTTTGTTGGCCTATAATTCGTGTCTGTGACAATAAGGAAAATGTGTCATATTCGGGATAGCTCCAATTTTTTACTTTTTACTACTTTATTTAGAATTTCGAGTTGTTGACAATAGTAAACTTCAGTCACAGTTTTACCAACCATTTTAAAACCTCGTAGTAAATTATAACTTGATAATCCCACCAAACATAGAGCATCATTTTGTTGTTGGTAAGATTTAGTTTAGCGACAACTTGGCCCAGAACTCGCCCATCTTCTTCGCTCAAAAATTAGTATCCATTTTTCATCTCCAGTTATCAAATTATTCAAAAACGGTTGCTGTAGTTGTTGAACCTTCAGAGAAAATAGAGAAGCTCACTGCGTCACTTTTTAAGCAGTGTATAATGCTCTGTATCTGGCATCCTTAATTACCAGCAAAACTTCTGATTTTTAGATGAAATAAGAAAATGTTAACTATTGAAAACTTGCAGTAGTTTCAAAACGTCGTGTTCAAAACCACCATTTATAAATCAACTTCCCAAAACAAAAGTTCTTATAATTTCATACATTAGTATTTCAATAATCTTAAAAATTCATGCCCAAAGGCATACATGTCTGTAATTTTTACCCTCTAATTCCTTTGTATTCATCCAATTTTTTAAATGGAGCATTGAGAGAGTGACCATCTAATTACTAAAATAACTCAGTGTGTGAAAGGAAAACGGTGTTAAGTTTTTAAAATTGAAAAATGAGTTGAATATGAAAAAATAACTACAATCCATATATGTTTATAATAGCAAAAATACCATTTGAATCAATGCTGCTGAATTAGTACATTTGACATTGAATCATCACATTTTTCATCAAATTTCATACAGTCGCAAGACCTGGCTTTTTAAAATGTACCAATTTTAAACTTAACGCCCTTTTTCTTTCACACGCGGAATTATTCCGACACCACCTTTCTTTTCTTACCCTTTCTGAAAATGGGAGGTAAAGTAAAATTGCTTCTGTTTAGATGCTCGATTAGAGTCCATAAGCTTCACGTTAGGGTCGAATATGGTTAAAAAACAAAATTGAAAGTTGTAAATATTTTTATATCGATTTGAAAAAGTTAAATGTATATCTTTTCGACTAAATATAAGTATTCCATTATGTGATTAATTGCTTGAGCGAGTTTATACAACATTTAAATTAATCGACTGGTGTATCAGTAAGATTTTTTAATGCAATCAGCGTCACCCTGACGAGCACAGAATGTGAGTGATAGAGTCGTACATTGCGGGTGATAACGAGGTCGCTAGTTAGCGTCACTTGTTCAAAATGAAACGTCACGTTACGTCACGTTGCGTCACTGAACTGATCTTCAATGACTCGCAGAAGCCACTCTCTCTCAAAGTTGCAAATTCTAGCTGGAAATGAATCGTAGTTCATGATGTGTGGCGTTCTCGAAATCCCTATTAAGAAGGGTTAATAAGGGCTAGTAATATAAAGGACTAATATAAATATTTATAGAGGCTTAATAGCCTCTGTAAATAAATGAAATTGAGTTTTAATAACTACAAGGTATATCAAACAATTGGTTCAAGAACTATGGCAAGAATTTACAGATAAACATACAAACTATACATTAACGAAAAAACGAAAGCTTTATAATTTCAATTTAAATAGTACGGGTAGCTCTCTTTTCTTTTAAATTTCAAATTGCGTTTCCCCCTAAACACAAGTAAGCCTCTACCACTCTCATTAGAAAGAAACGTCCCACTTTTAATTTCTCATTTACAAGTTAAGTATATGAGTCAATGCTTAAGTTGAAAATTAAAACCTTTCAAAAGAGTTAATCTGAAGATGCTTCTCAAACACGTGAAGCAAGTGTCACACAAAGTACTCAACCAGTGAAATAAAAAAGTTGTCAGATTGACATTTTGCATTAAAAATTAATTTTCACAAAGCTAACGCAGAATCCATTGAAAATATCAAATTATTTCTATTTCAAATACAATGACTATTGGTAATTTTTAAATTTGAAAGTTCTTTTAGTGGCAATCTTCTAGCCAAACGTTAAACATTTAGGAAATCATTTTTCACATTAGTAATATACTAACGCCACTGCCACAATCTATGACGTCACACTCGCTGATAAACGATTGGTCCAGCGGTATTCGTTTTGCGCAAATCTCACTCCATTTGTAGTGTTTTAATGGCTGGCTCCCAGCACCATTCCATTGGCTCTATCCCAACTCCAAAAAGCCCAACATCACATGGCTACTTCTTTATAATTCGTCAGAAGCGCATAACAATGTAACTTTCATCATATATCAATCAGACAACGCATGAAAAAATAATTTGAATTAAATATGCAGTTATTTGTAAAATTTTGCGTTCTATCTGATTCAGTACTCAGATTACCCAATTACCAAAAAATGTTAACTTTCTATATAATTAATTTTTTTTTTTTGATATTTCTGTGTCAGTAAATATCCTTCTACTGGCTATGGTCAGAAAGTACCTAATTGTTAAACACATGTTTATAAAATGAATAAAGCTCAGGTAAAAATCAATAATATTCGAATTATGTTGATCATTTGAATATTGCTTATTCCATTACCTCAATACTCTAGTGATAAACTGGAAGATAGATTTTTGACAATAATTTCGTATATCAGAATATTATTATTTTAATACAAATTAAAACTAATTTGAATTCCTCAAATTTTGTACAATTCCAAAAGTTGTGACACTAACGACCATTATTTCGCCTTTTGGCATTAAAGTACATTTCTTACCTCGATCTGATACTTAGTAAATAATGTTAATAAAACTCTTATTACTGCCACTAGGAATTATTTTGACAGTGATCTAATTTTTTTTAAATACTGATTTGATATTAATGACATAATTTTATCACTTTTGAGGTGTTAACTGTCAATTCTTGGTGGAAAGACATTATATTTTAAAAAATAAAACACAATTCATTTGTACTACTTCCACATATTTATAATGATCAGGACCGGTTTCGCTCATCACGTGGAAGTAATACAAATGAATTGTGTGTTATTTTTTAAGACATAATCTTAATAAGTAAAATATTTGCTGTACTCATGGAAGTGTACAAAATCTCAATAATCCAAATTTAAAATATTTGCATTAACAATATCGAATTATGCAGGTTTTTGTAATCATAGCTGGCCACGAGAATCAGTTATCATTGAAAAGTAATTGGGAAAGATCATACCATAGAAATACTTACTGATTTTAAGTGGTTGCTTTTTTTGGTATGATAAATATGAGACGAAGTATTATTGCAAGAGTTAAATTATTTTAATTTCTGGATATATTAATGACTTTTTTACGATGTCTTATCCCATGTCAAGGGATTTACTATAAGGAGGAATTTGGGAGATTCACTTACTCGTTCAAAATTGGTAAACTATTTAGCTGTGCACTATTTTTGTCTAGAATTAGACTATACTCGGGGTTCAATGATCCATAAGAACTGTGGATGAGAATTTGTTGAACAGAAAAATAAATATTAATAAATAAATGAAAAAAACTTGTTTTTCTATCTTCAGATACGCAAACGTCCATTATGTCTCTGTAATTCGTATATTCGTATAACTTACAAATAATACTAGCTAGAGAAATGGCAGTCTTATATTATCATAAATACTGACCAGGCGGTTGATTTGACATTCACAGTATGTTAAAAGCCGTCATTTTTCGGTTTGTGGCAATGTTGTTCTAGAAGTGCGATATAATAATCAATTATTATTTTTGAATGTTACGGCGGAAATGATCGTCAAAAAAAATATTCATTACGATATTTCCTACAGAACTTAACTCACTTAAATATTAGGGATTATTTTTATTAGAAAAAATCAAACGTCTAAATTTCAACAAATAAAAGAGTCTTTATAGTGTGATGGTGTTTTTTACAGTTGCTTATCTTCTTTCAATCTGCGTAAAAGACTGAAACGGTGGGTTTCAAGCGAAAGCATTTTATTACGCGAATGAAATTCTCACACATAAAAAATCGTAAATATCCCAAAGTATGTGAACGCTTGTAATGCCCTTTAAAATAAATCGTTTCTAAAACTTTGCACTACCAATCCTATTTAGTTTATTTGCGATAAAGTTTGATTATATGAAAAAACATGTAGCTTACAACTGGCTTTTTATACCGTTAATAATTTCTTAGGTCTTATATAATTTAAATCTTATAGAAATTTTAAAATCAATTAAAATCATTATCTCAGTGTAGTATATTATACCGCGTCTATTAAAAAACGGTCTAGCTTCTTATTTCAAGCAGACTGGTAGAAATTTCAATATTCGAAATAAAGAACATAATAAGATGTCTCAATAGTAATAACTTTTCACAGTTTGCAATCACTATTGAAAATGTTCATAATTTTGACAAAAACAGTAATCGATTATTAGTAAATATCATTTTAAAGATGACAATTGGCTCACTCTCATTAAATTTATTTCTCTTGAGATCTTCCTCTTCAAAAACTACTGTTGGTAGTACCTACTATTATTGTTTGTGTCTTAGTTAATATATATCGTCTTTAAAAATATAAACCTTCTCCTCATGTCCAGTAGAAGGAAATACTCCCACCCAACTCATCATTTTTAAGTTGAGAATTAGAATCATTGCTTACCTTAGAAATAAAAAAAATAGCCTTGCAATATAGTTAGTCTTCTTAAAGAAGCGAAACACGTGTCACATTTAGTAACACAGCCAGTGGAATAACAAAGTTATCAACATTAATTTCATATTAAAAAACAAGTGCTTTAAATTCTGTTGATATAATTATTTCTATGAAATTATGTCTGACACCTATTTCAATAAGAAATTAACAATATAATAAATTGAGAATTCACTGCTTCAAAAAAACTATTGAACATTAAATTTGTTTACCCGTCAATGTTTCTGTTATAGACAGGAACTTATCAGCGCTTACTGAGATTTTTCCATCCGCAGCTCTGTTACTACCTGAAGACGATCTTACATTATACACTGCTGACATATATCTGAAGAAATCATTACTGAACGGTTTGTCACTTGAGTTACTCATTTTATAAGGTAAAACAATATTACAAACAACGTCACCGGTCGAACTGCCAACAACAATTACAGAAGAATTTTTTGTTGTCGTTATTTGTCGCTTGGTGATTGCTTCACGTGATATGAAAAAAAACCTTCTTTAAGATTAAAACCTCCATTAAGCGTTAATAATTAATTAGAGGGGAAATGGCTTGAATATATTATCGTGCATCATATGATAAAATTGTCGAATACTAAAGATATATGCAAGCTAATGACTAATGGTCGTAATGAATCTAATTTTAGGGAAATAATATTTCAAATGAATAATTTCTTTAAGCACCTATTTATAAAAAAAATCATTCGCATCAAAATAAAATACTACCTACTTGAAATCATGGTACAGTATTTTCTTGATACGATCAACAAAGCTTATATAAAAAACGGATTCAGGGTTTTCCTATATTAAATCATGCCAGATACGTTTATGTACTATTGAGAGGGTTGACCCCTTTAAACCAAAGTTTAAGAGATACTGTTTTTAGGGGGCAAATAAAGCGCGAAGTATTCATATTGTTTGTATTTATCTTTTGGTTTTGCAGAAGCTAAAACATTTTCACATCATTTGGTTTGGTAATCGGCATCTTATTTATATTCATGTATTCTAGTTTTTTATTACATCCTGATACATTTCAGTGGAAAGAGCTTGGCGGGGAGGTTTTACCTTTTCGCTCGAACTTTGCTTGTTGACAAGGAAACGTTAGAGGAAAAATATTGTCGCAATATATCACCGAACGGAAATCCTTAACCGACTCATCACTTCCGTATTGTAAAACCGAAGAAAGTCTACATTAAAATTATCATGATGGCCCAAACTATTATGCTACAAATAATGCATTTGAAATTCTGCAAGACTCTTCTTTCTTGAGTGAACTCTTTGCGTATCTTAGATATTCCTTAGAGAATAAGTTCCAATTGTTTTATTGAGAGACTGCCTACTGTGAAAGTCTTCGATGTCTTCTGGGAGTCTCTGCACGCTGTCAACAATCTCCCTACTAAATACTCTGTTGCCTCTTTAGAACACAGTAAAAAAGAGCTTATTTATAAAATTTGAGAAGACCCCGGATCGAAGAGAGGCGAGCGGCTGGTTATCCGGAGTCCTGGAAGGGCTGATCTCAGACAAACACCATTTCAGATCCGGTTTAAAACTTATTTATTATCCATTCAAGATGCAGTGGTTTAATATTACACAAATATATAAATCTTAACACATAAAATAGATTCTACATTTACATTTACTTAGCAACTGAATTTACTTTAAGTTTTAATACAAATGACACAACGAATTTAAATTAAATCCAACGCAAATCAAAACACAGAAACAAACAAACAGTTCACATCGTCACATCACCTTCGTCGCGACGAGACTTCGTTCGTCCGACTCGGCAGCTCGTCATCGACTGTCTACAAAAATTCAAAAAAACTCCGTGCCAAGTTGGAGCTACCCTTTTCCGTAAAAATGGACTCGTCCAGCGGCCGAAGCCCGGGGGCTTCTTAAATGCCTGACAACAAGAAAGAGCGTATTCTGCGAATTATTGCTGTTTGCCGCAGGCCGATTTCAGTTCGGGACATTAATGACACTTATACTTAAGAAAAACCAGGGTGTGTCAAATTTTATACTAAAATTTTATTTGACAATGATCATTTTAATATATATATATAGTCGATCAATTTAAAAAAGTACTGCGCATCATTTTAACATGTAATTTTTTTACGATGTCCACTCGCAATGTAGAGCGTATGGAGGATTCTTAATGGAAGAATCTCAGAAGAAGTTTTTCTAAGAGAACTGATTATTACTCAGCTGCTCAACCTCTCTTTTTCAAAGAGAGTAGGGATAAAACGATAGGGCTAGAACAGGACTAGTTGTTAGCTAATTTCTCCCGGTACATCCCGTTTTAAGAATTGCATGGGTGGAAGGGAATTTTAGACATCACAAAAATCTATACCTATGAACAAGAATCCATAAATCGATGTATGAGACTCTCCGTGCCAGGATTTGAATCTGAAACAACGTTGACCTCTACACCATGGATCCGACTAACTAAGTAGATGCATTTCATTACATTTAACATTATATATTAATATTTTGCAGAATACTTAACACCTTTTCGTTCAACCCTTAACCAGGCATGAGGTAATATCCTTCCCACATACAATTTGCCTATATTTAACACGCCACATTCTAGTATTCCCCGCAATCTGTCAAAAATCAACAACAAATATGCTGTCTATGATTCAAACCTTTTGAAGTGGCGATAAGAATGCATCTCTAACTGCCATAGGGCATTTAATTGCGATGTTTTATAGCGAAAATTGTCTAGGTATTTGATGACTAACTTGCCATCAGTTGATTATGTTCACCAGTCCTGAACATTATAATAATGTGGAAGTAGTACCAAATGTTTATTTACATACTCTGTATTTGCTTTAAATTCATATTTTAGCTTGAGTTTCAATTATTTATTAAGACTACATTGTTGTGATGAAATGAGAAAAACTCATCTCACTCATATTGTAAAAAAATAGTAAAACTTTTTATTGAGTATATTAAAAATAAAAAAACGGGTAGTCACCGTTGTAAATTGATAAATGAATAATCTCTTATATTTTAATAATTTTGCTTTTAAAATTGGAAGTGTATATTAAATCAAAGTGATATTGAAAAATTTCACCCACTAATCTTATCATCGTTGATATTGTAAAACAATGCAGCTTGTACTAGTTGAAATCTTACTGCAGTCGATTTTTGTGCGCTGCAGTCATAAATTAAATCTTTTTATTTATGAAATTTGAAAATTCTCCAATAATTCAGCCCAAGTATCCAATATGCCGCTATAAAACGAGAGTCGCCGTTTCTTACACGTGCTCTCCGGAAAATTACTTTTCTTCGATCTACCGACATGACAATGCGCATTCACACACTAACCCCTCGCACACGTACCTTATTAAAATATTTCTATTGAATATTTTGAAATCAGTTTTCATAAGCTTCTTTTTGGTAAATTATAAATTTTATATAAATTTAATTTTTGAATTGTTGAGATTTGTAAATCTCCATGTATTTTGTCACTAATGACCCGGGTTTTGCCTTTCGGCATCAAGCAACCGCAGTCGATGTTTTAAATTGTAATTTTATCTTTCGCTTTTGGTAGATGAAATTGTGAGCACTTCATTTACAGAATTGCTACAATCTTTCTCTATGATAAATGTAAATCAAAGTTGGTGTCCAATGTGCAGTAACCATTTACTCGGTAGAACTCCATTAAAATAAACTAATTATAACGAAACATATGCATATATAATTGTAATTACTTTGCCCTAGCGATCAGATGGGTCCCAGCAAGGTTAGATTTTTTAAAATTAAATTTGTGATCTTCCAAGATTATAAGACTTATCCAAGATACACATGTCCACATGTGTATCTTGGATAAGTGACTTATAAAAATTCACATCAAGTTAATTTCGTACGATTTTTCAATTTTCAAAATATTCGGCCTATTGGCTGACAGTTGTAATGCCAGATATGTTTTTATAATTTTAATTACTTTTTATCTATGGAAGAATAACTATCAACAATTGAATGATTTTTCACAGTTCCATAAATAGATTTTTTTGATAGATTTATGGATTTCTGTTCGAAAGCATGGATATATACTTACCCTCTTTGAAAACCAGAGCTTGGGCGACTGAATACCGAGCAATTATCCAGAACAACGTTTTAACGTGACAGGCTTCAACTGCGAGTCTACCTGCTCCACATTAGGAGCAAATTTGGTTTGAAGAAACATGTCATTTTTTTCTGAAAATCAACTTTTTTAATGTAACCCTTCCCTGTATTGACATACTAATTAATTGTTTACTTTTTTTTCAATTATTAAAAATTAATCAACTTTTAGATAGAAGATTATATTTCAGTCTGTTACAGAACACAAATATATCAAGGTTTTTTATTTTATTATGTATGTAATCTGCATTCAATTGGTAAAACCTAGTATATAATATAAAATCAACGAACTAAGTTGCGTTTGCTCTATTTTACCTTAGCTTTAACTATGTAAATTTTTAATTTATTTTATTGCAACCTAAAAATTAGCTTTGGTATTTAAATGCTGTAAGTAAAACTTTCAGGTAAAATAGTTAGTAAAAATCCATATTTAGAGTACGTGGGGGTTATTTTATTGCATTTTTTTACAATTTCAGGTAGCATCATTTGTACAAAAATATTCTAAAAACTTACATTTATAATCGGGTAGGTAACTTTTTCTCACACAATTTAAAATAAAGTCTCAAATGAAAAATCCTTTCGAGAAATTTAATAAACATAACAATATAGTATAGATACCTACGCAGCTTTTAAATATCTAGAAATGAAATTTCAGCTGAAGTGGTTTTAAGTTTCACATCTTACGTCGAGAAGATCATAGTTCAACGATGTAAAGATAAGTTGTGAAATAGTAATTGAAGAATTAATGATACAACAAAGAGGTTATTTATCATGAAGTACTCGTTGAATGTTAATTTATTTGGAATAAAAATAACTACCGTATTATAGAAAATTACTGATTAGGCATTTTGATTAGGGATTGCAATACCGGACAAATAGAGCAATACCGAAATTTTATATAACTATTGGAAAAATATCAACATCATAAACATAAAGGGCCAAATGCATCTTTCATTATTTTTAATTTTCAATGGTACCCAACGATGTATCCACCACCGCTCGCTACGGTTTTCTACTCTTCTTACAGGATGTAGTCTGCAGCGTAACAACGTAATCCGTGTTTCAAAGTTTTGTCAGTAATGTCCGAAGAAAAATTGCTCAAGACTTGTTTGCATGCACTCTAGTGTGCAGGGAGCGAAATAATAATAATAATTTATAAAAAAGAAGAGCTTTTAAGAATTGAGGAATAGTTTTCCATGTGACGACGTGAGTTCTTTGAATGGCTTGTAATTTGTCAAGCATTGTCGATTTGAGATGCAACCAAGTTAGCATGATGGACGAGGCCGACAGATCCGACTGACCGCATCGTCTTGAGCAATTTTTCCTGTTTTTTGATAATCTCTGGACGTTCCCACTGGATGATCAGCATGCTGAATCATATTGCAGCATTTATATATTGGACTATCTAGCAACCGGACAAGCTGGAAGAGCTTGGCAGCGAAGTGAAGCGAAGCCCAATTATGAATTAAATGAAAAATATTAACAGTTCATCAATACCGATATCTGTGAATATTATCAAAAATCTCTTCAAATTCAAAATGTCACCTGAATTCATGGTGAACAATTTTATTCAAATATGTGGTGGATTCATGACATTCAAATTTATTTTAATTTGCATGTATTTTTTATATTTATAACTATAATGTATACCAGTATTTCAAAAAACAGACGTACTACCGGTGTTATTGCTTTCCCTAATTTTGACTGTTTGCCTGTAGTATTTTTTCATAATATGCAAAGATCGAAATACTATTTATTCAACTAAAAACTAATAAATTTCCATTAAAATGATTTTTTTAATACAGTTATTATTATATAATAGAAACAGAAAATTGATTAGTTTTTTTATATTTTTGTTATAAACTATTCTATTAACATTTAAAAAATAATGCGACGTTTCCCATATTTTCTTTTCACTCACAATGGTAATTATTTTTAACAAACATTAGCAATTGTAATGCTAACGGCCTTAATTTCTTTTAATCTATGGGTCATATATTATAATATATAACATGTAATATCCAGTAAACATTAAATTAATTTACATTATCAACATACAGTTAAAAGTTTATAATATTAATGCAATAAAAAAAATGCTCGTATAATATATCATATTGACAGATAATCATATTTTGTTCAATAATAAACACTCGACGTATGTAAACTTTTATTTTATATTTTATTTTGTAGTTTTTTTACACTCAGTTCGTTATCACATCAATTAAAATCTAAATCACATTTATGTTTTTTCGATTAAAATTTAACACTTGCATTTGAATAATGCTATAGATTAGTAAAGTCAATATAATTTGGTAGTACACACTGAAGACGGAATTTTTATCAGAAGCATTCGAAGTAACTAGAAAATACAAAAAAGATATTAATCATCATATTATACTCAATAAAAATTTAAGGTGATTAAAATAAATTGAATGCAAATGCTTGTGTTTAACTAATTATTTTGATATATCAAGAGTATAGTGATAAAACGCATTACGTCAGTTTTTGATGATTTTCTGTTTTAAATGTCTAAATAAAAGCAATTGAACGCTCTTCATTGAAATAGGACGCATGCTGTCATGGGAAATAATGGCTTTGAAAAAAAGAGTATCAAGTAATATTGCTATTTTTTTTATTCTTTCAGAAAGCATGATATGACTATAACTCATCGATACCAAATCTAACCTGTAGGCCAAAAAGATTATTCTTTATAATGTATAGAAATTCTTTTTTAATCACAAAGAATAATTGAAATTGAGAGATGGAGTACTTTGAAAATAAAATAGTGCTTTAAATACGATTATCCCAGTAACTTGTTTTTATGATATAATTTAAGACATCGACTGAGGGTGCTTGATGGAATTTCAATATCAAATTTGGATTATTGAGATTTTGCACACTTCCATGTGCTCCCATGCTCGAACTGACGTCAGTTCGAGCCCATTCGTGTGCTCGAATGCCTGAAGATGCCGGAAGGCGAAACCCGGGTCGTTAGTGACAAAATACATGGAAGTGTACAAAATCTCAATAATGCAAATTTGTTTTTATGACTTAATGCTTTCTTTCAGTATATCCTTAATATGTTTTACGGTGCGTATCAATAAATTCTTCAGATTCTACTTCTGAGACACTCATAGCAATCACTTGAAAGCCCTTCTAATTGTTGGACTAGGACATTAACTTAAATAGGATAAAATATCAAGGTATTTAGTTCTACAAACATTTTTACAACTAAATACCTTGGTACTTTATCCTATTAAAATGGAGTTCTCCCAAGTAAATGCCAATAAAATCAATACATTAACTTAAACTTTATTGAAAAATAAGAAAACGTTTTACCTTTATTGAATGACTGTGAAATGTTGTTGGTAGTTATTTTAAATTTGTATAATGGAAAACTAAAGGCTGAAAAATCTTAAGGATTTTACAAAATATCAATGAGTTGAAAGTCATTCGGTTGAATTGAAATGAAGTTTTACTCTAAATAATTTAAAACCAACCTCTCCCAAGTCTTGGTGGGCCGTCCGTCTCTCGAAGAGCGAGTTCTGCGACATCGTTGTACAGTTCCCGAACCCTCGCCAGGCACCTCAACACTGGTGACCCGTCAGCGTAATGTTCAGCCAAAAGAAGAAGCGACACCGACAAGTCAGCTTTGTATAAACCATCTTCAACCGGCTGATGCCTTAGCAGTCCTGGGCTTATCTGTTAAATTCCGCTTGCATTTAATTATGGGTAAAAGTGAAATTTAGTTCCAACCAGTAAAAAATATATACCACCTATTTTGTAATATATTTTTAAATTCTAGGTAACATCAACTCGCTGTCACGCGCTGCGTATGAACGCACTGGCGGCTAGCCGCCTAAAGCTTTCAATCAGATTCAAAATGTATAATTCAATCGTTGTTAATTTTTAGAAAAAAAAAATATATAACATTGATATTTAATTACAGACAAGACTCGCCGTAGTGTGAAATGAACTATTGGAGTTTTTTTCCAATAATTGGCATATATTGCACAGAACAATGAATGTAAATATTTGACAAATTTCATATATTGTGTATAATTTGTTCCAAGTTTACATCCATACCGGAATAGGATTTTTACAAAAACAAGACGTGTTATCACTAACACGGTCAGCCGCAGACTTGCCGCTCAGTGCGAATGGCGCTACGCCTGACATAACAACCGCCGCGTTAGCAGAACTGCCGTGTTGCAATGCTTATGGTGCAGGCGTTTTAAGTATAAAACACGATAAGCGCCGCTAGCCGCCAGTGCGTATGGGGTTTAGATCATCAGGTGAAATTATATTGACTCCCAGAAACAGTTCTTTTGTCGTTAGTAAGAAAATAGAGATGTATCTGACGAAAAATACAGATATATCTTTCAAATGCGTTTACTGGACTTACGTCAGACAGGGGCATCCGAATTGCATTGATGTTAGATCACATAAGCAAACACACACAGAATGATACTATCAATAAATAAAATAGATATTAACTAAACCAATCGATGCCGTTCTATTTCCAATTTACGTATGTAAGTATTATATAATTTTCTTTTAATGAATAGCGAATTTATCCCTCGTTGTCTATTTTCAGCTTCTTCCAAATTCCGATTACGTGTGAAATAGTTGTATCTAAATGTGTGATCACATTCTTCAAGTATCGGAATTTTAAAAGGGTAGAGTGAAGTGGCAAAGGAATTCAATGTATGGTAAACTGGCAATACATGGAGTGTTAATTTAGTAGTTGTAGAATGACGTTTGGTGTTTCATAAGAAGTAATTATTTTAAAACTTGTTGAATAATAATATAAAATAATAACGTTTTTTTTCCATGTCCGCTCCCAATGTGACGCATATAGTCTCCTAATGGAGGTATCTTAACAGAATTTTTCTACAATAACTGCTTGTTACTCAGTTGCTCCAATCTCTCTTTTTTATTCGAAGATAGTAGGGATAGAAGGATAGGGCTATGACAGGACTAGTGGTTAGCTAATCACTATCACTACGCCCCGTGAGAATGGGATGGATGGGAGGGAGGACTCAGACTACGAACAGAAATCCATAAAGCGATTGAAAGATCCATTTATGAAAACCGTCCGCACCGGGAATTGAACCCGAGACATCCGTAACCTTAGCCAGCGACGCTACCAACTGCGCCACGGACGCCGACAACGTCTTTCCCAGGTTTAAATATTTTGGCTAATTTTTTACTGAAAGCTCTAAATAATATTATTGTCTACGTAAAAATTATTTATGCATTCATTTTTAATGAAGAGAAAAGTTTAAATAAAAAATTTGCACTCATTCCTAATTTTTTTCAATTAAAATCCTACTTTTCAATTTTTTTCTCTTGTGATTACTCACCCACACATGGAGCAAGAAGTATAGGTGATCTGAATAAAACATGACAGTGGCCATTTTTGTCTTTGTTAATGTAATTGCGTGGTTATTGAATCATAGCTTACTTTACTTACGACAGTGTTTTTTGATGACAATAAAAATTTGGTTTATCAAAATTTTACAAAAACAACCATCCAGCTATTGATACACAATAAATCTAATCTTTATTTCACAATAAATCGAACTACCCAGTTTTTAATTTACTTCCGCAAAGTAATCATCGAGTCTAAAATATTTAAATGTAATATAAATTATATAACACATTTTATATAGCATCTTTTAATGAAATTGTATTATTATGAATTGGTCTATTATTGTATTTTCAATATTGATCATCTTAGTATTCATAATATAAAATGTGTTGGGTTCTTGAATACCTTTGGATGAAGTATTTATTTGGATTAAAAACCAACAGAATCCATCCAATTGTCTGTATTATTTGATACAATGAATTCACATTACAGATAAACATTTATAATGTAAGTGTTCGCATTCTTTACGGAATGTTGTGTAAGCTTTGCGTGCGAAATTTTCTGGCTTCACCAACTATTATAGTTACTGTTCCCACTCTACTGTAACGTTAAGTTTTATGAGAAAATGTGAATATTGTACTGACTTGCATAGTGTTTATGAAGAATGTGAGGTTGGCCATCGGTCTGGAGGGAGGTGCCGTACAGTTCGCTCGTAAGATGTCTCCCGGCTCGTAGTTAGGACGCTCGGTTACTATCACGGGCGCTCCAAGCGGCAATGCTATTAAAAAATATATATATTCAACAATGAAAAGCATATCAACAAAGATCGAATTCGTTAAAAAAAGTTATCACACAAGTTGTTTTGACAAAACTCACTTTTCATCATTTTTCTTGATTCCTGAGTGTGAGTCAATGTGAGCTAAAAATCGAAAGTATATTGACAGAAGGCAATGAAATAATCGCCTTTAAAGCTTTTTTTATTTTTTCAAACTACTCTACCTCCCAAGTACAATGGTTTGTAATTTAAAAAGATTTTTGCACGTTATAAAGAAAATTCTTTTTGGCATACAAATCGTAATATTTAGAATCATATAAGTTATAATCATATAATGCTTTCAGCCCGAATAAAAAACGACAATATAACTTAATACTATAATATCTCGATTTTAAAGCAACTATATTCTTTGACTTCATGCGTTCTTACTGTATGTAGAGAATTAATTTTCATACATTTTGACATTTAAAACAGAAACCCTTCAAAAACTAACTTAATGCGGTTTGTCAGTATAACCTGAAATAAGCTGAAAAATCAACAATATCATTCTTAAAATATAAGTAACCCTTCAATTGAATTCTTCCTGGCATCTTCTTCACATTTAAGCAAGAAAAACTTTCTGTCTAGAATTTATGAGCAATATAGTAATATTTTAATTATTGAATATTTAAATCATTCATATTGTTTTATCATTATTGTATATCATCCCTTGACTCCCAAACCTATTACAACATATTTTCAAAGCATCGCATTGTTACTACCAATCATCACGATGTCTACTCAAAATACAAATTCGTAATTATAATGAATTTTTTCATCTATAATTTAGTATGTCATTAATCGTTAATATTACGTTTTATATTAAATAAATTTAATATGCATCACAGTTTCGATGCATATATAAAATTGATTAATCGCCTTCTCTTTCAAAGCTTTATTTTCGGTACGGTATTCATTTCATCATCAATATTTTATGCTCTTCGTTATAAAAACATTAAAATAATTTGCATTTTCATCGCAGCATTGTTCGTTTACAAAATATTTTATAAACGTACATGTGGTAAATCAGTTTTAATATTGATAGTGCATTTTGTTTTGAATATGTAAATTTTTATTAGAAATGTCAGTCAATCAAAGCTTTCGGTACCTGGCGTTCGTGCCAATTAATATTGAACAATCGCTTTATGAAGTATTATATTTAATAATCCATTTATACGTCAGTTTGTAATAATTATATAAAATTTGATAACTTTAGCCAGAAACACACCTACAATTTCATGGTGAATATAATGACTCTATTAATTTATTCTTTATACATCATGGCTGGCCAAACTTCTACTTTAAAATTTATTGTCGATTGTCTCTTAGCACTAAAAGTAGTAATTTAAAACCAAAAATAAGTTTAAGTTGAAGTTTTCCATTTCAAGCAATCTCTTATGGGCGATGGACAAAACTAATAGGTATATCCGAAATGAGTGTCGTTTTTTCAATAAATTAAGTTTCGATGGTCAGTTGAGCTTACTGGACGATACATTCCTCTTTTGAAAAACAAATATTTTGCACCATATTTATTATGGTAGAATTTATACCGAGTGAAAAATTTAAACGAAACTGCATGTTACATGAGTTTCTAAAAAAAAAAAATCGGCAACTTCTGCAACAAAAGACATTTGTGAGAGGGAGGTGATACGGGAAATTATTGTATTAAGAATAGTCCTGGCTTTTGAAACCTATCAGAACTATTCATCAGCTAGCCGAAACACTAACGACTCATATGCAACAGTGCAGAGACACATTAAGCAAATTGGGAAGACCTAAAGACAAGGTGTATGAGTTCCGCACGAATTAAGCGAAGAAAACAAATGACAATGAGCATCCCCACAATGCGAAATCGACTCTGGATAAAATCAAGGAATTTGGCTGGAAGATTTTATCTCATCCACCTTATTCTCCAAACCTTGTTCCTTCTGAATATTATTTATTTCGATCGATGCAACACTTTTTTGATGGAAAAAAATCAAAATGCAGACGATGTGAAAAAAAGGACTATCTGAATATTTTGAATCAAAGTCTTCAACATTTTATATTAAAGTGCTTACAGAATTGATACTGAGGCGGGAAAAGGTCATATCTTCAGATGGAGATTATATTTTGAATATTTACAATAAAAATAATTTTTTTTAAATATTTTTCTTTGTTTTATTAAAAAACGACATTTACTTCGGATCATCTGTCATAATGAAGTAATTTATATCTAAGGGAAACAAAATGGATACACTTTTGTAAATTCCCCGGACGGTTGAAGCTGTACTGTATCTTATGAAACCGGAATGACTAGGAACGGCTACGCGGTCGACGCTTTGACCACCCCTATTCTATATAGAAAGATGAGTACTGGTATGACCCAGCAGCGGTGGATGAGTTTCCTGTAAATCACTGACTTTGGTGACTTTAACGAAAGCGGTCTACGCTTGAGAGTTTCTGGGAGCTAACTGACTACCAAAAAAGACAATCAAAAGATTTTTCATACTAAAAGCAACTCACCGAGTATGGAGTTGAATTCATTTCTAGTCGCCAGGACACGTTTACATTATTATTAAATATAATTACGCATAGTTCAATAATCATTATGTTATCTATAAAAAATGTTTTAATTTATTTGTAGCAAACGAAACACAAATATTTCATTTTATAAAATGACAATTTAAGTTAATTTCAGATATTTATATTTCTTTGAATATTTTATTGCAATAATATTTATGCAAATTATATGACACCTTAACGTCTTGATACAGACTTATTTCTAGATGTATACAAAATAAATTTAGATTTAAAATTTTATTTCATTGATTTTCCTAGTTTATAAACTTTGACCTATTCATTCATTTTGAACAGGAATATGTGCCTAATGGTACGTAAATTGGTTTTGATTGTAATACATAATTGAATTCTCTGAGTATGAAGAATAATGTTTACGCGAGTAAATCTTTGTTAGGTCAAGATAGCCTTCGAAGATGTTACTTGCGCTTCAAGAAGCAAGAAAGTAATTTCGCTCCGAAATGCCGTTAGCAAAGTAGCTCTAGCAAATGTGTCAGCCACTCGCACGTAGGTATGTGTACGACCGACTCGTTAGTCGATAATTTTGTTATCCACCTCGGGGTCCGCTCCTCTGCCGTTCCCTCAGCACTCCGACGCCTCTTTCAATATATACTCTTCGGGTCCTTTTAGCAAACTTTGGCTACCCCGCATCGGCTCTGGGTGGATCTAATTAGAGGTTATCACCTGTTCCTGTCACATTCTTGCTCGGGAAATGTCGCAGGACGATATTTCGACGAGGGGCGTGTCTCAACTATCACGGAAAAGCGTTTCCTAAATCGATTGAATATATTTTTGGTCGCACGCTTCCAGAAAAGTATCTTTTATCACACATAATCTGAATCGTTCTATTCCAAATAGAAAATTACTTTCTTTTTATACAACAACGATTAATAACTACACTATACATTTTCGGAAATGTATAAAATATAACAAAATTGTCACTGGAATTTTCAATACTACTTCATCTAAAAATCCAATAAGAGTAAACATATTTTTTGAACGGTGAAATAGTATGTATCTTCGTTAGCAGTTAAATTGAATTATGTCCCATTGAAAGAATTGAAATTAGTTTTGAAAAGTGTATTGAATAAATTTCGTTCTTTAAAACAACCTTTCACAGTGAAATTTATTTATGAAAATATTTTATTAACATCAGCTGAAAATATAGAAGGGTTTGCCGGACTTTTAGTCGATTGCTCAACGTTGACTTCGTTGGCCGCAAACTGTTAAGAATCGCAACACGGGCACTTCACGGGATCAAAGATTAATACGTTCTACCAGTATAACCTCGATATTAGACACCTAAATCATTTAGAAATAAAGATATTCCCATTTACTAAGTAAAAGATGTGTAACGAAATTATAATGAGTGTATTCATTATTAAAAAAAAATATTCAATTTACAATTATAAATTTTAAATATGTATAGTGTCTCATTACTAAAATTAAAATAAAATAAAAATATCCTTTTGGTTTTGTTTTGTTTATACATTATTCAAAAATTCTGTTTTCATATTTCATTAACTTTCTTGCTTCATTATTTTTAGTGAATCTGTTATAACTGACGTCTTCTGCTATAAAATAATAATGTTAAACTTATCAAATAAGCGGAAGAACAAGTAGAAGTGAGCACACTAGAGAGGTTGAAGGAGTCTGAAGACTGGATCCCTGCCGCTGCATGCGCTCAAAATTTTCTTACCGGATACTAACATAAGAAAATTAATTGGAGTAATCGTATGAAACTCACCAACGACGTCCATGTAGGAGGATGTTATCGCTGTCGAGAATGAAGGCGCATCCGCCGAAACTTCGCAGCTGAAGTTACCCGACAGGGGGAACCCCACCCTCTGCAGCATCACTTGCGAGGAGTTCGAATTTGATAACTGCAACAAAATCACTCAATTTACCTAATTTCATTTTAGTTGGGATGATTTCAATGGCAAAAAGTCATCATAAACATTAACGTAAAAATAGATAAGCTGCATTGCTGCTATGTCAATGGATTCGGCGGTAACTTTGTGAAAATTTACTTTTAATATAAAATTTAAGTTTATAACTTTGTTATTCTATTGGCTTTTCCTAAATGTGACACGTGTTTTGCTTCTTTAAGAAGCATCTTTAGACTAACATTTTTAATAAATTTTTATGTTAAGTCACTGTTTACCTTATAAATAAATACTCTTGCTCTATAGTAAGTCTGAAGATGATTCAGGCATTTGTGCGCTCGAATGCCTGAAGATGCCGGTAGGCGAAACCCGGGTTGTTAATGACAAAATACACGGAAGTGTACAAAATCTCAATAATTCAATTTTGATATTGAAATTTATTTTCATAAATTTAACCCTTTTTTCCCAGACTACAAAAAGTACCGTGTCAAAATAAATCATATTAAATTTCCCAGTGTAAATATTTTCCAACTTAATCTATCACAGTAGTTATTTGGACATATTTTGAACGTATTGGCAGCAGGGAAGTTTTTATTTCGGCAAAATACCACTACGGCAATAAGTTGTAATTGAGCAGAAATTTGTCGTGTAAAAATCGTGATACTTTGAAAGGTGAAACATTGAACGTGAAACAAGTTTTTAAATAGTTTATTATTAGTCGTATGATTTAGTAAGAAAAAGAATAAAAAATGTTAATTTCTATGTTCAGGGAGCAAAGGATTAATTCACCAAAATTTTACAGTCTAAACCATTAAAAAAGATGTTTTCGTTTTGAACTGCAATGTTGAATAGTAATTTTTGAAAATGTATACCAATTTGAGTAATATACCATTTATAACTCTTGTCCGTAGCGTCTAGGAGCTTTAGTACTAATTTTATATCTCGGAGATGAAAATAATTATATATACAAATTGAATGTTCAATACACCTGAAAGTATAAATAAAAGTCTCAAACAATTGAATAATAGATCATAATTTTTATTTAAGTTAAATTATGCTTAGATATAATTTCATATCATTTTTGATAAATTGAAGTTTGGATTGTTTAAATTCTTACAGTTTGAATAATGTATATTCATTTAAATTTAATCGCTGCTATCAAATAAAAAAAGACAATAATCTTTCAAAATTGAATTTTTTAAAATAGTAAGTTAGATGGCCTTGCAGGCATACAAAAACATTCTGCGAAAACTACGTAAGTATAACATATGTTTATATTCAAGCGAGTTGATATACAATTTGTAGGTATAATGTTTTATTACATTCGACAATAAACCAGGTGGTTGCTTTTTACTGTATCTCACAATATAAAAAAAACATCGTAAAATAAGGATAATGATCATAAATAGTACTTTCACAATCCCCTAGGTTTTTTTATATTATTCCTTTGGGATACTGCCAAATGGGAAAATCTTTTACTTCTGTTATACCATTAAATTCAATGTGGTAAGGATAATATATTTTCAAATAATATTTCACTGCATCGATAACTTAAGCACCACATAAATAAAACAAAACCCCGATATAAGTGCCACAGCGTCATCGGGTGCCGTTGAAATGGAATGTAAATTATAACAATCAGAGTTTTAGTTAATTGAATATTTTTCTCAGTTCAACAGCCCCGACCAAACTTCTCTGTATTTGTCCCGCAAACCTTTATTATTTGTTTCAATGGAATTTATTGGAAACTTATTTTTTGTTATATTATCTCGCCAGTTCTCTAAATCATTCACTGATGGTTTACTGGATGTTCACATCGAAATTATGGTGAACGATTCTCTTTAACGATACCTAATATAATTTGTCTTTTCTAAAATAGTGTTTCACTCTTTAATTGGTTTTTTATAATTTTAATTGTTTTAATACAGCCAATCAGCCGTTCATTGTTTTTAAATCAAAAATTTTCAATAAATATTTTTTTTTATTATATGTCCGCTATCTCAACATAAGTTTTCTACGAGAACTGCTTGTTACTCAGTTGCTCAAGCTTTTCTTTTCAGAAAAGAATAGGGATAACACAGGACTTGTGGTTAAATAATCGCTCTTATTATGCTTCTTTTTTAGGAACAGATGGGAGGGAAGGAATTCTAGACATCAAACATCCACACTCACGAACAAAAATCCATAAATCGGTTAAAAAATCAATTTATGAAACTGACCGTACTGTGGTTCAAGTCCGTGAGATCCGTAACCAAAACAAACGACGTTGACATTTTCACCACGGACCCGACGGAAAAATATTGCCACAGAATAAATAAATATGATATAAACAGTACTCACATCAACATTTATGCCGGAAAAGGCAAAAATTCTCGCACTGGGATGATCGGCGGGAGAGTATCTGTAGAACTCGTGCCTTCCTCTGTACCATTTGACGGTGTAAAGAGGTGCACCTTGCAGCTCGTAGAGGCACTGCAGGGTTACGCTGCCTCCTCGCTCTACGGCCAGTGGTGAGATGCGTAACTCGCTCACGCGTAGACACCACATCTCTACACAAACAAAAACACAAAACCATTCATTAAAATCTACGTTATTGATGTTTATAAAAATATTGAACTTGTTAATAGAACACTTTCACAAATCATTTGACGACGTTAATTTAATGAATAATAAAAATCAGTCAATAAATAAATGTATACATTAATTATTATCTTGAAATATAAATAAACAATTTATAAGAAAATTATTTCATAATCTTTCAACATAAGTTTACAGGTTGCATCTAGTGATTTCGTCATGTAAACAAAAATATTTTAAATCAAATAAACATTGACTTCATATAATAAAATTATGAGACTTTTTTTATCTTTAATACAATTGTCAGTATCATAATCAATCAGTAAAACAGCAATTACTTTTAAGGTGCAATTTACGGTGGAAAGACAATATATTATTAAAAATAAAAAAGATTTTTTACTAATTCCACAATTTATGTCTAATAATCGGAACCGACCTCCTTCATCGCCTGCATTCCCAACTGAACGTTTCATCATCAGTTGAAAATGCTCACGATGTGGGACATCGGTCCTGGTCTTTAAGAAAAGTTTTGGAGTTCGATTTAAAAATATGAACATATTTTTATGAATAAGACAGCAACAAAACTATTTATACAAATAATTAATACTTTGTATCGATTTCACTTTAATTATAAGTCTTCATTATCACAAATTGACAAATAAATTCACGGCCGTTCACTTTACGCGTAAGTTTATGGGTTGAAATATATTTTTTACTATTTTTATGAAATTATCCTTCAATGAGTTGTAACAATATTAATCATTAATAATTTATAAAGAACCTTAAAGCTCAAATTTACTTTTAAAATTAAAACAGGAGATATTATAAAATCACATTCCTCCGATATTTAATTATTCGCTTAATAAAATATAATATACTAACATCGAGCGACAAAAATTTTCATCACAATGTGCCATTATTTTTGAATTGAAATTGATACGTTTTCCATTTTTCTTAGAAATTCCGATTATCTGTATAGTTCCAGAGGGAAAAACATTAAATTTAAATAATGCAAATTTATTTGAACGGTTTTGTCGACGGTAACCACTCTGGAATAATAATTATTGCGAGAGACGGTTATTGATAATTTTAAAACTCCATTTCTAATTTCGTAAGCAGAAGCCGAAATTTATGTTTTGCAATTTTAAACTCTGAATTAAAATAAGAGCCTTGTTAAATTATTCATACGAATGGCGAAGCACCTTTTTCTTCTTCCTGTTTCTGTAATTCATTTCAGAGAAAAAATGAAATTTATTGCCATGCGAAAAAAACCATTGTGCTTTTTATTCGATTGTCGTTTAAAGACTTTTTTATAGTAAGCATTAAAAAGTTGAAATTTATTATACATTGAAGCGCTTGGGTGTTTTTTTACGGAAAAACGTAATCTAAGGAAAATATGTGAATAATTTGACCTTTTTGACACACAACTAACGCTCCGGATGTTAAAATATCGTAAATATATAAAACTTCAGCATCTAAAAAATAATTATCAAGAATTTTTCTTGTTTGAAGAGAAAAAATCACAACGAAATATAAAACACAACCTAAGAAATATAACATCGATGTCATCGCGGACAAACATTCAAACAAACGTAGTAAAAAATTAGCTATGAAAAATAAATGATAAAAATATTTATTTTTTTATTAATTTCGCAATTATATTGACAGAATAAGCTACGTTAAGATGACGGCTTCTTTATTAAATTAATATTAAATCATATAAAACACATAAAACACAATTCATTTGTACTACTTCCACATATTTATAATGATCAGGACCCGTTTCGCTCTTCACGAGCATTATCAACTGATGATCATCATGAGCAGTATCATCAGTTGATAATGCTTGTGATGAGCGAAACCGGTCCTGATCATTATAAATATGTGGAAGTAGTACAAATGAATTGTGTTTTATTTTTTTTAAATATAATGTCTTTCCACCAAGAATTGACAGTTAACACCTTAAAAGTCATATAAAACACATTTTTATAGATCGCTTAATCGTTATATCAATTTTCGGTTAGTCAAAAAACTCCAAAAAACGAAATTTAAAAAAGTGAAATATGTAGTTATGTGTAAAATTTTACACTATATCTTATTCAGTTATCATATAACTCAAAAATTCCACCAAAAAAATGCTAAGCCAGATAACTTTCTAAAAAATTAAACTAAATGTTGATATTTCTGGGTCAGAAGAAGGTTATTTAGAAATACTGCACATTCATAATATTTAAACATAATTTATACTGACTATACTTGGAAAGTACATATTTGTTAAACACCTGTTTATAAAATGTATAAAACTCGGGTACAAATCAATAATATTTGATTTATGTTAAACCATTTGGATAACGAATATCCCATTATCTCAATATTGGTTATTTGGAGCTATCTGAGTAAAGAACTGGAGGATCGTTATTTGAAATAAGAGTTTATTTTCAGTAGTGACAATTTTTTTCAAAACCAGACCAACTATTTTTTTTATCAAAACATTTTTAAATACTTTCATATCGAACTATAAAAACCGATCACAATTGAACATAAATTATTTTCTAAAATTTTCAATTGTTTTATCAGTATTTCACCAAAGGAAATATTTTATAATCTTTCATATAAACGTATAGCCTAACAGCTACAAATTAAATATTCTCTACTTGTACGCAATAATTAGCGCTGTCTTTGACTATCTTATACATAAGATATCTTCAAAATTATTGTAAACAGTTGTCAGGTACAAAAACACAATATACTTACGAAAGTCAAACAGATACAAGAGCTTTCTTAACTCGTTAAGCCTCACTCACTGATTACATGAAACGCTGACACAGAATTACATTCCCCTTAATCACAATGAAAATAAATGATATATGTACATATATTATGGAATATATATATTTTGTATGTGAGCTTTTAAAAGCCGAAAATTATTATAATAAGTATTTTGTTAAAAATGTAGATAATTATCATAACTTTCCGAGCATTACTTAATGATCTAGCAGGCTTTTATTGTTATTAAATTAAATAAAAGACTTGTCTTATGAACAGATAGACATTGGTAAAAGTAGAATATAAATATCATATATACTTTTTTTGAATATATATCCCAATGAATTCGGTGGTTATTTAAAGAGAACTGATTTTTAGGCATTTGCTCAAACTATATTTTCAGATATGGTAAAAATGGAAGGATGCAGTAACGTAAAAACCAGTAGTAAGCAAGACTTTTCTTTCTACGCGCCGTTGTCAGTAATATTTATTTATTTAATGAGAAAACTTGTCCTATCGCGACGAGAAAAAAATGATAATTACATCAAATCTATTCCAGGTATAAGTTAGTCTAATAGACGCATAATCTTATTATAATTTCTGTAGAGCATCTGCGACGTATACTGCTAGTCTCGCTGAAGCATTCTTGAATGTGAAATGTTTTGTCATACTTATCGTAAAATAACCAAAAACAGAGTTATCATCATAGATATATTATATTATTTATCATCAGTGGCAGATAAATAAGCCGAGCATTTGCAAGCAAGTGTTCGTTACTCTAGATCGCTAGATTGTTAAATGTGTTTTTTTTTATTCAAACGTTGAACCTATCTCTTATCTTAATGTTTAAAATATTACAAATATTTATACATCTATATACAAATTTAATGTCATTGTTATTCTAATTGATAAATTCATAAATTTATAAAAAATCCCATTAAGAAGAATTTAAGCTGTAGCATAGAATAGTATTCCATTACTATATAAATGAGACGAGTTGTGTATTTCACCCAACTTCGTTGTTTTGTTCGTGATGAAACAAAATTATTCTCCTTAGATATACACCCGCTACCTTTGATTTGTAAAAGCTTTGAAACATTTGTTGCGCCAAAGCCCAGGGGTCAAAGTGTAGAAACAAATACGCTGATCCATCACGTCCTCTGCACAACCTCTTTATACAGGAACTACCTTACGAACACCGAACATATTACTGCCATTAAGGGGTGTAAAGTTCCACGTTTCTCTGCATATGGATGTTTATTTCATTGCACCGTTGCATATTAAAACATTTAAATGAAACACTTTAGAATTTAAATTGCTTGGAATGAAATCACCAGAATATTTACATGCAATCAATACATCGTTTTGGCTGAGCTTATCAAAAATCCTTACGGCCTGAACAATAATTGTTATCATTTCGTCAATGTTGTTGAATTCGTATTTATTCAGTAATACTGTTCTATAATAGGGTAAAATGGTAATGGGTCTGAAATGAATATCAAATATTGTTTATGGCTATTTTCGTGATGGTTTATCGAAATGATAGGATACAAAATTATAAGATAACATAACAAAGAATTTAGTTACACATTCAACAGAGAATTAATGTTGAAAAAATGTTACCGGTTTTGCTCCTGACATAGCAGCATTTTTGAAGAGTATTTTCCAGAAAAAAATGACAATTTGTTTTTGTACTATTTCAACATGTTTGTAATGATCAAGACTGGTTTTCTCTTATCGCGAGCATTACCAACTGGTGAAATATAAATTGTAACAAGGCTATGTATATATATAAAAAATTGACTCTTCATAATTACAAGGAATATCAAACAATGGTTTCAAGAACTATGACAAGAATTTACAGTTCACAACAAATTATATATACTAAATATTTAATTTTGTTCATACGTAATTTCACTATATTTTATAAGATGATAATTATAAACACGTAGAAATAGTAGAAAACTAATTGTATTTTATTTTTAAAATACGTCAAATAATTTCTTACGCTAGATTTAAGCAGTAATAATATTAAATGTATTGATTTAAAAAATATTGAACATAAATTTGAAAACATTAAACAAAACTGATTATTTCTTAAATTTTTCTCTTGTAAATATGTCATTTGCATACGATAATAATAAAATAAGCATACTTTAAAATACAATAACAATCAAAACCAAACAAGATTACGCAGTTAAAAGTGGTTTCGGCGTTTCAGGTAAATTTTCAGTTATTACCAGTCATATAGCCGGTAGTTTATCAAAACACTTAAAGCGCGGCGAACAAACTTTTTAATACCGACATATTTGCATACATTAAGAAAACTTTTAACGTTAGATATTTTCTTACGTCTAACCAATACGTACACAAAAACTCGAACAAACAAAAGCTGTTTGATATGCAGGAACTTTGATGCTACCGTCATACTTAAAGGCTTCGAATAATGTACCTTCGCATCTCACTTAACTACAGCTGGAAATACATTGTTCAACAACTTTTACATATGACATTGTATATACGTATGTATGAATAAAATTACGTCTTATACTTTTGTATATAAGACTTAATCTACTCTCGGGATCTACTCTATTAATCTATTTTTCGTAAGTAATATTTTCTTTCATGAGTCCGTGGTGCAGCGGTCAACGTTGTCACCTTCGGTTACGGATCCAAAGAGGTTGAATCTCAGTACGGACAGTTTCATAAATTGATTTTTCAATTGACTTATGACCTTAGAAAGCATTGACGTTTGTGATATCTAAAATTAGCTAACCACTAGTACTGTCCTAGCTCTATTTTTCTATCCCTACTATCTTTGAAAGGGGTTCTTTCCTATGTTAAGACAACCATATGCTTCACATTAATTAAATAAGTGTATATTTTTTTTTCCATTTGGAGGATAAAATCCGTATATTTTAAAACAAAAAAATGCAAAAGAAACTTTTGGGTCAAAGAATTATTGAACTAAATAGAGTAAAAATTTCCATATGTTACTGATACCTTAGACGAAATAAGAATAGAATATTATATGTAATGTTATTTATTATTATGTAAGTTTCATAAAAAACATATATACATCAACAAACCGAAGTAGGTACACATTGTAGTCAATCAGGAATAATTTGAAATAAATATCTTCTTAACATTTACAGTGAATCCTAAAATCCTAGGATTGATATTAATTAAGACAATCCCGGAATTATGGGATTGACTAATTGACCGGGATCTCGGGATTGAAAGCAATAATGAGATTTATTTTTACCTTAATATAATTATACATTCGTACTGTTTCAGTTATGCGTGTGCAAAAAAATATAAACGGTTCCATAAATTGACTGTAAATATAGTAAATATAAATATAATAAAAGATTTGCAAATAAAAATTGTGATTTGGAAAAATATTTTTTTTAGTATTATTTACAATATAATACAATTTAGCGTTGTAGAATTTTCCTCTACGAGACACAATTTCTTTGAGATGCCAAAGCAAACATTAATTCTGAAAATGAGCTTTTTCTGAGAATACCAAATACCGGGAATGCTTCCATGCTTTTTTACCCAATAAAAAGCAACGCGCTAAGTATGACATTTGTAAATAGGTTGAAAGAAATTCGGTGTTGTGGTGAAGCGTAAAAGCTGTGACAGATTCTACTCGCTTCGACTTCCTTTCAATTGTCAAGAGATACATAAACAACTAACACAAGTGAATATTTTTTCTTGAATCTGGCATGTCATTTTAAATTACAAATTCCTGTACGCGTCCCTGTTTGAAATTTAGATTTCTTAGAAGTAATTTCTGTCATGCTCGAAAACAACTTAAATATATTTTTTTTTAAAAAGGTAGCATATTATTACATTACTGTTTACTTTCCGAAACTACTTTAAGATTTTTTTTTGTATATTATCCGTATTAAAGTTACCATAGTAAATTCTGTTTTCTTTCAGTTAACTTGTTTTTAAATTAATATCTTTTAATCCGAATTTTTCTTTGAATAAATACGAAAACTCTACCTTAATAGCAAAAAAAATACTACTAATAAACTCATTGAAAGCAACAACTCTGGATCGTCACTATTATGTTCTTAAATATGCTAAATTTTGATTCATACGATTTTAAAAAATATCAGCGTATTAAGTTCACTAAGATCTGAATTATTTTTTTTAACTATATTATTTCGAATCTTTTTTTCAAGTAGTAGAATTCATATTTATAATTGTTGTATAATGTATGACTTTTAGTGATGTATTTCTATTAAAAAATTAAATTAACAGTATGTAGACGGTGATTTATATCAGGGGTCGGCAAACTACGGCCCGCGGTTCAATTCAGACCCGGTTCAATACGCTGAGTCACAATTCATGTTATATCGCTATGTGCATTTCCAACGATGTCAACATTTTGAAAATAAACGGAATCTCCATTTCCACCACAATTTGTGGCAAATAAATTTTCTGAGCTCAAACGATAGTTTAATTGGCATTTTTCTAATTTTAATGCAAGTGTAGAAAACATTTCTAGTTTTCAAAATACGTTTGGCTGTACAATTAACAAACCTTTACTTAATCTTCAATTTACAGTGGTCAATTCGCAAAATGATTGTACACTGTTAGGCAAGTTTCATGACAAATTTTTAAAAATAAAGCACTAACATAAAATCAGAACAGTAATCAGTTTTGATAAAATGGAGTGTTTACTTCGAATTCTTAATTGATTAAATGTTAATTACGCACTTCCCATTAGTATAGTTATAGTACATTTGATGTTTGATTATAATAAAATTTTGCCACGTTTTATAATTAGTAACATATATATGTTATTCGTTTTTGGTAAGTTTGTATAAAATATATTATGTATAATGAGTATCACCGTATAGAAAAGTGTGCTAAATATTCTTTACTGTGTAATTGGAATCGCTTTTATAAATCTCCTTAAATTGCTTCCTGTCCGGTCGAGTCTAAAATTTTTGCTATCTGGCCGTTTACCAAAACGGTTTGCTGACCCCTGATTTATATAATGAATGCAACATTTCACGTATTTGACAAGATGACATCCTTGCCGGTTTTTTTCCAACTTAATTACCTATAACCTTTATAAGAGCAATCATACGTATCAAGCAGTGATGTAAAGCACCGCAATTTACGAATACCCCTTACCATTTTCAGTTTCTACTGACGAATCGTATAGCAGCTGTACCTGTTCAGCAATTAATAGCATTGATTGAGCTCAGAATCAAAGCAGTGTTAAACAAATTAACTATATGGTGCTTTGGCTGGAACCAATTTTTTAGTGGAGTAAAGGGAGCACTCCAATAATCCATTTAATCTTAGGCTATATAGTAACAATAAAACAAGCAATAGCACGGTAGATAAGTTTCGCCGGTTTCGCGTAACACGAACACGCGCTATTCGGGATGAAACCATATAAATTTCAGGTTACGTATGAGGACACAGCCAACAAATTTGTGAGGGAACAGCAGTAACTTAAGTACAGTAACGTTTTGTTGGATACATCCTATAAAATTTAATTTACTTTGTAATTGACTTTTCAGGATCCTTGAATACAATCGGTAGAGTTGACAGCCAAGCCAGACCTACCAACACGACGTTACTGTTAAGGTTACAAAAAGCTGCTAAGTTCGTTTATCTATACTATACTGTATGAGCGAGTATTTGAAATAAGAATATTATTGTGTTTTTGTACGATTTGCCTATTTAGATTTTATTTACATAAATATCAAATACTCAAGATCAAAGATTTTTCATTTGAACTTTTTCATATAATCCAATGCCATTTTTAAGGCAATAATTTAAGTTTATATTGCTCTGTATACTATTATTTTGGTTTGTGAGGTACATATAAATTAATTCAAGCATGTGAGAAAAGCCCAGCGTTTCCCAAACAGGTTAACGTGACGTAACGCTAGAAGTTTCGCGTAAGAAGTTGATTTTTTTTTAATATGCTCATTTTATAATAAAAATATGATACTGAAGAAAATTTGCTTCTATGCCAAATAATTAACCTCATATTACTTTATATGTGGTTTAGTGGATTTTTTTTAATTTCAATCTTGGATGTGAGTGTTTATGGTGTCTTTCTCTTCGAGTTGATTTTGAATATCTTAAATATCTCTTCGAACCTCCCAAATGTAAATTAATCTTTCAAAATATTCGGTGGCTTGTCCCATGTCCAAGATCTCAATTTTAAATAAAAAAAAAAAATTAAGACCACGACTGAAGGTGCTTGATGGAATTTCAATATCAAATTTTAATTGTTAAGATTTTGTACATTTATATATATTTTATCACTAACGATCTGGGTTTCGCCTTTCAGCATCTTCAGGCATTCAAGTCCATTCCTGAACTCGAATGTCTGAAGATGCCGAAAGGCAAAGCCCGGTTGGTTGGTGACAAAATACATGGAAATTTACAAAATTTCAACAATTCAAATTTAAAAAATATAAATTTAATATTGACTTTGCCAGGAACTGACCTCAGACCCACCTGTTTGCTAGAGTAAAGCTTTTGACACTTGACTACAGAGACTGACCTTATATTTTTAAAACTCCATGTCTTTCTTTATAGTTGTTTAAATATAAACAGTTCAAATAAGGAACGTGAGGTGATTTGTACAGTGATAGCGCCAAAACAAACTTAAACCATTTTATTGGTTCTGTCTTGTACACAATTTTAAAAAGTTTCGCAGCTAAATATAATTGGGAGACGCTGAGTTAGCCAATGATGAAGCACGCGACTAGGCCTCGGTCCGGTCAACCAGCCCAGCAAAGTCCCGCCTGCGTGTTCAACGAACGCACACGGAACATACCTACATAATAATGTTCGTCTGCATAGTTGAATTAAGCGACTAAGATTTATCAGTCTACTCGGATGTAATGTGACGTGTGAGGGTACACACATCACATGCGGAAAACATACAAGTGCGCGCAGGGTCGAATCCGGTGTAAGAGTTTGACAAACATTTTTTTTCATCAGTAAAATGACCGCATAGTTCAAAATTTGTTATTTCAGTCCTATAACCAAGGCATCCAATCCAGAACCCTTTTTATGATCCCTGAATTGCTGGATTTACAATCTTTCAATCCCGGGATTGGTCATTAAGCAAAATTTCATATTTAAATTGTATATTTGAAACTAAATTTGTGTCTATTATTGCTTCAATTTTTTTCGCTCCCAATATGGATCATATGGACTCTTAATGGTGGTATCTCAAGAGAAGTTTTTCTACGATAACTGCTTGTTGCTCAGTTGCTTCAATTGGAATGAATATATTATAATTATATATATTTTTTGAACATGGGAATGTTTTTTTTATTGAGAAGATTTTATGATTTTTTTTTTCCAAAAAGCAAAAAATACAATATAATATAATATTGCAGTCAAAATTATCCGTTGCTGTCTGCTGCAGTTATGAAATACGTTAAGGAGCAACACCACAATATATATTAAATAATAATTAGATAGATAATTTAAAAAACGTATGAACATAAAAAATCGAGGTACACGTTGCCGTTAATCATCAAGCATTTAATTTTGAAATATAAATGATTTTTTAACATTTACAGTGAATTTTCGGTCAGAAAAAGGGTAGAATGGATATTCGACAAAATATTTTTTCTCTTCCAATGCATCCCTTAGAAAGTAATTCCGCAGAATATATGTAGGTACTCATACAGACAAATGATTACACTCACAGCATCTTTTGATAATTATAATGGAGCGTGTTCCTGGTGCTATAGCGATGTGTTGAGTAGTACGCTTTTCCTTTTGCTTTGCTTCCAAGAGTGGTTGTGGACAAACAATAAACGCCTCATATCTCCACCTTTGTGATTGTTATACTTCATACATATGTGTGGATGATGCATCGCCACAAACGTGTCTGATTTTCTTTAACAATAAACGTGGCCACCCTTTTCAACCATTAAAATAATACATCGCTTTGGTGTTTTATAGGATTTTGTTGGCGTACCTGAACAAATAAAAATATATAAAGCACGCACCGTATCAGACCAAAATAAATAACCTGACCAGGATTTAAAAGCACCCTTTATATTTTGGGCAAGGGATATTTAAATTTTGAAAATATTTAAACAAATTTCGAATATCATTATCAATTCGTCGTATTTTACTCTCCCCGTAACGTCCTCATCATTGTTAAAAAAAGTAATATTTCTTAAAAACCGAAAGCAAGAATTTTCAGCTTAGCTTTTAAATTACACCCAATAAGAAACTTGCATGTTAAGTACACAAAATAATTTCCTCTAATTCTTTTCCACATGAAAAAAATAATCAAAGTGTCAACTATTATAAAATGGAATCTAACTGTCTTGTTTGACGGAAAACATAATGGTAGTTCTTAACTTTTCAACACCTGTTGGTTACAAAAACTCAGTTGCTCAACTTTCTTACTGGAGAAATAAATTGGTGTTCAACTTTATCTCAAAATTCTTATAAAATGAAATACTTTGCTATTTTTACCGTATTATTTTATAAGCACCAAAAAACCTCGCTTAACAATTTTGGCGCTGTAAGTATTGTATATGTTTGTTACGCAAAATGATACTTATTTTATCTATTTGATATTTATGATTATTATTTCATGAGCTTCCGTAAAAGTATGACCCTTATCCCCAACCAAATCGTTATATTTTCCTATATACTCTGATTGCGTTGGTGTCAGCTGTAATGTCATGTATTGTTATTTTTACAATAAATAAATTTCACAAAGTTTTAGCTGCACGCAAAAAACATTTATTTCAAATTTAATTTATTATGTACTTACGTATTTATGTAATTTTATACAAATTAAAAAATCTTTTTTATGCGGCTTATATCTTTTTTCATCAATAAATATTGAGTACGACTAAAAAGGTGATTATATAATAATATTTATAAATAAACACAATTTAGTCAGCTCGAGTTCTTCAGAGCAATTGAATGGACACAGCTTATAGAAATTTACAATCTTTGAACGCTTTAAATTTAATATTGTATTCCATCAAGCGCCCTCAGTAGGATTATGCCATAGTGTTGATATATAAGAATTGGCTATGGATATTTTTTAAATATTTATAAAAAGTTGATTACAATTTTTACAATTACGATTTTTTAATTTAGAGCAGGGTTTCCCAAACAATGTTCCGCGGAACACCAGTGTTCTGCTGAACCTGAAAAGGTGTTCCGTGACAATTTTGAAAATTTGTGTACACTGCGATACATTTAAAGATCTTCTACTTCATATTGAAAGGCGAGTGATGATCAATCTCCACTGATGTTTATTACGTCAAGTATCTAGGTACCGGCGGAGGTCTATCTTTTCTCACACCGTGCGCATGAAACAGATAGGGTATATTTTAATATTATATATGGGTATATTTTCATCTAACCGGCTGACAGGTCTTGTCAGTTTAACGACAATTGCGAAAATTGACATAACGGTTGCCCGTGCCAATAAATATTGTTTATAAATCTGATAAAAAACAGCTTAAAAATATGTGTTAAATATTCAGCATATCAGTGTATAAATTCTGGAAGGACATAATAACATTTTTTTCTTAATTTTTACTTTAAGACATCGACTGAGGGTGCTTGATGGAATTTCAATATCAAATTTGGATTATTGAGATTTTGTACACTTCCATGTATTTTGTCACTAACGACCCGGGTTTCGCCGGGTCAGTTCGAGTCCATTCGTGTGCTCGAATGCCTGAAGATGCCGAAAGGCGAAACCCGGGTCGTTAGTGACAAAATACATGGAAATGTACAAAATCTCAATAATCCAAATTTAATTTTTACTGATAAAAACTAAGTGTTCTGTTAAAATTTCGGGGTTTGTGAAGTGTTCCATTGCAGAAAAGTTTCGGAAACCCTGATCTAGAAAATCTGTAATCAAATAAACATTTTTTGTCCGACCAAGATTATTGGTTTTGTTTTTCTATATGCGGGAGGGCAGAATAATGTATGGTTAAAAATTTAATAGAAAACAATTAACGCCCCACTTTGAATAATCGTTTTCAAATGCTCTGATGAATATCAATTTAGTTTTAAAAATACTTGAAATAATAATTGTTTTATTATTTCAATTATTGATATTACGGTTTGCATAAATATAAAGCAAACATATTTTTTATTGTCGCATGCGGCTTAAGGAACCATTAATTTTATTTAATTCAGGGAATATTTACATTTAAAAAACGAGCTTAGTATTCTTAATCTGCAGACGTGCATTTGTATACGTCAAAACACGACTAGGAAAGTTATTTATATTCAAAACCGAACTGAAGGTATTTTAACAACGAGTGACACAGACATTAAATTTATATTAATTTGTCTGGAAAACTTTTCGAAATTAACTGCAGCTTTATTTATATTTACGAATATTCAGTTGACTAATGACCATCGAAGATTTCAAACATTCATAGAATATTAATTTCATTTGAATAGCACTTTCCATCCTAACACAATATAATTAATTTTATTACAAACAAACTAATCGTTTTTGTATAATATTATGTGCACACAGACGTATTTTAAATGGATGACACAAAGTTTTATGTTTCGTTGATTTAACCGAGATTTTAGCGATAAATATTTATACTCGTTTTACATTTTTATACGCACTGAAATGAAACCAGAGCTTGTCCGACTAGTGGTGCAGTGGTCAACGTCGATGGTTTCGCTTACGGATCTCACGGGCTCGACACCCAGACAGTTTTATAAATTGATTTATGGATTTCCGTTCGCAGCCATCGATGGTTGTGATGTCTAAATTTCTTCCCACCCATCCAATCCTAAAAACGGAGCGTAGCGAAAGTAATGAGCTTACCGCTAGTCCTCGCCATATCCTTCTACCCTCCTCGAAAAAAAGAGACGTTAAGCAATTGAGTTGTAAACAGTTCTCGTAGAAACACTTCTGTTGAGAGACCTCTATTAGAAGGCGCTATTCTTCACATTGAGAATGGATATGGTAAAAAACGGTAGTGTTAGCTTAGTGTTTTCTTTTTGAGAAACGCAGCAAACAAATTCAATTAACTCTGACTCAAAAAATTCAACTGGGAACAAATAGTTAATTTAAAATTTAAATAAATTAAGGGTTATCGTAAATAAGTATCTTTATAAGTAATAAAATCATCAGAATAAAATAAATACCCATGTTTTTCCAATATTAAGCATTAACGGTTGACTTGATAGTGCATAAATATCTTAATGATATGCAAATTTGTGAATTGGAATAGTTGATACGAAACTGTAATACATGTAGGAGTTTAACTAATTGGGCGAGAAAGTAAAGTATTGGCAGTTCGGTATCTAAGAACGATTCTCCTTGCCACGGTTTCAATAAACCCACTTGCAGAGCTCGTGCGAAGGAAACTTCAGCGGTAAATATAATTAATTGCAAGGAAAAGTTTTCCAACTCTGATACACATAGTCCCACAAATTCGAACTACATGACTAACTTTTCGCTACTTAATAAATGATAAGCGCGGTGTTTGAACAATACTGTTATTTGTTGTTTTTAATAAAGTAAAAGGGTCATAGGTGAAAGGCATAATAAAATAAAGATGATTATTAAACGTTCCATTAAAAATCACTATATTTAAGCTTTGATGTGCATAAAAATCTCAATAGCTTCCATTACCATTCGCCGAAAACCTTGTTAGGTTGCAAGTGTTGCTACCCAATATTCTGGCTGCGAAATTGAATATACATGCATGCCCAATATTTGTATGTCATATGACAACTTGTCATTCAGAGAGAATAGGTCAAACTTGCTATCAGCTTTTGAATTTGTGGAAAAAACTGTTTTATTTAACGTTTTCAGAAGAAAACGATAACATCATTTTATGCATTTTCGAGCGATGCCATTTCTTAATGTAGTGTACATAGTCGCATATTGGAGTATTTTTAGAAATATGTATTTATTTCTCACTAAATTTTTAGAATTGTTAAAGGTATCAGTGGTAAAAAAGTTAATATTCGTTATCTAATGAATACATTTATATTCAATATTATCTTCAAACGGTATTATATTCAATGTTTTTTAGATTTCATTTATAAGATTCTAATGTCAGACTGTGACACATAAATGCAAAGCTTTATGAAATACTTATAATATGTATAAAGATCAATATAATAACATCATTGAAATTCAATTAACACTTATGGCAAAACATCATAAGAACTCATCGATTCTGTATTTTATTTAAGCTGGGCTAAACTTCAAAACTGTACACAGCATAACATAAAAAATGAGGAAGTTTTCACAATTCATCAAGCGTTATGATTTTCCGAACCTTCTTAAAGCCATTGTAAAAAGTTTTTATCTCAAAGAATTTCAGCTTTCGATATTTTCAGATATACCGGTGTGACAATAGACATGTTTCATTTATAAATTTATATGATTTCATATGTCTTAATCAAGAAATTATTATAACATTTAAATATCAAGTATTATAAAAAAAATCTCAAGAGTAAAAGAATAATAACAGACATCATGGATGGGGCTTCCCATCCCAGGGACTAAATATCGATCTTGGGATTCGGGATCCACTATAAATGCTAAAAAAATATTCATTTTTAAAATTATATACTTTTTGATTAACTTCAATGTGTATGTCAGTCTGTTAATGTACACAGTTTTTTTGTAATACATAATACGTATTGCAATATACAACACAAAACACATATATAATTAATCCAAATGTATTGTGATCATGTCATATTTCGTACCAGCCGTGTTAACCAATTTAAAATGAAGAACAAAAGGGGACTTCTTAAATATATAGAAGACAATATTGAAATGTAGAATTGAAGGGTATGTTCTCTTTTTGGATACCATCTGGTAAAGCATACTTTAATGATGAAATAAATAAATAAAATATAAAACTATTATAGTCATTGTGTGTATTTTTATTTTGTGTCTTTTTATGCAAATGACTATCTGATTCCCAAACCAAAAAATTATTCCATGACCAATTTTTTTAATCATATATACATTCATTACATTCTGATTAAAGCAATAATTGACCCAAATTAAATTTTTAAAATAGAATTTAATATATGAAATTACAATTTTATGACCAATTCTTGGATTCCGGAATAGAAAATTTCTGAATCTCGAAACCCGGTCCATAAAGAGGGTCCGGGATTGGATGCCCTAAACCTGCGCAACCAAAAAGTGGATTTGTAAATATGAGATGTTATACCAGATATAGCACTATACTGTGTCAGCGGTTACTGATCACTTCACAGACATTGGCTACACAATTTTGAAGCAAAAATACTCTGCTGAAGATTATTTCTCGCGACTGATGGCTCAAGCCATAGAAATTCATAGAAGCTATCAAAACATCAACAGGAACGACTGGCCTCATTCGAACACTTCGTAGCTTCGAACAATTTCTGTGAACTGCAATGTTTGGCCTGGGAATAATTTTACGACGACGTACCTTCTACTACAACAGTGTTTTCCAAATGGGGCTCCACTAGGTAAAATCGAGGGTACAAAAACAAAGAAAAATATTTTTTTCTCTGACGTGTAAGGACTGATTGCTTTATCTATTTATAAGACATAACAAAGGGAGCACTAAGCACATACATTAGTTATTTGACATACATATAAAGCGCTTATCGTTTTCTATCCTATAAACTTAAAGTTTTTACAGCACTTGCGAATAAAACATGCAGTGGATTTTAATAATCTGGTGATTACCAACAATCATGACATTTAATCGTTCCTAAGAAAAAATTAAGATTATATAATACAACTATTTCTTAATTAAATACTTGTATGGATTAGTCAGTTTCTCCAGAGAGGACGTTCATATTTAGATGTTGGCATTATTTTAGTGAAAACTAGTGTTGAAAGTTGAAAATATCACTGTGGACCATTTCTCATGTGATATCCACAAAATATAGTCAATCAATTAATAATAATGTTAAAAGTCAAAAGTTGAAGGTTGAAAATTGAAAATTTTACATCGGTACAGTACACCATTTGGTAGGAGTTCTTGTGACAGACAGACAGATTTATACATGTATTTTCTGCTATATAGTAGGGATTCAAATCTATGTATAATTTCATAAAACCTAACCAAAAAATAATATATTTATTTTCAATGAAGGATTTAAACAATGAATAGTTAAGACAATCCAAGCCGCTTAACAATTCACCCTGGTATGACGTTCGTGACATAAACTAGAAAGAAACAGGTAAGTTTGTGGAATACTTTCAAAGAAAGATCCACCTAACAAAATAAATAAATTGTACCTAAATAACTGAAGGATCTTTTTTATTTCTCGAGAGGATTGGGCCACACGCAACGCAGTTTTGAGGCTAAGAGAAAAAATAAAAACGAAAAGTAACAAGAAGTAAGGAGTTACCACAAAATAAATGGTATTACACTCTTGCAAACTTATTTTTTATTTATGAAAAACAAAAAAGCATTAAATTCCATTGAATATGTGTGTGTCAACGTTTTCCTATCTCTTTGGTAATTGGATGGAGGAATTTTATTCTTGCTCTCTTGAACATTCTACGAAATAAATTACCTACTGGGAAGGTATGGGTGGAAACATCGCATTATTACGGCACGTGAGAATAATTATTTTTTCCGGAATCATCCAGGATTCATTTTGGTTATTTATTTGACATATTTTATTTTTTACGTAGTTTTTTTTCTAAAAGTATGACTTTCTTTATCAAAAATGTTATCTCTTTTTAGGTCAACCGTATAAACGAAAAATAATTATCAATTTAAAGTTCTGAACGAGATAGCTGTACAAAAAAAATCCAGATATTTTATAAAGGTATCTTTAAGAAAATAGTTTATAACTATTGTAGAATTGTTTAAAAGATGTTCATATTATTTTTGATTAATTTTAATGTTTTGTTTTGAATACTTTAAAATTGAAGCATAAATTCAGCCCCCATCTGATGTGGAATATTGTTAATGCAACAATTTTGTCACCAAACCCTACAGAGGTGAATAATATATAATATAAAAAAGGACATAATTCTGTAGAAAAATAATTTGTCTAGGATTTAATGATTTATAAATAAACACTAAAAAAAGATATTTTAAACACAATAGACTTCAATTATTGACGGTTTAACGAACTCCAGAACTGTTGAAGTTTGTCACATTTCAGGAAAATCTTTTTAAAACTCTTCATATCATTGAAGACAAATTTTGACAACATGTACACAACCAAATATTATTATAACAGACAAAATTGCCAATGTTTCATTTCGTTATTTATCAATGACAATTATTAGTTTCTGTAATAAGTTTATATTTAATCATCACATCATCTTTTCTTAACGAAACATTTCCATTGTTCTCCTTATTACTACTCTTGCAACATATATTTAATTGTTCAGTTATTTTTTTATTCCAAAATAGATAAAAAATTGTACATACCAAACGCACTCTAATCGTCTGTAATTAGAGTAGCAATAAATGAAATGACACAAAATTTATCTTTATGACTTACTGACATCATCAGTACATCAACGATGCTACGTTTCTATCGAATAATACAGGATGTGCCCTTGATACTATTACGCACTATCAAATATTGTTTTTTTAAATAAATTTTGCATTTTTTTACTGATGTAAATCTTTCCAAAACTATCTATTGATAAAATAATAAGTTTCGGCGCCATTACATATCGTATAACAACAAACATAATCCCGATTAGGAATTTCCATACCAAACAGTTTAATAAAACAGTTCAAAAGCAGTTCAAAAATATGTTGGCTGCTTTTCAATACTGGAATAACGGTTTCGAAAATGTAAAATACCGCTATTGAAAATTAACCCGAATCTAAATTTAAACTTTATTAATAGACATATTTTGAATTAGAACATTCGTTGCAAATATTCTCGATTAGTCAGCCATTTATGCTTATGTAAAAATAACTATTTTTACATCAATTTATCAAATTTAAAAGCGCTTATCATGAATCGAAACATTTAATCAAAGCTTAAAATATAATCTGTAGCAGTACAGGATAAAACAGTTTACGCCATTTCCAAAAACGGATATCGACTCTTTGCCACGTAGGCTTGAACATGAAACGTAGCTCTGACAAAATTTAAAAAGATACAACATAAAAACGCTTCTCGTGAGATTGACGCATATGCCTTATAACGATTTTCGCTAAGCGTCATATAAAAGGTAGGGAATCGTATCATAGTTCTGAATCTACGTTTGAAGAAAATGATATTCATCCGAAGCAGACTTACTACAATACCATCCGGCGCGTTTCTTATACACCCAGTGCAATAATAATGTATATCATTCTCATAAGACCCGTTGCTAAAAAGTTCTAATGTTTTCAGGAATCAGTTACCAGTAGTAGTAGGCTGGATGAAAGACAATACTCTATGCGTGGGTTTATCGAAGTTTTTCATTTGGTCGTAGTAAAAATATTTTTTTATTTTTAAAATAAATTAAATGCTTAATATGAAACACTTCACTGGTACTTTTTTCTAAGCGATTATTTTTTAAATTTTACTTGTAATTTTTTTTTGTATTTGGATCCATCTTTTTAATAAAATAACAGATTCAGATTAAAAAAATGTATTCTCAATGAATGATTGCAACTTCGTTTCATGACACATTCCTTTTGAAGTAAAAGCTTTTTCATTGCAGGTCAAAAAAGAATCTCGAAGGCTTCGACGGAGTAAATTCTTTCAGTGTAAAAAATGGCGTGCGGAGAAATTGGTGCTTAGAACTTTTCTTTATGGGAATAATGAAGGTAACGGGTTCAAATAAATTATTTGGTCTCGGCATCCAATACCTACGCGTGTATACTTACAGAGGGAAATCATTTATTTCCTCGTACCGAGTCACTCTTCACATTCACATTGGCCTAAAAGCGTAATGTTTTATTGCCATCCATTGTTTTTGATTATCAATATTCATCAAACGTTTCACGGGTCAGACATTATTGCACACTGTGCAATGTTCTGTGTTGTACTCTTATATATTATTTATCATCCTCGGAATTCAAAAGTGAACACTGAAGTATTTAAAAATATGTTACTACATAAGCACGATTAAAAACATTTTTTTCTTCACCACACTGATAAAACGTGTGTTTACGAGATTCTAGTAAAAAAAAAGTGTTATTTAGTCATTAAGTAATACAATTCAAAAATGTGGTAATTCTACCTCATTCTTATGATATAAAATTGATCAATTTAAATTTTTTTGAATAACCTTCAATTCTTGGATTTTTACCATTTCTGTTCCATAAAATGGACTTCTAATCGAAATATATCGACATGACTCTTTTCTATCAAAATGCTTTTCAGTCGCGATTCCTGTTTTTGAGAAAAAAGGATATACGCATGAGGCTAGGATAGGACCGGTAGTTAGTTAATTGCTCCCGCAACGCCCCGTTTTTAGGATTGCATAAGTGAGAGAAAATTGTACACATCATGTCTATACACTCAAACAAAAAATAATAAGCCGATTGAAAATCAACCACTAGGGTTCCAGCTCGTCGACACTGCAAGCGAAGCGCTACTCACCTGCAAGTCATTATTCTAGGTGAAAAGAAATTGTGTTTATAAATTATTTCACAATATATTTCGTAATGGTATTCCACAATTTTATTGTATTATCAGGAACGGTTCCACTAACAAGGAAGTATTTTAAATTGAGCAAAACCAGCCCTGATTATACTATAAACAAAAATTATATTAAAAATTATTCGTATAATAACAAAGGGTTTTTATGGCACCAAGATTTTCGTATTGCAAAGGTATCCATTTTATCTGTAATGTGTTTTCGTTTCAAAAATAGAAACAATGAAATATTTCGCATTACTGTTATTGGTTTATTCTTGACCTCCTCCTAAATCTACGCGCACCTCTTTTGAAGGATCAATGGCGCTTTAAGATTCATTATACAGGAGTTCATCGATAGAAAAAGGGGACTTCAACATTTATTCATCTTTTTTTTAACGCGTATAAACTTCTCAATCGTCTCGAGATATTAAATAAGTCTCAAGTACACATGTAAACACTCTTGTATAACGTATACACAGTAAAGATGGAAGCTGTAGAGCTGTAGCTACAACTGGATATTTAAATTATAATTCTTTTCATATTTTGATTAAATTGCCTGTGGGACACAAATTGTTTTTTCTATGTAAGATATAACAAAAGAAATAAAAAAACATATCTCGCTTTTATGTTTTGCAATTCTTAATATCACAAGAATCTACAGGAAAAAATATCAGTCTATTTCACTTTCATAGGCACAATACTTGTGCGTAGAAACAAATCGTATTTGATTAAAATGATTATTCTTAATGACTTATTGATACAAAATTTATCGCTATCAAATAGAATACGAGTCGAAAAAAATGTTATAAATGCCAGTTTTGACCCCAATAATAATTGTGTTAAGCCGTTGTGAACGCTATTTGGAAATACACAATTTAGGAACCACGGACACTTGTAAAAAAGGAATACGACAAGAGACCAAGGTTCGACTTGAGCTGAAATGCAATCATACAGAGCAAAACCTCTACAGTCATCCGTTGCCTTTTTCATTTATTCAAATAAACAACTAAATGTGACAACGCTTTGATTTTTTTCTTTTTTTATTATGGTAATTTTCGTTCAAATTGATGATAGCTTGCGAAACCAGTCATTCGTAAAAACGAAAAATTGAAAATCCTCACCGGCCAAAATAAGCAAAGTTATACAAATGAATTATTTATTAGAATTTGGTTCATGCAGAAAGTTTCATTATTGAATTTATCATAAAAGTCTTTTGGAATTTATTTACGCGAACAAAATATTTTTGCATGGCAATTTCTTGTTCTCATACGTACGTGCTCAGTAATTCAATAACTGAATATATTTTGTTTTTCTTTTAGAAATACGTAAGCATGCATGCAGACGTGGCGAATATATGCTTTATTAACAAGTAAAAGATTTTGTGCGCCCGGAGACATAATGTCTCTGTTCCAGAGAATGTAGCTACTTCTGTTTCATACATACATCATAGGAGTATTCGTTTATTAAATATTACATATAACTCGACAGGAAAAGTATCAAAGGAAATGTATTACTTGAATCACGTTATTTGGATGACTTTACTCTGTACACATGACCATTTAAATACAATAATCAACACATCTATTATTTATTTAATTTAATAAAATTACTACACATCTTTATATTCTAATACTCAAATTTTTTTATCTTGGACAATAATAGTGAATGAACGCTGCTGAAAATTTAGATTTCTTTTTGGGTACTTTTTATGTATGTAATATTTCACATTTTAAATAAATGTAAACCTCTTTTGAATATAATGGGTGGCTTATTCACAATTTCTGTCATAAACATTTAATTTCATAATATACTTAATATTTTTAAAAAATGTGATATATCTATCGTCTAACCAATAGCGTAATACCAAAATCTCTTAGAACTTTATGTTTAAATAAAAGCATTAATTTACTGATATCTATGCAATAAGCGCCACCGTAATCAATAATGTAGTCAAATGTGTGATATTGTCATCGAATAAAAAGTAGTATTTACAAATGATATAATTATTATTTTAGAGTCATTAAATGTACTGTCAAAAAATATGCAATCAATTAAATAAAAATATTGCAAAAACAACTTAACGACATTTAAAAAAAATGTAAACTCACCATTTATAGAAGCTAATATTGATAGGAAAAAGTAGATGTGATAAAAACACATGATTGTTTACACTCATGACAATCTTTTCGAAATAATTAAACGATCCAATATCAACTGACAGTTTCACTCATTGTTTTTAACAAATTACACTTTTATTGTTTTCCATAAACTATGAATGGAAAGAGTTATTTAGAAATCGATAAAATATTTTTTATTCATTTTCACTGAATTGTTCAATTTAAGCACACTCCATTCTGTCGTCAATTATTTCAGTTAAAAGTTTGTGTAAATTTTTAATAATTACATATTTTTATCGTAATCTTGTATTTTTAAAGATAATGTTAAATCTTCACGACGTCCATCACCCACGGTAACTTTCCACTAAGATGCGTTTTTCCTTTAAATGTCTATTTTATTTTTTTACAGCGGTTCCGTAATGTTTTACGCAATATTAGGTAATTTAATAACTTATCTTGAGCACTTTGTTTATTTGCCTTCCTAGAATTATTACGTTATTACTTTGACAAACAGTGCAGCGCAGATTTCGAGAGCTTTATAACGTGCATCTTGAATAAGGCCCTGGACTACACTGAGCGAGGAGCGAGGACAGCGACGATTGCGAGAAGCGAGAAATTGCGTCTGGGAAGGGAGGTAAGAGAAGTCAGCGCGGGGTGCGGGGGGAATTATTGCGATCCGCTAAAATTTAACTCCACTCGTGAAAAAGGTACAAGTCGGACTTAAGCTATTTTAAGTTATGGCTGACAACAGATTCGTTATTTTAGTGTGAGCCATGGATGAATAAAAGCAAAACAATCCTGAAATATTTAAATGCTGAAACAAAGAATGAATATATTCAATATAATTTATTTAGGAATGAAAAACTTCTCTTCTATAAGTTAAACATAATTTAAAAAGGGATGTAATGTACCTAATGGTTTTAATATCATTAAACAATGCAATACATAATTTTATAACAACATAATTATAATCCCGTACAGGTCAAGCAAGGATATTTAAGATATCAAATTTTAAAATAAGGATATCTCCATAAAATGTCATCTTGAGAAGATATTTTTTTTTCATGTACTTGCTTGTAGATGTGTCATGTAAAAGTATACTTTGATTAATTTGTTCCGTACTGCTACACGATATCAAATCAATAGATATAATAACAAAACCACAAACATCATCTTAAACAGGAAACCATAATCAAACAATATTGAAAAACATTCAAATGTGTAACCTCTGGAAAACACGATAAAATTGTGTCACGTGAAAAACAAGTGATAAATAAAATATTCTGGAACAATTTGTCATTAATAATTAAGTCCATACAAATGTTATTTAATTATTAATATCTCTGTCTACCATCTACCATCGAGTAAACATTGTATCATTATATTAAGCAAATAAAAGTATATGTTCCAAAACTTCTGTCTTTTGACTAGTAAAAACTGATTTGTGAAACAGCGACATCCTTAAAATATTAAATAAACAATAATATTTTAAATAAACTATTAAATCGTTAATGACGAAACAAATCAACAATCACAATAAAGTTCATTTAATTGTTGATTGATTTTGGAACATAACTGTACGTACCATGAAAAATTATGTGGTGAAAAATCGTCTTATTAAATTTTAAATTTAATCCTTTAATCAACAAATAGTTTTTTTACCAATAAAAAATGAAAGTTTATTTCTTTCGTTTAATGGAGTTATTCACCTTTGACCTGTAGCTGTTTCTATAGTGTAATGAAAATATACCCGTAATTTGTGTGTCTGAAATGAAAAGGAACTCAAGTCAACTCACTCATTTCATATAATTTAAGACATCGACTGAGGGTGCTTGATGGAATTTTAATATCAAATTTAGGTTATTGAGATTTTGTACACTTCCATGTATTTTGTCACTAACGACCCGGGTTTTGCCTTTCGGCATCTTCAGGCATTCGAGCGCACGAATGGACTCGAACTGACAGACAGTAAACAGTGTCTAACGTTTATATAGAAGATACAAATACGACAAATAATATTTACGAGATAAAATATTATACGTCTGGGAGCCACATTGATACCTGAGTCAACATTTCGAGAATCGCCTTAATCCTTATTTTGTAAACAACACATTAACAGAGTGGCGAATTACCTCTTCCCAACTACTTTTAGAACTACCATTATTAATTGTAAAATCAATGGTAATTCTAAAATTAGTTGGGAAGCGGCAATTCGCCACTCTGTTAATGTGTTGTTTACAAAATAAAGATTAAGACGATTCTCGAAATGTTGACTCAGGTATCAGTGTGGCTCCCAAATCTATGTTTATATCTATATTTCTCCGACAAAATAATTATTTTTTCCATGTGCTTACAAAGCTCTATATTGCTTTCGCTTAGTAAGTGAGCTTTTTCATATTTTTTTTCATTATACAGTAAAACTTCAATATTTTTCGAAAATCCACTTTCTCCAATTCACAGTACGAATCAAATCATTTGCGACACCATATGGAAAACGGGATATTCTTGATTCCTATTTAAATTCAACGCGGAATAGATTAGACTGAATAAAACCGACAGTGAACAATTCGAGTAGGTGTATTTTTCATACAGGAATTACCTTTTTAATGTAAAAATTGTAATACAAAATGAAAAATAGCAGATTATATCAATTTTGCCAGGTGTCAACGGTTGTCATCCACCGTTGAATGTCTTGACAGCTGATGATGATAATGATTTATTTCTTAAGAAAATACTGAAGAATCTCCTACAAATAATTTATATTAATGTTTGTTTTATTACTTTTATATGTGAGATAAAACTAACGTTACGAGAAACATACACTCCTTTTTATATGCATTTAATCGCACCATAAAGTGTTGCGGTCTAGCTTCCTAGAAAACCCAATAGATATAATCTTGTAGATTCCATTTAATTATTGCATATTATGTTCACATAAAATAAAGGTTTATGTTTACAGAAAATTGGAACAAATCTCTATTATGACGTCAAATAAAAAGTGGAATAATGACTGTGTAGTGTGTCAAATTAAATGAATACAAACAGTGTTTTGTTTCCTTTTTCATTAAAATTTTATTTTCTTGTCGTGAAAATTCAAATGACAGCTGAATTTGATGATTTACTAAGATAACACTCTGTTGAAAGTGAAAGTGAACTATTTACCGCATCCTCCTTTCAGGAATATAATGTCTTTCCACTAAAGATTGTCAATTAAATATTATTGAAGTGAAGTTTATCATACAAAAAAAAAAGGTATCTTATTTTAAATTTAGATTATTGAGATTTTGTACACTTTCATGTATTTTGTCACTAACGACCCGGGTTTCGCCTTTCGGCATCTTCAGGCATTCGAGCACACGAATGGACTCGAGATGACAGCCAGTAAACAGTGTCTAACGTTTATATAGAAGATACAAATACGACAAATATTATTTACGAGGTAAAATATTATACGTCTGAGAGCCACACTGATACCTGAGTTAACATTTCGAGAAACGCCTTAATCCTTATTTTGTAAACAACACATCAACAGAGTGGCGAATTGCCGCTTCCCAACTACTCTTAGAATTACCATTATTACCAATTACTTTAGGAACCATATGGTGTCGCAAATGATTTGATTCGTACTGTGAATTGGAGAAAGTGGATTTTCGAAAAATATTTAAGTTTTACTGTATAATGAAAAAAATTATGAAAAAGCTCACTTACTAAGCGAAAGCAATATAGAGCTTTGTAAGCACTTGGAAAAAATAATTATTTTGTAATATAAACATTTTGTGATATAAACATAGATTTGGGAGCCACACTGATACCTGAGTTAACATTTCGAGAATCGCCTTAATCCTTATTTTGTAAACAACACATCAACAGAGTGGCGAGTTGCCGCTTTCCAACTTCTTTTAGAATTACCAGTGATTTTACAATTATAATAGCATTGTGGGTTTCGACGGGATGCAAGTCAGTTCGAGTCCATTCGTGTGCTCGAATGCCTGAAGATGCCGAAAGGCGAAACCCGGGTCGTTAGTGACAAAATACATGGAAGTGTACAAAATCTCAATAATCCAAATTTGATATTGAAATTTCATCAAGCACCCTCAGTCGATGTCTTAAATTTTAAATGGTATCTTTTTTGTTCCACTGATTGAATTTCAGTGGAAGAAAGTTTTAATTTTATATTAAATTTTCTTTTGATTGATTCATTGGATTTTCATTGACTTGTATAAATATAATATATTTAATCATAAAAATAAAGCTAGAAAAAGTGCAAAAGTAGAGAGCGATATGTTTTTTGGCATAACACAGGATGAGAAGCATCCTCAAAAGCGGCCATAATTGTTTACATAGCATGTAAAAGAAATAGCTACTTATTAAGTACTATATTTTCATATTGTTTTATGAGCCTTTTTGACAATGGCTTTCTTTATTGTCAGGGGATATTCTCGATTCTACTATAAAATTTAATAGGTACAGTTAATCTACTCTATTTTCTATAATAGTTTAATTCATATATTTTAATTCTTCTGGAAACCATATTTGAATTGCCCTTGCATTTTATGATGCCGTATTGGATGTGCATAGCTTAGTCTTGGATATCGAATTAATGATTTAATGACTGCATCTAATGACTTACAATTGTTCATCTTTTCATTTTTTTTTTCGTTTTAATTAGTTTAACGTCCAGTGCAGTGAAAAACTGAATACAAAGTTGGAATAAACCTCATATGCAAATATTACATTATACTAGAGTCATTCATTAAAAATTGTGAAATTATCTCTCAAATAGTTTTTAAAAAGCTTTCGAATGTGTTTATTTTATATAATTGGTAACATCTTTCAGCAGCTTATAGATATGTGACTTGTCAATTTTTGGAAGAAAGGAATTATATTTTAAAAACAAAACTCAATTTGCTGTAAAAATGCAAAGTAGTACAGAATAAATTGTGTTTTATTTCTAGAAAATTGTAAATACCTACATGTATTTTTCATTTACTGTTCGATCTAAGTCGCCATTCATCAATCATCGTTCCTCTTTTTGAGAGATACAATAATTTCGTAAAACGTCTCCACTTGTGCTTTTACATAATAGTCAGCAATGTATATCCACCACTCGGTTGACAGATATTAAGTGTTCGGAAGACATGTTATAGCAGTTTGTAATTGAAAAGTCTTTGTGAGCTAAGATTTACTTGTATTCCGATCGATCCTAGATCAAATTTTATCCTTATCACAACAAAGCTAGAATGACCTTAATTAATTCTTATTTTTCATTGTCTATCTCCGAACATTCGCATCATTTGTACTCAACATCCTGAAGCACTATACCGTACACAGTAGCGTATCATTCATTCACCCTGATCAAGCTCAAACTGCTTGCCAGCAATGTCACACTTGGTAGCATCATTACGTTTACTATAGAATTAAAATCGATTTCCAAAACTTTAAAATAACACCACTTTTTTTATTATACATATGGAGGTCAAGCGCGATTTTAAGGCAAATTTGCATATGGAAAGAGAGAGGTGTCGTGAGTGGAGGTACCCGAGCCGAGTGCGCTGCATGTTGAACGCTTTAAGCTCTCGGGAACTTCTTGAAATAGTGTACTGCAGGGAAAAGCGACGGCCGTTGCGTTGTCATCTTATACTGTATTTATGTCAACAGCGTCCAAATTTATGGCACACACTACTATCCGACTTACCTGCAATTTTACCTCTACCTTTACTTACCCACTCTATATGTAGCCCATTATTATTATTACAGTATCTCCAGATTTATACTGTTGTCGGAGATAAAATTTGATTAATAAACTTTATCCAAAGCATCGCGTACAAACTTTTACTTCCTTCTATTCTTTATACAAGTATTCAGATTATTCATGCAATCAAAGTATCTACACAGTGATTTTATTTATTTGTCAATCATATTAAATTTAAAAAAACTGAATTAATTTAATGTATCTTTTTAACCATTAAACCACCACAACAGTGTGATCTGTATTTTCTATGCAGTTTTCGTATTCAATTAAACAAGCATGCAGGACATATGGTGTTTGTATTTACCATGACATCATATTAATAAAAAATCTTACGTTTATAAAATATTGAAAAATATAAATTTATGATTTATAAAAAGCAGTTTTCAATGACTGGTACTGAATGGTACTGGGTCGGGTCCGTAGTGCAGTATTCTACTTCTTCGGCTTTGGTTACGTATCCCACGGGCTCGAATCCTAGTACGAACAGTTTCGCAAATTGATTTTTTAGTCGATTTATGGATATCTGTTCGACGGTATGGATATTTATGGTGTCTAAAAATCCCTTCCGTAAATCCGATCATAAGAAACGGAGCGTAGTAAGCGCGATTAGCTAACCACTATCCCTGTCATAGTAACAATCAGTTATCATAGAAAACCTTCTGTTGAGATACGTCCATCAAGAAGGCATATGCTTCACATTGGGAGTGGTCATGGTAAAAAATAATAAATGATACTGGTCAGTAGAAACCATTATTTATTACTACTAGGATGATTCATCCATTTGCGTTTTTCCACATTCAGGGCAAGATCTTATTATAGACTAATACGAAAGCTACAGAACACTTGACTACGGAAACGGCATTTTTTTACTACGAAAATCTATAAAATTAATTTTTTTTTTGTAAAAGAAACTGTCTGTGCGGAAGACTCATAATCTAAAACTAAACAGCAAAAGACTCAATTCAAAAATTTAAACGCACCGTAATGGGTAAAATGTAATGAAAAAAAATATGAACATACTAAGTAAAAGCATAAAATAAAACAATAACATCCTTCCTGTTTCCTCCAGCGGCAGTATAAAAGCGGAAAGCTTCACGAGTAGATATCAGTTTGCGTATTTCCAAATTTTTCTTTTTATTAACTTTCAGCATTAGTAGGCTTTAATAAGAGTCACATTTTTTTCTTGATATTGCGTATTCTCAGTTCGGGAGCTTTTCAAATGAATTCCACCCTACCAAAATAATTATTTTATTCAAATAGTTGTTCAAGATTACATTTTCTCAGCTTAATGTCAACTTCAAACAGTTTTTAAAGGAATGACATACAATATACCAGAGCTCCGCAACCTTTTGTCTTCCACGGCAAGACAGATTTTTCCCCGGATTTCTGAATCACAACATATTTTTTTTTTAAAAATGTAGAACTAAAATAAATATGGTTTTTTTCGGTGAGAATTATATATCATCAAAGAACTATATCCGTGGGCAGTTTTGGTTTTTAGAGTCAAATAATATTATGGTTTGTGTCTTACCCCCTACTCACGTACAGTAAAAGGAAATAATCCCACCCTACCCTTCATTTTGTAGTTGAGCATTAGAATCATTGTTTACCTTTGAAATACATAGCATTCTTCTTAAAAATGCTTCTTAAATAAGCCAAAAATGTATCGCATTTAGTAAGACAGCCAGTGAAATAACGAAGTTATCAATTTTAATTTTATATTTACAAAAGTTTTGTGTCACAGCACAATTATTTCTGAAATGGTTTTTTCTAATATTCACATTAAAATTAAAATAAATAACATTAGCAACAAGTTCTAGGTACAGTAAAAGGAATACGTCCGAATCATTTTATAAGTTAATAGAACAAGATTATAGTTTACAGTAATGGATTTGAATGTACACATTACTTTTAGAGCTTCTCAATGCTATTAATTCCGAGCGACAAAGTTTGAAGTGGTAATCTTCATATAAGACTTTCGCGTAAGAGGAGAACGAATAATGAACATTAATTTGCAAAGTTTTCCAACTGTCTGAGCTTTTCAAACCTATTACTCGTCTGACTAATAGAAAATGTTATAATATGTATTTGCGCTGACGAGATCGATTACCTCTACAATTCATCTTCGGAATGAATGTTATTTCTGATACTCCGTTAAGATATTAATGTATTGATTCAAAGCAAACGCAAGCTTATACTTCGATGAAAGAGCTTCATATATAGCTCGGTGCATACATACATTAATTGCTAATAACATCATGGATATGCCTAAAATAACTCGTTTGTGAAAACAAAGTTTATAGGAATCATCAATCAAAAAAGCTTCTTAATGGGTTATTTATATACACCCGATTCTCTTTTTGCATGGGGAATACGTTCCAGAGGCTACTGTGTAAAAAAAGATATGGCACCCATATAAAAATGGGAGACAGGTTACATTACTTAAATACCCCCAAAATATAGAATTCCTGAACTCAAATATAATTCCAATTTATTTTTTATTTATATACGCAAAGATAGTTGACGAATCAATTCGAGTCCATTCGTGTGCTCGAATGCCTGAAGATGCCAAAAGGTGAAACCTGGGTCGTTAGTGACAAAATACATGGAAATGTAGAAATTCTCAATGATTCAAAATTAATAATTGGTCCGTTTCCTAAACCGTACAAAAAAAGAATCGGGAACTTATCAAAATAGATTCCAAACTTTTAAGTAATATATTATTATACACAAAGAAAACAACATTTCCTTATTGCACATCGATGTTTGCAAATTAGTATAGAAGGTATTAAGTGAAGAGTTTGATATTGTATTCTTATTTCTCCTAATGGAAGTATCTGAAGTTTGTTACTCATTTGCTCAACTTATCTTTTTCGAAAAGAGTATTATTAGAAATAAAATGCTATGACAGGACTAGCGGTTGGCTAGTCGCTCTCGCCACTTGCCCCGTTTTAAGGATCGGATGGACGGGAGGGATTTTTTCACATCACAAACATCTATGCCTACGAACGGAAATCTATAAATCGATTGAAAAATCAATTTATGAGACTATCTTAAAGAGAATACAAAATTTATATTAATAGCCCATCAAAATTCTATAACAATGCAGAACAGTTTTTCGATCATGTCGCTAGGAGAGATTATTGGGGTCTGAAGGCGTAACTGGAAAGAAGAAACAGTCCAAATCTAGTTTTATGGACCGGATCTTGAGTGACCTCAAAAATCTACACAACTAACAAGTAATGAAACAAAAGAAGAGTCTTATTTGGAGCTGTTTATCTTAAGTTTTATGCCAATTCAATTTTACGAGTTTTTCCACCGTTCTTTTATTGGATTTCATCAAATTGAAAAGATTGGATAAAATATCCAATCCACGATAAAAGACTCATAAAAATAACAGGGAAGTAATAAACAGTCAGACATTCTTTCAAATGACAGTGCAATACATCAATGTGAGACTATGTCAGCAGATACTTATCTGTAAGATTTTCTGGAAAACAATAAATGAGAGACTGATGGCTAACTTTCGGTCGACGAAGCGACACACTAAATAAATAAAGGGACATTTAAATTACAAATATTATCAATCAAATATTGTGTAGAGATCTTTTTTTCATTTATACACACTACACAAATTCATCAATTGAAGATTTTTTATGAATGTCTTTCCACCAAGAATTGACAGTTAACACCTTAAAAGTGAAGATTTTTCGTCAGATATTTTCGGCGAAAATTCGAACCATGAATAACGTTGCGATGCTGTGGATTACACCTTGTAAAATGGTGTGAGGTGATAAGTACAAAGCTGCCTTAATAAATGTAATAAATGAATTACATATTACGTAAATATTTCAAAAGAATGTGAAGAAAAAAATACTTTATAAACAGCTCCCTGTTACGTCCAAAGTTGGATACCGCGATGAAATAACTTGCCTCTGATTTAACAGAGTAATATGTATGCATTCGGTGTAATTGAGGGTGGTAGCATTACTTGGGAGGAAAAAATTGGTCGACAGTGAAAGATAGTCAGCGAGTGGGTATATGCTCTTCACAGAGGAAATTAGTATATTTTTAAATTAAAATATAATAACATAAATTTGTAACATTTTCAAACAGCTCATACAAAATCCGTATTTTTTTGTCATTAAAATTTTCACAAAAAAATCTTCTGAAAATAATTCATCAAATAACTTTTCATTTAAGAAAAAAGGAACAATTTAAGCACAATATTCAGAAGAAATTATTAACTTTCCTTTGTTTTTTTCATTAGTTTAATAAGTAACGTACGTCAAAGAAATAGCTTTGAAATTTGTTAATTAATTAAAATAAAATAATGATTGTTTGAGGCGTCCACTCGGCTTGGCTCATTTTGGGAGGTCAGCCTAGCGTACTCTTGCTACAGATTCTACTGTCAGAGTGATAAATGATTTGTGTAGCACTGCACAGTGGCAGCCTTTCCACACTCATATTAATAAGTAATTTATTTAAGAATTATAAATTTTGGCCGTTTAAAAAATGCAGTGAATGTGTAAAAATAATAATAGGCTGATCAATACGTATCTGGTTAATACAGGCATTATAAGGATATAGTAGTTTTTTTCCCCCTTACCGTTAATGGTTATTCCTTTACCGTCACCTAAGTCTCATGAAACGTTGATTTTTTTTAATAATTGCATTCTCAGAGTATTTTTCTACATTATTGCGTTCTTCCTAGGGAAATAGTAATGTTTTTTAGTCAAAGAGTTGACACCCGCTCTTCAGATATTTATTTAGCTGCTTTACTAAAGAGATTTTATTTCAAAAAGTTGTGTTTTACAAAGTGACTGAAGCAAAATTTGCAATTCGCGAGATTTAGGCGACGGTAAACAATGAATGATTTTAACCTCTTAAGATATAAAATAGTTTACACAGTTAAACTATGAATCTATTAAAATAAAATGTTGTCGCATTCTTTTTTCATATATCTATCTTGTTATTCAAACAAATAGACAATATCACCTTCTATAGAAGGTATGTCTCTAAAGTAGATATATCAAGATATTACAATTTACGAAAATTTCTATAAGAACTGATAAATAAAAACTTATTACTTTGATGATCACACTTCTGTTGCTGTTTTAAGAAGAAGCAGGATTAATAATAATATATTTCACTTAGATGTTTCGCTATTTCACATTGAATAAAATATAATTGGTGTGTTATTATTATATAATGTGACATTAATTCTTAACATCAACTGTAGACTTAAAATTTACGCTGAGTCTCCTTTATCATATACAGAAACTTAGGTAAGTTTCATTTAAAATTTGAAGAACATATGCGTTTATGATTTGGTAGTTTACTTGCATATATATGTTTTTCTTTTTAGTAAAAGATAGCCACTGGGTACATCTAAAATAATTGAGCGTGAATTCATATAACATTACCATATACGTATATTAAAATTTTTAGCAGCATTTCGTAATGTATATACATACTGCACCCTCACAAGGAAAATGTCACAACTCGAACCTATCAATTTAGTGAAGTCGGTTTCGGTGTAACAAGTACGAAAATTTGAAATGGCTTTTTATTTACATTTGGTATTAGTTTAACGAACAAAGCTTGGGATAAAATGTATCACCTTTCTTGCGGGGATTCGGCATATACGAGGAATAAGAAACGTCACTTTAAATTATCCGCCCTACCCATCGGTCGAAATCATATTAAATATCTACTAAAAAGGCCAAATTACGTCAATGAAGATTAATTTCAGTTTTGTTGCAAGAATTATTCATATAAATATTTATTTATTTTAAATAAAAAAGGTCTGCTTAACATTATGACCCCTTTCGCTGCGCTACTGGTTTTTTACTGTAGATATGTAGCTATAGCTACAGAATGTTGCCTACCTATATTATATTATATTATGAGAGTATAGCAGGTAAACAAGCAGATTTGATAACGAACATTTTCTTTGATTTATTAGACACGATTCATTACGTATTATTTATCGTTTTCTACTTAACTTTTGCTTCGTTCACATCTTGTTATGATTATCTTGTACAAGTATTTTTGCGAACGGTTTCTCTCAATTTTATTTCGCCTCTAATAACATTTAATATTTGCACGAGACGCTGCCAACTAAAAATAAAATTACTGTCATATATATTAAATTTTAATTAAGCAAATTAATCCTTGGAAATGATTAAAATGAAAACTTACGATGGATATTTTTAATAAAATCCGAAATCCGGAGAGAAAAATTATTCCTTTCTTAGTTTTTTATTAATAATATTAGATAGGTATCGTTATTTCAAGGAGCATTCTTGGAACTGTGCTTGGCACTTAAGAGCTTGTAGGCGGCATATTTATATTACTTCTCACTTTGTACACTTGCTATGACTATTTTGCACTGCAAAATATAAGTAAACTATTTTTTTTTCAAAACGGACTCACTCTTTAATTTACATGCCTTTACTAATTAAATGCAACTTTGGTTTTGTAAGTCATTCCCTTTTCAAAAATGGCTTAGAGTACATAAATGTTTCTACGCAACTCGAATAACTTTTCATTCTTTATTATTTGTAATATGGAAACTTAGTAAATTAGTATCTATTGCATTATTGTTGTCACTTTTGGAACCCAAAACCGACCCGAAGCCCAGATTTAATTCTCTCAGCTCGGAAAAGCTAATTTTTTTCTCACATAATTTTACGGGTTTCCCAGCTTTATGTTCCCGACGAAAAATTATGATGACGCCATACTTTTCAGATAACGGATGTTATTGTTTACTCTTTTTCAATTTCAGGCATCCGTGTACTCAAATGCCTGAAGATGTCAAAAGGCGAAACCCGGGTTGTTAGTGACAAAATACATGAAAATGTACAAAAAATAAATTTTCAAAGGCAATACTTTCATTTAGGTTGAGTGGTTGATTTACTAGTTCTCGTTTAAGCACACTTTTAAATTCCATATGCACCAATTTGTCAGCGAACGGCAAAGCAAGAATACGTTAGTAAATAATCATTTTATTTATTTACAATCGGCTATTTCCTGTTCTTATCTAAGAAATATTTCAAAAGATACAATAGAGAGGTTGAACAACTGTCAATTCTCTTGAAACTGAAAGATATACTCCACATTGGACGCGGTCATGTGTAACAACAATCACTTCTTCCTGCATCTTTCATAACATTATTGCAGGACTTCTTTTCTTTGATTTTATTCATTTCAAATGCCAATAAAGCCTTACCATGAAGATGAAGTCCAGAAAATATTAATCAATTTCAACAAAATAATATTGCTACTGGCAAAATCGTTTGTCCCACCCTCTGATACTTCTGTATAATAAAAAAAATACAATTTGCTTTTCATAATCCTTTTCTTTCTATCAAAGGTCAAAGAGTCTGCTCAAAATTATTACTAAGCTCTGCCGTCTGCGGAACATTTCGTTTGTTTGAAATATTTCCGTGTTTTTTTCTCCCGTTCTTCTTGTTTCATTACATTTTTTTGCTATAATTCTTCTTCATGAATGCGGGTTCAAGTATGCCCGTACAAATTTACGGTTGTCGGTACACTTCTAAATAAAGTTCCTTCTCGAGCGGAGAATGAGACACACACAGCGTGAGAAAATAAAAATGTTATATAGGTATCCTGCGGATGACAGTAGGAACAAATATCCAACAGCTTTGTCCCACTTTTGACAGGTGGTGTCCTCTAACGCGACTTTATTGCCTCTGGTTTGTTATCTTTTATTTTTTAAGTGCTCGGGAAGCGCTCAACCTCCTGAAACGACTCTCACCTTTCGTACTGCGGGGCAGAATACTTAAATAAACAAAGAAAAATACTCATTCATACACATTACGTTTGCATACCAATTATTATCAAAAAGTTGTTTCCCTGTCATAACTTAATTATTCGGAATAAATATGTAAGTGTACATTGTGACTGTATATCAGGTTTTTATTCGACGTAGTATTATGCTGTAACGCTTTTCATTATGTAGATGTTCAGTAAACTTGTGTTTTTTAGCTAAGTCGATCTCCTATTCGGATGAGGTGTCCACAAATTCCAATAACGATACGTACAATTAAATAAATTGTCAAAGTGTGCTATTCATGATATCGACTGAGGGTCCGTGATAGAATTTGAATATCAAATTTAAGTTTTTTCACTTAAGACCCTGGCTATCTTCAGACATACAATTGCACGGATGAACTCAAACTCTCAGTTTGACCTCAACCATCGTTAGTGACAATCCTAATTATCATTTAATTATCATTTTGTGACACAAAATAGGCCTTTGCAATATAAGATATGAAAATGGGAGAATAAACCAAGCTATTTGATACTCTGCTTTGCTATATTGTAAAATAAACTAAATATTTTTATCCTTTCTGTGATTTGAGATATTGAAATTTCTGTCGGGATCAATAAAGAAATTATAGCGTAGCTAACAGTCTCAAAAGGTTTTGGTAAACTACCAATAAAATCATATGGAATATCTCTCTAAGAGTAACCGCTGATACAACGACGATAGGTACTTGCATATTATTGTACAATGATTTTAAATATTAATTCAATTTACATTTTTCGCATTTGTAAATTTCCGTACTTGAAAACGAGCTCTTTTTTGCAAGTGATATGTCTCATAATCGGTATATTTCTTTATAGTTATCTGATCAAAATAATTATAACAACAAACAACATTTATTATACATTCATCTTTTTTAAATGTTTTCTGCTACCATTCCCAGCATACAATTGGAGCAGTTATTATTCGTAAATGTTCCGTGATAACGAATGAAGGGTTTTAAACAGATTAAAAATCAAATATATTATATGGCGCCATTGACATCAAAAAAATTTCTTTGTCCAGTAAATAAGAAATAATAAAATGTCGCTTTATAAACGAATACGTCTGTATTCATTTATATAAAGACGCTATTTACTAAAGATATAATTTTATGACGATCATTCTACAGAAATGGTTGCAAACTATTAACTTCTTTGGATTCTATTTTTTATAAAACGCTCAGTACAATACAGTAAAAATAGCAAAACACATATTTATACCAGAATCGTAAGATTCAAGCCATCTTCAGAACTATGGATAATTATTCAAACTGTAGTAATATCATCTGCATTTTTAATATGAAATTTTCAAGTATCCCCCCCACAATCTCTTAAAATTCAGCAACGAATATATATTTATTTATTTACCATGACCTCAAAAGGGTTATCTCAACTGTCGCGCGTCTATGAGAACTACTAGTTACTCAGTTGCTCAATCATTCTTTTTCGTATAGAGTATCTATAGAATAAAAGGGCTAGGTTAGGACTAATGATTATCGAATCGCTCTCGTTAGAACTCGTCTCGTTTTAGATTGGATGAGAGGGAGCAAATTCAAAACATCACAAACATCCATGCCTACGAACAGAAACCCATTAGTCGATTGAAAAATCAATTTATGAAATTGTCCGTACTAAGATTTGAACCCGAGAAACATGTAACCAAAGACAACGACGTTAACCCCAACAAACTCTGGTTTCCTTAAAAACTGTTGACCAAAATTCAGCCTCCAAACAGTAGGCATGTGACAAATGAAAGTTTTATGTTACGTCATGAGTAATAGCGTAAAAAGTAACCATTGTAATACTAGTTGGCGATTAAATAAATAGCATATGTAAGATGCTGCGCGTAACTTTTATCTTTCATTACCATGTGTCTCCTGCATGTTATTGTAGTTTTGATCTATATTGGCTGTCAATTATATGTATTTGTTTGTCATTCATAAGCGATGATGTTTCATTTAAAATCTACAGCAAGAATACTAATTAATGGATTCATATAAATACAAAAATAAGCTATCAAAAAAAAATGTTCTTACATGGTGCTATAAACCAGCATGCTGTACACATCCAATGGGAGTGTCATTTAATGCATGAAGAAAGGGAAGAGATGCGCAAGTCGGTCCAGTCTTTAATTGGACTGATCGGCCACGCTGATTTGGTGGAAAGTAAGGCAAATTAATTAGTAGAGATTAGTAGTTCTTCCATACAACAAAGACCGTAGCATGAAGCAAAATTGAATGAATCACGATATACTATGTTAATTTGAAATTCGTTGTGCAAGCTTTCTTATATAGAGTAGAATCACATTTGCAGGGAAAAATATGATTCATTTTACTATGATAATAAAAAGTACATTGTGTCACATTTTGTTTAATATGAGATACTCTTTTTGAATGAAAGAAGCGTCGCGCGGGTAGTTTTTGAATAATTTGGATCCCAAAGCGACTCGAATGTATGGTATACGAGAAGCGTTGAGAGTGGGGTAGGGGCTCTTCCCAATTAACAATGCAAATTCGCGAGTTGCGGTGTGTTTATCGTTAGCTTCTCCTTTTTGGTCTCGTTGCAAACATATTTCCATATTCCGTACCACTTGTGCAATCAAAAAACTATTGTTGCTGAACAAATTTTATTTTAGCTTCTGCGTATAGTTTTGAAGTATAATAGACAACATTTTTTTTAATATGAATGTTTTACATGAAATCAAACTGCCTCCCGGAAAAGTCGTGTTTTCATTTATCGATACATACGTCACAAAATTCGCTTCATAGACACCTTTTTTTATCAAAATGGAATAAAACAAACTCTCAACAAATTTTAATGTACAGGTCTCTCGTGCAGTAATTGCTTGAGAGTTATTGTATTTAGGAGTTTTTTAACAATACATTTTTCATTGATTGAATTGACATTAGCTTTGTAGAACTTCATTATAATAGAATAAAAATATCAAAGTATACAGTTCTACAACATTTTATCGGTTTGTTGATAGCTATTTCGGCTTCACACCATTGTCAGAACTATGCTTAAACTTAATGTAGCTAATATACGTATACAGTTTTAGAGGAGATAGACAATATTATATCATCTCACTTACTGAAACATCGCAACTTTTATTTAAAGTTATTTCGTACTGATTGAGTTTAGGAAAATGAACATACGAGGTATTATTAATTAATCATCAAAGTAAATGTATTAAAATTTAACTGTTTGTGCGTAATTATTTGAGCTTCTTGTAATAATTAAAGTAAGGGTGGTGAATTAATGATAGACAGATAGATAAGAGATAAACAATAGTAAGTCATATCACTTATTCCATCAAGTAGAATTCTTCACCCATTAAATGGCTATACGCTTGACTAATTCATAATTATTTTGTAACGCTTGCCATATGAAAAAATAGAATTGAATATGATATAAAAAATATATGTTTTATGATTGTTACGTAAGTATTAAACATCTAATTAAAACAGTCGATTGATATTTTGTGTGGGAAAAAAAGAGTTGAAATTAATAAAAAAAATATCAATGTAGTGAATATTTTTTTATAAGAAATAAAAATTATTTAATAATGCAAAAAGCTATCGAAAACAATAACAAAATTGGCTATGTAGTAAATTTAAAAAAAGTTTTAAATGGATACAAGTCGAGCATGATTATGATCTTTTTATTGCTATACACAACAAACGTATTTTCTAGGCCGAGTGTAAATAATATTCAATTGGTTATTTTTACAATATTATTTCTTTGAAAATTGCATGTTGCTCAGATTTCAATTATTCAATAATAAAAAATAATGAGAGAGCAATGAAAAAATCATGAACGTTTGTGAAGTTAAGAAAAATTCTAAAAAAGTAATGATATATTGCGCAAAAAGTAATTGCGTGTTTTACTGTGTCAATAAAAGAACAATTTATTTTTCATGCGTAACGAATTCAAAAATATATTATCCATTTGGCATTTTCACAACGATGTCAAAAAGTTCTCATCACGTGTGCCAAACAACAGTTCCAAGATCGATTTGATATTCTCATCATCAGCGTTAAGGTTTTAGAATTCATGTTCTGCAAAGGACGAAACCAATAATAGTTTGTATGTGGCAGTTCTCTTATCCCTAGCAATATCGTGTATCGAATTAGATTAACGCCTTTTTTATCATCATCAACTTCAATTGATAAAAAACGCAATTGGTATTTGGCCAGTTTATTAATTGTATTGCAATTTAATAATAAAATGTTAAATAGTTAAACTTCGGCAGTCAATATTACTATCACACATTTATATAATACAATAATTGAATATTACCTTTGGAGTTATCTTCTTGCTTATTTCAACAAAACGTAATTCAGTTAACCCAATGTTTGTTATTTTGTCCTCTTTGTACATTCTGCTCTATACTTACTCACTTTGCGTATTGTAAGTTGTAACATATCCTTAAGCCGGCGTTTTTTGCTCCGCACAACAAACTCTCCGGCCTCGTCTTTTGTTTCCCACTGAATTTAAATAAACTAATTCCCGTTGTTGCAATATAGAGACAAAAGATTCCATTACTGTTTTATTGTTCGCCAGCTTCGGAAAAGTTTTTTCACCACTGGACAGAAAGTGAAACAATATATATTTTTAAGAAAAAATTACCATCTTTTTTTAATGGTAACAGTTATACATGTATGTGAGGCATCGTTACGATTTAAGTTTTAAGCATATGATATCTAGATAATACTATTACTAAACGTCTAAAACACCAGTTTGAGTTGAACTTATTTAAAGTAAATTCCTTGTTTAACAATCTTTCTAAGATCAAGCAAAAAGCTTTTTGGAGATATAATATAATTTATGATGTTCAATTATTTCTTCAAATTTACTTTAATGATATATATATATGAAATAAAATATGTCGTGTCTTTTGAACAAGTATTCACGATAGTTTTCAGCACACATTATTTTGAATTATTCAAATTTTGCACATTTCTATGCACTTCGTCACTAACGGGATTCGCCTTCTGGCATTTTCTGACATTCGTGTACTTGAAAGCCGAATGCTGATTCAAATTTGATATTGAAATCCCATCAAGTCGATATCTTAATTTAAAATATTATTTTGTATCTTTATATATTATATATTGGAAACATTTTCAATTTTTAAATGTCACTCAAACTTAATGGAAAATTACAGTTATACTGTAAATTCATATATTATAATTGTAAGCGAGATTATTTTTCACATCCCTTTAATAAAAAAAAATATTACCCGTTGCCAAATCTTCATCTTCATTTTGCGCAAGAGATTGATACAAAAGTGTTTGATGTAGAAAGAGTTGTATAATCATGAGATAATATACCATTACATGAAACAGAAATAATATTTCTAGTCACAGAGAGGAGAACGAAAGTCTAGAGCTTTATTATTCAGCTAATGCGATCGAAAACACTTCAAATATATTTACATTTAATTTAAGACATCGACTGAGGGTGCTTGATGGAATTTCAATATCAAATTTGAATTATTGAGATATTTACACTTTTTTTTTTACCAACGACCCAGGTTTCGCCTTTCGGCATCTTCAGGCATTCGAGCGCACGAATGGACTGACAGACAGCAAACAGTGTCTAACGTTTATATAGAAGATACAAATACGATAAATATTATTTACGAGATAAAATATTATACGTCTAGGATCCACACTGATCCACACTGACAGTGTGGATCCTAGACATATTTACATTTATTTATATCTGATATTTACATTTATTTATTAAAGCATGATCTGTGTCTTCTTTTCAAGATTTGTACGATAGGTTGTGCGACCAATTTAATGAGAATTGTAACACAATCTCGAAGAAAACTTTTCATAAGCAGATTTAATATAATAATAATAACAACAAACAGAAATCTGGAACGAAGACAAGGCTAATGCGAAAAGTCTCAACTTTTATCGATACTTTAAATCAAATTTTTAATGTAATTACCGAGCAAAATGGCAAACAACAAAATATAAATATCCGAGTTATGGCAAAGTTAACAATGTGTAAGCGGAAAGTTTCCGTGGACTCCAAAGTGGAAACAGCAAGCCCTACATTAAATTTGTTTAAAAGCAGTTTTCATTCAACTTTCAGTCGAAAGCGTGTTTGTTCCATTAAATGTTGTAATTCGATTTTAAAGTTACTATGTCGTAATGGCTTTTCGCGTTTTGTCAAATAATAATTTTCCACTCAGGAGAAGTGTTCTCCTTCGATGAGTGTGCCTAATTGTGCGTTAATAAGTGCCCCAAAAACGTTACGAGTCAGTGCTCATAACTTTTCAATCATTGCATTTAATACGTAGATCGAAAATAATTTATTCAACTATTTCAAAAAAACTTGTATCTTTTTATGGTGATTTTTAAAACATATAAGCCTATATCTCCACTGTGTAGCAGAAAATACTCGTACAAATCTGTCTGTCTGATTGCATGTCACAAGAACTCGTCCCAAACGCTGTACAGTAGCGACATGAAATTTGCATATTAAGTCATTCTGGCTGCGATTTCTAGGTCAACTGTGCTGTTTTAAACATACAAGATTATTATTAACTCTTAGGCTTTATGTTTTGCGTGTTACATGAGATATGTTTCAAGATGATATTTTCAAATTTCAACTTTTAACATTATTATTAATTCATGGACTATATGAGGTACAGTCCACTGTGATATTTTCAACTTTTGACATTAACTAGTACCATATGAGAAGATCCCGGATCGAAGAGAGGCGAACGGCTGGTTATCCAGAGTCCTGGAAGGGCTATGATCTCAGACAAACACCATTTCAAATACGGCTCAAAACTTATTTATTTTTCCATCCAAGATGCAGTGGTTTACATAACACAAATATATAAATCCTAACACATAAAATTGATTCTACATTTACATTTACTTATAAGTTATAATACAAATGACACGACAAACGATTTTAAATTAAGTCCAATGCAAATAAAAACAAAACAAACAATTCACATCGTCACCTACGCCGCGACCAGACCTCACTCGTCCGGCTCGACAGATCGTAATCGACTCTCTACAAATACAAATAAAAAAAACTCCCTGCATCGGAGCTACCCCTTTCCGTCAAAATGGACTCGTCCAGTGGGCGTACCCGGCGGCTATTGGACGGCATGGTAACAAGTTTTGGGCCGATTCTGCGAATTATTGCCGTTGCCGCTGGGTGATTTCAGTTCTGGACACTAATGAAACTTATACTTAACATTAACCAGGTTGTGTCACATAATAACGTCAACGTCTAAATATTAACGCCCCGTTTTCCATCCAAAGTTGAATACCAATTATACAAAAAGAGTACTGAATAAAACTTATGTAATTACTCACAATTTGGTTCAATACGTATTAATTAACTTAAATTGTTTATATTGACATGTCACACAGTGCCATTCATGTGTTTTTTTGGCTACTAATAATGAAATCGTGGTGGATTAATTACTTAAAAATCTTATTAGTATTTAAGACATCGACTGAGGGTGCTTGATGGAATTTCAATATTAAATTTGGATTATTGAGATTTTGTACACTTCCATGTATTTAATGAAAGTGTAGAAAATCTCAATAACTCAAATTTGAAATATTAACTAATATGATTAAAAAAAAATAAAAGAGATTCATGAAGAGATTTTCATAGTGAAAAAAAGAATAAAACTAATTTTATTCCAGTTAAATAAAATTCATGACATATTTTGATATTGAATTATCAATGCTGTATTCATATCTTATCACATATCATATATTATTTAGACATGAATTTTACAAAATATCATTTCAAAATTATTATTTCCACTGAACTAATAAAAAGCAACAGTCATCGTTCAAAATTCTTATAATAGATTGTAGCGAAAACATGTCGAACAGTTCGAGTCCATTCGTGTGCTCGAATGCCTGAAGATGTCGAAAGGCGAAACCCGGGTCGTTAGTGACAAAATACATGGAAGTGTACAAAATCTCAATAATCCAAATTTATTAGTATTTTTTCATTTTTTAAGAAACGTTCCACGCTTGTTATAATTTTATTCCAGATCTTCATGGTTCATAATGTATCTCTTTTCTTATATTTATGTTTCTTTAGTTGTGTTAAAAAATTATGACATTTTTAGACTAATAAAAGTAACATTCGTTTGTTTTCCGAAATCAAAATAAAAAGTGTAAGTCAAATTGATCATTCAATATCAGAAAGGAAAAGCTATAAACGTCAGAAATAACAGCCATAAAAAAACCATAACAAGTCTAAGGTATTGATTTATAAAAATGTTTGTATCGCTAAGTATTTGTTTTGAACAGGCAAGACATCAAACGCGGAATACTTTTTTTTATTATTCGACTTTTCCCTTTCTGATTTAATCTTTGCCAATAAAACTGTCACATGAAGAACCCATGCACTGAAAAGTATACAATCTACCTACAGGCAAACTTTTAATGTAGACGTGTATACGTAACTATTCTATTAAAGTTTCAGAGTTTTTTGAGAAATATCGTATTGAATTTCTGGTACCTTATTACGACTACAGCCGCGATCCATAATACGCTGGGATAACTCTCAGGCGACATGTTTTTTCTTTTAGAACTACTTCTAATCAAGAGCCTTATTTGACATGTAAAATACCAAATTATTAAGAATATGAGAAAATTAAAACACATGTAAAGTAAATATTGGTACAACGGATAAGAAAATATTTAAATGCCTATTGTTTCCGATGTTCGAAATGATAATTTTAGCAATCTACTAATACTTTGAGCTTATATTATATCCGTTTGACAGTAAAATTCTTAGTATGTCTTCCTTCTTTTTGACTATTTTCGCTCCCTATGTGACGCATATGGCCACCACGTGGTGACTTCCCTGTCGCCCGGTGAATACTTTGCTTCCTCTTATGAGATACCAAAGTCCTTCAGATCCACTGAGTTCATCCTGTGGATAATTTTCGACGGTTGTACAGGACGCCAGAATTCCAGCTGTCCGAAGAAGAGGGAGGCAGGATTGAGACTCTCCGGAGGCATTCGCAGTACGTGTGACAGCCAGTTCCAACGTTTCTCCATGACCTCTGACGAAAAAGGGCGTTGTCTGTTACGTTCTTTAATCTCCGAGTTCCTCACGAAGTCAAACCAACTCACCCGACCAGTATCCCACGTAAGCATCTATCCTTAAAGCTCAGAATACGGGTTTTTTGAGTCTTCCTCGGATGTCACGATTTGCCACCTAAGAAATGACATTTGGTTTATGTTAGTACTAGAAGGTTAACTGATAACGAGCGAACTTTTTTTTATAACGTTCTTGTGGCTAATAACTTTTGCTCGTAAATAAAATACCTGATCAATATTGACTAACAACCTAATTCCAAAACATTACAGCACGTGTCTAATGTTCCGCATCTATTTTTATAACAAATTATAGTTATCTTAAAATATCATCAAACATATTGCAGTATTAAAGCGACTTCTGCTTACCAAGATTTTGCTATTTTTATTTACAGCTTTGACAAAATTCGAGCATTGGGTATACGCTATACTAAATTTATGAGTAGTGACTAAAATTCACGATTATTTAGAATGTAACTTACAACTGTGTTAATAAAATGATATTTATTTACTTCCACAGCTTTTTCAATGCACAACCCTTTTAAATAGAAAATAATTTGGAGTCGAGATGTTTTTATTCATACTAATTACTTGAATAAAGCTTTTTGAAAATCTTAACATTTAGGTAGAGTCGGAGATATATTGTGTCTGAATAAGATTGTGTAAAATGAAACACAAAACGCAGTAATGTGAAAAAGAGTGTTGTAAACATTGGATTATGTTCGTTTCCCTCGCGAAATGTATAGGGAGGCTGCAGTAACGATTTAAGAGGCTACTTTTGCACTAAAAATAATACAACAATAAAAGCAAAAGGCGTCAAATAAAAGAAGGGAAGAGAAAAATGAAGGCGAGAGGGAATTAAACAAAAGTCTGACTTCCTCTCGGTGATCCCTATTCCCTCTGCTTCCTGAGTTCCCCTAACTCCGTTCCGCTATATGGCGATATTTGCTACAAGTATATTACTTTCACTGAAATATATTTAAGTATTACTTCTCGCAACGATGAAGAACATCCTTTTCCTTCCCATTCATATTCCAAAGTCATGTATAAAAAAATTGTCCCTTCAATATATGTATTTTTCGCTAAAATCAGATATTCCTATTTGCTTTAAACACCAATTTCACTTTTTACTATAACTAGACTAAACGTTCTTGAAACTATTAATTCATAAGAAAGTTTATTTTTTGGCGCCTGTGTTTTTGGTGGTTCTTTTTACACGGGTCAGTCTATGTAAATGTTCTTTTTTTACAGACATTTAATCATTTTTCAAGATTTACACCTTAATTTTCGGTGGAATGTTATTGTATTTTAAAATCAAAACACACTTTTTTGTACTTCTTCAACATTATTATAATGATCTGAGACAGTTTCGCTCATCAAGAGCAATACTTATTTTTAAAATAATACTCATGTAAGGAAGTATTGTCGAAACTTAAACGAAAATTTATATTCATTGAAAAACATGGATATTTTCATAAATAGAAAGTTAGAAATGAATTCAAATATTTTAATTCTTCAAACCAGCTTCATAAATAATCATAAAATACAAATTAAATTGGAAAATATACAACGCTTCAGCCTATGAAAAGTGCAAACTCTATTTAAATGGTTGAAAAAACAATAAACAAACTCCAGAATATAAATATTCAAAACTTTGCAGCACATCACAATATTATAAATAGATCTGTATATGTGGAATAAGAGAGTCCATTGTGTTACTAAAATTCACTGAAAATATTCATCCATAAATTAATTGAGAAAGATGCCGACAATTTAGCGGAAGTTCGCTCAATTAAACTACTATCCAAGATGATTAAAAACATTCCTTTATTACAACATATTATTATCTCGTTCAGACATTTGTTTCGTTTTAATTACCATAATTGATTACATTAATTATTACTACGGAGAAAAAAGTGCTTCGTTTTAACCAATCTTGACACAGTGTAATTAATGTTTTCGCTTTTATATCTGGCCAAATTGAAACATTAATTTTGAAATATAATGAATGTCTCTGTAAAGTACTTAAAAGACAATTTTATTGAGTTAATAATAAAGGAAGTAAAATGAATCGCTTAAACTCGAGTTGTTCAAACCCGGGTTTCACCTTTAGGCAACTTCAAGTATTCGAGTACACGAGTAAGCTCGAATAACTTAGAATGAATTGTTTCTACATATTAAAAAAAACATTAACAGTAATCAATTATTAGCAAATAACATTTTAAATGAAATGTCTGATCCACAGCTATTAAATTTATTTCACTTGGGATTTTCACCTCCCATCACTTGTATTTAATTTTGTAATTAGGGCTATTATCTTTGTGTCTTTCCACCTCCCTCCGTTCAGTAGAAGAAAATAATCTTACTCCAAGCTTCATTTTTAAGTAAAGAGTCAGTATCATTGTTAACATTAGAAATAAATATTCCCATAAAATAGTTTCTCTGAAGATGTTCCTTAAAGAGGCGAAACACGTGTCGCATTTAGTACCACAGCCATTGAAATAACAGAGTTGTCAACTTTAATTTTATAGTACTCATTGTGTTATTATACATACATTAGAGAGACATAGATAAGATTAAATAGACATTACATTATACATAGATCATTGTGGTAAATCAATCAAAGCCTTTTATGGAAACGATCTTTGTCGAATGAGACCGATATAATCAAATTTCAAAAAGTAAAATTACACAGAAAAAATACGAATTTTCAAGGCAAATCAAAGATAAACAAATTTTTTTATCAATAACAAAACAGACAAAGAATAACAAAAAATCATAAATGTTTACCAACCAAAATTGAAAACGAAATTTACTAGGCAATGTTTTTTTATATAAGTTTAAACCAGGTTATATTTAATTTTAATTGTTGAGATTTTTTTTATATTTGCTAGTTATAAGAATTAATTTAAATATGTTCGATGTTTAACCATATTTATATGGCTAACGAATCATCTTAATGTAATAATGTATTTTAAATAATTACGTTTTTCTCAACATCATTTTTCTTAATGTGCTGGTATTATTCGCTTAGTAAGTTATCAATCAATGCATATCAAACGTCATTTTTTGTATACATATTGTGTAGTTCATCTATAAAACTGAGCTTCAGATATTAAAAAACGTGGACTAAGTGCATTAAAACACAAAATTCCATTTTTTTTAATTTAATGTCTTTTTAGCATGAATTGACACCGTGACAGTTGACACCTTAAACGTGATATTTGACAGATTACAAATGAGCATTTTCATTTTTAAAAAAAATCGTTAGATAACAGGCTCAAGCAAAAAATATCTCAAGTGTGTTTGATATTATTTTTTTGTTACAGCTATATTTTATTCTTCTTTCATTGTCTGACGTCGGTGTCCGGGGAATTACACATTGTTTTTATGGTGTCGCTAAAAAATAACACTTCATATTGTGACAATGAAAAATGTTTCTCTTTTTGTTTATCAATCTTTTAGATCAATAAAAATGTTCAGTCATCATAAATATATATTCACCGTGAGACAACCAAAATACCCTTCACACCGCAAACACAAAAGATAAACTATTTTCTTATTTGTCTCGGTGTCAAAAAAATCTCTCGTCCGAGAAAACGTATTGTTCTTATTTTTGTGTTGTTTTATCTTGTTTTCGTAACAAAGGCTCTGTTAGTATAAGTTTCCATTTAAACGAGTATGATACTTTCACAGAAGGATTCGTGACATCGACTAATTATAATTCCTTGTCTTCAACTCGCTATGCTTCAAATAATTTCCATACGAAACGATTCACAACTGAAATTTATTTGGATAATAAAAAAAAATGTGAATGTAAAATAAAGGTTATTTTTTGAGACCCATTCTGTTCTACTTGATTAAATAGTTAATAACTATTCAAACAGTTTTGCATTAAAAAGAAAAATCACCTTCAGGTAACAACATAACGCTAACAAGCAATGATTTTTATATTGGAGTTTTTTTTCATTTGCTTCGTGATAATTTCATATAAAGAGGTCAGTCGTGAACAAATTCTCAAATCTGACCCTTACGTGACAAATCACCACTGTGAAACCACGTTATGGCGTAAAAAAATCTGAAAAAATGCTACCCTCTTCTTTTTTGTATAAAGTTTTATACGTCAAGACATATAATGTATACTTAATTTTATGATTAAACTTTAGGTGACAAATTTCTACAGGCACGTTTATTCCACTATGAATGTATGATATGAGATATAAAGCCTGGAATTTTATATAATACTTGCAGAGTATGTTAAGGGTTATTATGTTCTTATTTCTGCCGGTCCCATTGTCGATTGATCAACACTGTTGATCTTCGGTTTGAATTCACGAATGAACAAAATTCATACATTGATTCCATCGATTTCATATATTTTTATCATATAAAGCATTAATTAATTAATAACGTTCCTCAATTTAACATTGTTGAAAAAAATTTTGAATGCAAATGTATATTGAAATAGTGTCTTTGTTCTATGGATTCAGCGGTCACTTTGTGGAAATTCATTTTTAAAATAGTATAAAATAGATATCTTTGTAAATCCCCAGTCAGTGGAATAACAAAGTTACCAATTTTAATTTCATATTCAAATAGTTTCTCTTAAAATACAAAATTGAATAAAATACCAAACGTTTGCTCGGCACTAATTTTAAATGACAAGGCTAACAGCAATTGCAACCACATTAGCTACTCCTATAGGTTCTGTGAAATAAGGTTGTTTCTTTCATTTTATCTGGACTCTTTTTTAGCATTTTTGTATGGACACGATGTAAATTACTAAAAAATTGAAAGGAAAAAAAAATATTCAAAGGGTGCGACTAAAATCCATACGATATGTGTGCCTTCAATACAACATGAGAATCGTATTCAAGAGCGCTCTTAAAATCAAAAATATTCAGAAATAGGTTCGCACTGCGTGAGATGGCGTGAGAAGGCTCTATTCTCGCGAGTATTGCGACGTGTCTCTCAAAGGAAAGCTGGTGTCGTACGGCGCCCGTTCTCGCGGCGTCGGATTCGGCTTCGCGGCGCCCTGCGAAAGATTTCCCCTCTCCGTTCGCTTTAGTTTGCTTTGCGTGGTCGTTGTGCTTTTGTCATTCGGCTCACGGCCGATATTCACTCGTGCTTTCATTTTCAATAAACATAAATCATCAAGTGTGATGATGTCTTCGCCTACAAATCGTCGGAATATTGATTTTTGCTCCTATTCCTTTCTTACTTTCGCTGCTCTCTTTTTTCTGCCGTCGTTTTATATGAAAATATCTTTCTGTTTATTAAAATCCTCCATATTTCCAAAGTTATAAAGCAAAAATAAAAATGCGTAGTGACAACGTATATTGTCACTACGCAATTCCTCCATCTAAAATAATTTTAATCTTATATCTTTAAAACAGTGTCTCGTGGCCATAACAAAAAAATGCATTTTATTAATGACAATACGTACAATAAAATGTTTTCGGGTCCGTGGTGCAGTGGTCTACGTCGTTCAATGTGGTTACGGATGTCTCGGGTTCAAGTCCTGGTACGGACAGTTTCATGAATTGATTTTTCAATCGATTTATGGATTTCTGTTCCTAGATATGGATGTCTGTTATGTCTAAAATTCCCTCCCACCCATCATAAATATAGTAATCAAAGTATTTCTGGGCTTCATTTATACGCTAAGAAAAATTATGTTTTAATAAACGGATTATATGGGTATCAGCACTGCATTTATGATTTATGATAAAAATATTAGACCATGTGGGGTTTCATCACGTCAGATTATTTATCGTCTTTTTCATTATTTTTTTTTAATATTCGTTTAAATATATTTTTAACTATTTTAAACATGTTTTAATTTCGTATGCTGACTCACAATAGTGTTAGTGCACAACGTTAAATGACTGTAAATCAATGCCTTCTTAACCTCTGCTTTCAAAAAGGCTAAGGATAAAAATATGGAGTAAAAGAAATATCATATCTTATAATAAGCTTTCTTTGTATTTTTTTATCGTATTACTTTGAATAAAATGCCACCAATGTATTAAAAATCAATTTAAAATGTGACCATTCTGGGATTCATACTTTTGGTAGGGCGTTATCACTGGCTATGTGGACAAAAACATGTGAAATGAACTAACCATTTCTAATTCAACTCGCACATTATTAAAGATAGGTTTTTCTCACAAAAAATACAAAAATTTGAGGTCCGCGAAACAATTTTGTTGTTTCCGTGCGCAACACTTCCTATAGCAGTTTTATGTTATTTTTAATAAAGTGGAATTACCTCAGGGGGTTACAAAATTGCCTCTCTGAGTTTAATATCAAAATGTTTAAAGCATTTTATTCTTTTTGTGCGGAAGAGCGTGAGGCCAAGATAAAATTAAATGAATTGACCGTCAGGCGAGAACGGCAGAGTAGAGAAAAGAACCGAGCCGGAGGATGTAACTCATTTCTAAAGCAACGCTACTTACTTTCTCACTCACGCTAAGTAGAAATGTAGTGCAATCTTTACTGCAGCGACGTGTCTTTAAGTGCCCACCTTGTCTTGTCATCATCGTCAACATTCACTGCTTCAAACTACTGTCCCGTGGAAACCCTTCTAACTACCGGTCATAAAATTATATATGCATGTGTACATATAAGTTTGACAAACTATTCAATATTCTTTTAAAATTGATGATTTGATAATGGAGTATATCAACATAGATCGTTCTACAACAACTGGCTATTATTCAACTACTCAACTAACATGAATAAGTATTCAGCTAATCACTTTCGCTATGCCCTGTTTTTACGATTTCGAAAAGAATGTAGACATCACACATTAATTGGTAAACCAACTGATTAAGTGCCTGCAGTGGGTTTCTAAATCATAGAAACCGCTAAAAAATAGGTCGGTCTTGATCACATGGTTTCATGTTTGTATTTACACAGAGAAAAAACTTTGTAGGTTACGCAGCAAGGAATGAAATAAAACAGAATACTGTCAATAGTATGTCTCAGTCAAAGTTTTCACAAAATCGACTCTCAATCTGTACGAAAAAATAGTGAAAACGAATAATATGAATACGTAATATAATTGTCGGGTATGCAGTGCAGTGGTCAACCTCGTTGGCTTTGGTTACAAATCTCATAAATTGGCATCACTATGCATGAATGTTTGTGATGTCTGAAATTCTCTCTCATTCATCCGATGCTAAAAACGGTGCGTAGCGAGAGCGATTAGCTACACCACTAGTTTTGTTCTAGCTCTATTCTAATTTTAATATCTTAATCCTTATTCTATTTTCTTACAATAATGAGAGATTGAGCAAATTAATAACAAGCGGTCCTCGTAGAAAAATCTGTTGAAATTTCTTCATTAGAAGGCCATATGCTCCACATTGGGAGCGGATATGGTGTAATATATGTATTTAATCAGATTTAGATTTATAAGACGCGAGGACAAAAACATCATGTAGTTTTTTGGATAAGTAAATTCTACTTCTAAATAATTCTATATGGAAAAAATGATAATTATTTTTTAAAATGGTCAATCTTTAATTTTCTTATATTACAGGGCAGAAATGAACGTCCTCTATTATCAATGAAGTTAAAAGTATTTCCGTTTTCAAGAGTTAGATTTTATTCAGAAATTAAGTTTTTAATGAAGGCAGCCGGCGACATTACAACAGTTAACTACGACTTCACAATTTCAGCTCATTCACAAAAAATATGACGGCGAGTAACAACACTCGGAAAGTTTTCTTGTTAACTCTTTTATCACGTTTTAAATTACAAAATGTTAATAAAGTGGGACTGCTTAGAGTTTAATTAACGGAAGATGTTTTTAATTATATTTTTATCGTTAATTAGAGGTTTTGTATTACCTTGTTAAACTAACAAAGGCAGTTAGATCATTTACAGATTCATGAAAATTTTCAGATTCGAAATTTAATGCGCATATCTCTAATAGTTTGATTCAGCCTTTTTTATTGAAATACCCGGCATGGGTTGCAATGAAATCAATGAAAGAAAGGGTTTGCGTTTTAATTCTGTTTATTGAAGTGCTTTTGGATTAGAGGTCTGCACGGGCCGAAATTTCACAAATTTACCCGGTCCGACTCCAGCCCGAGTGTCAATATCACACTCGTTACCGAAACCCGACCCGAAGCCCAGATTTATTTTTCTCATCCCGAAAAATGCCCGATTTATTTTTTAATATTGTAATTCATTTATACTTTTCAAACAATATATGTTAATATTGTTTGCATATTTCCAACAATATTCATAGCACATGGGAAATAAATTATTTAAGTTATGAAAACTATTGCCTTACGGCTGACTCATGACCCGAAAATAGTACGAAATAGTTTTCTTAAATTTGAATTCCTTCCCCTTATCCTTAATCTGAATTGTCTTTACCCGCCCGAGCCCGGCCGCGTGCAGATCTTTATTTTGGACATAACATGTTTTTTGTTTTTTCGTCTGGTTCATATATGTCGCTAGTTGTAAGTATTTTGATTCTTTTTTTTAGATTTAATTTTTTTTTCTTCAGAAGCCTTCATGGGTGTGCGCACAACGACTCACCAAAGTTTGATCGAAATCGGAAGAATGGTAAAGGAATGCAAAGAGGACAAACATTCAAACAAATCTTCATTTTTATATATATAGATAGATTATCACGAAATCTTTTTTTAAATGGATCAATAATTTATAATACAACTCAAATAATACATCTTATTATATATTTTCAAGTAACATATATTGAGATAAAGCGAAACGCAATAAATCAAATATTATTTTTTTGTACCTGAGTTTTATACATTTTATAAACATGTGTTCAACAGTTAGCTAGTTTTCGAGTAGAGTCAGTAGAAAGGTAAATTTCCACAAAAACTGACGAATCGATAGAAAAAAAATTATTCTTCTTTATATTTATTTTTTTAGAACGGTGTCGAAATAATAATACTGCTGTTATTAAAAACGTATTAATAAATAAAATACATCACTGAAATCTTTAAAATTAGTAATTTTTATTCAATTATCAAACTACCGATGCGTTATCATATCTTTTGATTTGAAATATTGCTTATGTTTGCAATATTATTGAAAGTAGACGATCCATTCAGAGGCGAGATCCACTGATTAAATAATAATATATTGACGGTTCAAATCGCCTTTTGAACCGAAATAAAAATAAAGTTCCTTCACAAAACAGCATTCCCAATGAAAAAGATAGTATGTAATATTGTAAGCACGTAGAAACAAACAAGGGGGTCTCTTTGTACCACTCTTTCGGGTTAAACTCGACGACTCCGTCTCGTTCTCCTCGACGGTTCGCAGGATGTCGCGAAAGAGAGGGGTGCGATTTGAAGATTCCGGAGAAATATTTTACGTATTCGCAAGGTGAAATGTTGTGTTCAAAGAGCCTTTTCGATTCCTCGATCTAGAATAAAGATTACGTCGATGTACCTACCAACTTACCAAATACAAATATATCAGGAGCTGAGAGCGGCTCGATGCTCAATGTGTTTTAAGTCAAAGTCGGCCAGGCGCTTTAAGCCGACAAACAGATTTTGTTCAAATGGAATTGATTACAAAATTGTGTTTTCTTTTATCTACATACAGGATAGTCTCGATATAACTGGACTCTGATTAAACGGACAAAATTTGCGATCAAATGTAAAAAAACTACTGTTGTATACATTCAAATCCATCAATAACGGAAATAAATTAAATTTTAAAAATGCAATTTGAATGAACAAATAATGACAAATCCCGGGATCGAGAAATTCTGAATCCCGATATCAAGGGATCATAAAGAGGGTCCGAGATTGGATGTCTTAATACTTGCCTATGATTTGAAGCTCAGCCGTGTGTAATTATTATTTTTACGTGCACAAATCTACGTAACTATGTCCTTAAAGTATTGACAAACATAAAATACATAAGTTTTGAGTCAGCATTGCTTGTGAATCAAATTTTGAAAAACTTACTTTATGGCGTAACGATATGATGATCGCTCAGCTTTGAAAGATACCCCATTTTGACAGCGTAATATTGATACTGAATTGTCCACGTACTCAAAAGCTGAGAGTCAAAAATATGTGAAACCTTTAGAATTAGGAGGTTTTTATCAATTGGCCTGTGTATTGTGGTAAAAATTATGTTGGTTGGACGACTCAGTGAAACATTACGTGATATGAGAGCTTTCCGATCACTCTATAAACATTTTTCATGCGTTCAATTTCTAAGCGAAAATAATTAACAAGAACAAAGTTTTCTTCCTGTGATAAGCAACAGAGGCCATCTATACTGATAGAACCGCACAAAACATTGACATAAATGAAGAGTTTTGTATAAATATTACGTTAACATGATTTTCTATAATGTTTTCAATGGAAAGCAGAGGATAGAGTTTTTCACTTACCATTGATCATTATGTTATGTTCGAAGGACATTGATTAACAATAAGGTGTTTTACACAAAATATCTAATACTCATTTTAATAAAAAAAAATTTAAGACATCGACTGAGGGTGCTTGATGGAATTTCAATATCAAATTTGAATTATTGAGATTTTGCACATCTATATGTATTTTGTCACTAACGACCCGGGTTTTGCCTTTAGGCATCCTCAGGCATTCGAGCACACGAATTAACTCAAACTGAGACAAGTAACAGTTTATAACAATTATATACAAGATACATACGACAAACCTTTTCCCTGAGCTTAAGAAGTTAGCAACTGGAAAAGTCCCAATACATGTATTGGGCTTAAAGCAGGGGGTTTTTACATTCGAAAAACTACCTACTCAACAAAAAACCTCTCCTTTCACCCCAATACATATGTTAGGACTATTCCAGATGCTAACTTCTTAAGCTTGGGGAGAAGATTTGTCGTATTTATCTTGTTTTTAATTAAATTTGGATTATTGAGATTTTGTACACTTCCATGTATTTTGTCACTAACGACCCGGGTTTCGCCTTTCGGCATCATCAGGCATTCAGTCAGTTTGAGTCCATTCGTGTGCTCGAATGCCTGAAGATGCCGAAAGGCGAAACCCGGGTCGTTAGAGACAAAATACATGGAAGTGTACAAAATCTCAATAATCTAAATTTGATATTGAAATCCCATCAAACACCCTCAGTCGATGTCTTAAATTGTTATAAACTGTTACTTGTCTCAGTTCGAGCTCATTCGTTTGGTTGAACGCCTGAAGATGCCGAAAGGCAAAACCCGGACCGTTAGTGACAAAATACATGGAAATGTACAAAATCTCAGCAATTCAAGTTTACTCATTTTTAATGTGTAAACTACTGACAATTCTTGGTGAAAAGCCATTACGTTTTGAAAAAAAATCAAAATTTGCTTTTTTCACTTCTTTCACATTTTAATGATAAAAACAGGTCTCAAAATTTTAATTGCAGACTATTTAATTTCGTTTACGTATAATATGTATGACTATCTGAAAATTCTTGTCATAGTTCTTGAACAAATTGTTTTATATACCTTGTAATTATCAATACTCGATTTCATATAAATAGCATTGTTATGATCTTTTTTTTATCAGTTAATTCTCGTGAATAGAAAAACCGGTCCTGATCATTAGAAAAATTAGGTTCAAAACAAATTATCTTTTATTTTTAAAATAACAAATACTGGGGAAATATAATTTTACAAAAAATCGTATTTTCCTCTTCCAAAGAATCCCAATAGAATACACATTTAATATTTCTTTACTCGTTTCGGAATGATTCAACGAAAAACAGTAATGTTTTTGCTATAATATAAATAATGATTTGTTATCTTTGTTCCAAAAAATAAAAACAATTTATAATCATCATCTACACCATGCCATTTTAGTAGGTTAACTTGTATGCGTAACAAAATTAAGGAATAGAAACAATACTATTGATGAAAAAACTAAAGCACATCAAACGCTACCACTGACAATATTATTTCGGCTATACAGTACCGTTTGTCTGTTCATATTATGTCCAAAAGACATATAATCCATTTCTCTGCGGACCTCTCCCTCAATATAGAAACTTTCCTTCAAAGCTTAGCTTCATACATAGACTAGAGCAAAATCCGCCACCCACTTTGACTTGGCACTTTCTACCCTGCACTGTTGTAATACTAAATGTTCACTCTGGGGATGGTTACTCGTTAAATTCTACCTTAATTGAGTTCCCGAGCCTCGGTTTCGATATCATATTGTTCTACTTTCCTATTATCCGAGTTCATATGATACTTCAAAATATAATGAAAATCAACTCACCTGGAATTAAAACAAAAATATATTTCTTGCGACTGGGATAGAGTGGATTGCAATTATCGAAATTGTTCGAATTTGAAATCAATAATCAGGCAGTGGCAATATCCTTCCCACATGCAATGTATCAAATAGGTAAAACAATTAATTTTCAAAGTTGCGTATGCACTCATATTGCTATTTTATATTATAATATATTTTTTATTAATTTTGATAGATCGTAGGGAATACTTGAGCATTTCATGTTAAAAAGTAGCCAAATTGTAGATGGAGAGCATATTACCGACCAAAACATATTATACACTATTATTAAAAAGTTACCACTGCCGTAGTGAGCAGGCGTATGGCGTGCTTGGACATATCTTTAGTATACCGCCTAAGAGTGCGACACTACGTCCCTTTTCTCAACCCAAGATGCCGCTTACTTACCACCGATCTCCATGCTGTATGAATCTCGTCGGAGTAGGCGCTTTTTGTTGAAAAGGGCTTAAGGAAGCAACCTTTACTTCGTGTTTACCCTATGCTCTATATTAAAGTAAAAAAGTTAATAATAAATGAGGTATGGAAATATTTTTAATTAAAAAAAGTAAATGAAAGATAATATCAATTTGATGTTGTTTCCATTGCAAAACACGCGATTTCGGCTTTTTATATTATTAATACTGCAAAAATCGCCCTTAATGACACAACTGATAAAAATACGGTCATATATATTTTATATTAATTGAGTATTTGTTTATTTTTGTTCTAATTCGATTAAGCTATTTTTTTAATTGTTGAAAACTTAATTCTGCAGATTTACAATTTCGCAATAGAAAAGACGACAACATGTTTTAAAGTATTTATAGTTTTCAAATAATTTTAAAAAATGTAGTTCAAACATTAAATACAAAATAATAATAAAAAATGTATAACAGGCCAATTAGATTCTCATTATTATGAGAATATTCTAACCGTGGACTTAGTTAATCTTCTTTTACTATAAATAAAGATATCTTCTTGGATTTTAGTGAAAATAATTCACAAAACTCTCATGAAACTTTTGAAAGAATTTTAAATTGAGAATGATAAAACTGCAGGCGAAGGTAGGCAGGACTTTTTTATGATTCATTAAAATTACATCGTAAGCGGGACTCGCACAAACCAGTTCAAAAGGATAAAGACAAGAAAGCTTTTACAGTCCTCGCTAAATGACTCCACCATTCAGACACACAACAGCAAATTTAATATAAAGCGCAATTCAGAAATTAAATCGGTGACATTTAGGTTTAATTGATACATATAAATGATGCTATCGTCTAATGACCAGAGCTCAAATGAAATATAATTTTTTTACCATGTCTGCTGCCAATGTGAAGCATATGGACTCAATCTCTCTTTTTCGAAGAGGGCATGGATAGAAAGATAGGGTTAGAATGAGACTACACGTAAGCTAGGTGCTCTCGCTACGCCCCATCTATAGGATCGGATGGGTGGGAAGGAAATTTACAAATCACAAAGATTCATACTTACGAACAGAAATTCATACACGGACCCGAAAATATAAAAAACAATTAGGAATCATTTTTCATCTTTACCCTATAAAATACAATTTTTAATATTCTTTCTACACTTAAAATATTCTCGATGAGCAAAAACGGTTCTGATTGTTTAATAAAATTAAAACTATGGAATTGATTTGTTCTCCCCTAAGCTCGCTATATCAAGACCAACGTGAAACTGTTATTGATTATAAAAGAAAGTTCATTTTTTTTTTCTCCGCGAATAACATTTTCCTGATATTCCTTGCATGATTGCAACTTGTACATATTTACTGTCAATTAACCTCAATTATTTTTGTTTTATATTTTTTCTCTCTCCCGCGTAAAGATAAAGTGTATGAATTTTCGATTACACTCTAGATATTCTTTATTCTGATCATTATAAATATGTGGAAGTAGTACAAACAAATTGTGTTTTATTTTTTAAACTATAATGTCTTTCCACCAAGAATTGACAGTTAACACCTTAAAAGTAATTCTTTATTATATATGAATTAAAATGTATAACTTTGTTTTTCTACCTGTGCTTAAACATCGAATGAAATTTCATCATTTTTTTCTACAGAAGATACTAGATGCTACAAAAGAATATTCTTACTTCTAACCTGGCCTAACCTAACCTAACCTAATTAGCTTTTAGATTTGTATTGAAGTATTTTCTATGGACTAAATGTAAATAAGTTGAAGAAATTCGATTCCTTGAAGAAAACGATGATGCTTTAAAAAAACAAGCGGGGACTCGGGGGGGGTAGAGTGTCAGAAAATTGGTAGACTTTGAATTAATCATCTTCTTGTGTACCATTTTCTCAGCGGATATTGCTGCTTCTGTTAATATTTATTTTGTCCACTGCTTCTCAAAGCAATCATTTAGTTGTCTAGCCACACCGCTGCTACAACTACTTTAGCTATGAAATCGGTCGCCTTCTCGAGTAAATTTCACAGAAAATGTATGGAATGGTATTAATTGTAATAACAAGATCCTTTTTTAAATAATTAAATTTACTAACATCAAAATCTAGTAAAATCACGTTGAACTCAAACTATAACGTTACAGCTACATTCTGTTATTTTTTATGAAATATTATGCTGTTGGCGAAACATGTTATTTGTATGTAATATGTAATCATTGTTTCTACATTATAGATAAGTTCAAGAATCAACAAGCAAAGTTTTGGAAACACCATTTAGACATTATTTTATAATTTAGAGATCAAATTTACTCCACAAAAGAAGTAACTTATTAATCAAATGTCACCAATATTTATTATTAACTATTATTTATAATTTAAGATATCAACTGAGGGTGCTTGATGAAATCTCAATATAAAATTTGAATTCTTGATATTTTGTACATTTCCATGTATTTCATCACTAACGACCCGGTTTTCGCCTTTCGGCCTTTTGAACTTGAACTGACTCTCTATAAATAAAATTCTGTTATTAAAAATTGTGATTCTCAAAAAATAAAAAAACCATTCCCATGCCCAAAAAAATGCATATAATCGTATATTAATTTCAATTGAAGCAATAATGAACAGAAATTTCTTTTTAAATATGAAATAACGTTTAATGACCAATCCCGGAATCCCGATATTGAAAATTTGTGAATCCCGAAATCCTGGGATCATAAAAACTGTCCGGTATTGGATACTCTAGTTGTGATCATATCATGAATATGTCTTAATATTGCTCCTCGAGACTATTTTTTAAGAAATGTTGCAACTCCACCCTGTTGTAGCACCAGAAACCAAACATAAACGAAGAGACTTTTGCAGTTTTCTTTTAATAAGCCAATAATAATTTATTATTAAACTCATTGTTAACGATAATCATACTGCGTTTATTTTTCATGCGCTTGGAGAAATAAAACACAACAAAAATTCATTGTTGTGTATTGCGCAAATGAGAACAAACAAATACATTTAAAGGGATTTATGAAATTTGACCGTAATATAAATTAAACCTTCGCATGTGACCACACCATTTCTGTGCTACATTAACATCACTAAGGCAAAAAGGCCAAATAATTTGGTATGAGAGGTGAGGGAAGAATGATGCTCGAGGCCATATTGCCATTCGACCGCCTTCTGTAAATGTATTATAAATTCGCACTGGAATTATTTTCCTTTTTTACTCATTACTATTATTTTCCACAATTGAACAAAAAAAATCCCGATCCTGTATGTAGACATCGCATTACATGCTTAGGTTTTCCATATAGACAACAAACAGTAATCACAATCACACATTTATTTTACGGTAAATCCAGATTTTAAGTTACACCAAACACAATAATTAAATAAAAGAAAAAATCAGCATACTTTATTACTGTCTTGTGTGAAAACTAAACTAAACTTTTTTCAAATTTGAATTATTGAGATTTTGTACACTTCCATGTATTTTGTCACTAACGACCCGGGTTTCCCCTTTCGGCATCTTCAGGCACTCGAGCGCACGAACGGACCAGTTTGAGTCCGTCCGTTTTACGGTAAATCCAGAGTGTACAAAATTTAATTCAAATTTGATATTGAAATTCCATCAAGCACCCTCAGTCGATGTCTTAAATCATAAACTTTTTTCGATTTAATTCGGTAATGAATTAAATATAAGATTTTAAATATCTTTAGTTGCCTATCACAAACTCGTGTTATTAATGCAAATCGTTTGAAGCCTTCTATTATGGCCATAGAAAGCGTCGTCAGAAAATACATTTTATGCATTCATTTTTTACATTCTTTGCGTTATTTTAGAACTTGGTGATTATGATATAATTTAAGACATCGACTGAGGGTGCTTGATGGAATTTCAATATTAAATTTGGATTATTGAGATTTTGTACACTTCCATGTATTTTGTCACTAACGACCCGGGTTTCGCCTTTCGGCATCTTCAGGCATTCGAGCACACGAATGGACTCGAACTGAGAGACAGTAAACAGTGTCTAACGCTTATATAGAAGATAAAAATGCGACAAATATCATTTACGAGGCAATACATTATACGTCTGAGAGCCACACCGATACCTGAGTTAAAAATTTCGGAAATCACCCTAATCCTTATTTTGTAAACACCATATTAACAGAGTGACGAATTGCCGAAGGCAAATTACCGCTTTTCAACTTCTTTTAGAAATACCAGTGATTTTACAATTATAATAGTATTGTGGGTTTTGACGGGATGTAATTCGACGAATGGGTAAATATATACAATCATTCCACATTTGGTGACATCTGTTAGGTGTTTCAACGTATCGGATATAATAGCGGAGAATTAGGAAGGTTCAGCTGCTCATTCAAGATTGGTAATGAGTTTAACTGGGCTCTATTAATTTCTAAAATTTCCTGATAAAATAATTTATGATCCCCCATGTTTTTATGCAACAGTTTAACCCCATCATCCGCATTAAACGTATGGTTCTCCATTAGCAAGTGATTTGCGAATGTCGAAGTTTCTTTTTTTAATCTAAAGGCAGCTAAATGTTCTGATACCCTTATATCTAATGTACGTGTGGTTTTACCCACATAGCTGCTAATTTCTGCTAATTTACGTTGTTTTTTTGATACAAGACTATCTATAAGAGACGCCTCATAGCCATTATTAATGGCAATTTGTTTAATAATGTTTAGTTCGTTTTCAAAATTAAATTTATTTAGAGGTATAGTGACTAATCTGTGAACCTGAGAATGGAAAGCAGCCAATTTATATGAGAAAGGATGGTCTGACTTAAAATGGATCGTGGCTTCTGAAAACGTCTGTTTTCGGTATATTTTAAATTCATGAATGGAGTTTTTAATATCAATATTAAGGTCAAGGAAATTTATATTCTTGCCCCCTACTTCTAAAGTGAATTGAATTTTATCATCTAGTGAGTTAAGTCTTGTATCAAAAAAACAACGTAAATTAGCAGAAAAGATGCTATATTTTGGGAACTTGTCTAAAGACATAGACCGCCCCAGAATCTGGCATAGAATTAGTTATTTAGGTTGTACAAGCTTTAAAATTAAAAAACAACTCGCTGATAGTGTTAGACCGGCGTTCTATTGCAAAAACTCTCTAGGCAAATTACTTATTAACAATAAAGATAGAGTAAACTTTAAGAACAAATCTGGTATTTATAAATTACAATGCAATGATTGCCAACATTTCTATGTGGGTAAAACCACGTACATTAGATATAAGGGTATCAGAACATTTAGCTGCCTTTAGATTCGCACTTGCTTGTTAATGCGGATGATGGGGTTAAACTGTTGCATAAAAACATGGGGGATCATAAATTATTTTATCAGGAAATTTTAGAAATTAACTCATTACCAATCTTGAATGACAGCTGAACCTTCCTAATTCTCCGCTATTATATCCGATACGTTGAAACACCTAACAGATGTCACCAAATGTGGAATGATTGTATATATTTACCCATTCGTCGAATTACATCCCGTCAAAACCCACAATACTATTATAATTGTAAAATCACTGGTATTTCTAAAAGAAGTTGAAAGCGGTAATTTGCCTTCGGCAATTCGTCACTCTGTTAATATGGTGTTTACAAAATAAGGATTAGGGTGATTTCCGAAATTTTTAACTCAGGTATCGGTGTGGCTCTCAGACGTATAATGTATTGCCTCGTAAATGATATTTGTCGCATTTTTATCTTCTATATAAGCGTTAGACACTGTTTACTGTCTCTCAGTTAGTGACAAAATACATGGAAGTGTACAAAATCTCAATAATCCAAATTTGGTGATTATGAATTATCTATCGTAGCTTTAATACAAATAAAGATATTTCAGAAGAAACTATAAGAATATTGTTTTATTTGATTCTTCAGAGTAAATAAATCTGATTTACTCTCAAAGAATCACTAGTTCGACGCGAATGAAAGTATTAAAATATTGCATCAAGCGGGGGTTCATAAATTATTTTATCAAGAAATTTAAAAATTAACATATAAATATAGATTACAAATATATTCAGAAATTATTTCAGCAATCAAAACAATTCAATTCTCATGACAATAGGTTATCTGATATTTACCATAATAAAACCCACCATTTTAAATTAGTAGGTATCTCTATGCTATATTTTTCCCAATTATATTTCCATGATAATTGGTTCTTGTGAACGCCTGCAATTGCAAAATCCTATGAGTTTGTAATTGTTTACACAGCTATTTCCCGGTAAACATTATTATTAAAAGTGTTTTTGGTCTTTCGTTGTAATACTAGGGATGTTGAAAAAACGGATTTTTTATTTCGCTGAACAACTTAATTCGAAAGTTGGAAATGGAAGAGAAGCAGAATTCTTAGTTCTTTTGCTTCGAAAATTGATTACCACGTTCATTTCTCGAATACGATTGACACCATATAACACACTGAGGAATCACTAATGGCTATAACGGTGGTGAAGTAGTGAATGACCTCACATGAGCATGTCTTAAGGATACCACATGAGAGTGACACTTCGTTTCATTGTTTTACTACCCGACAATCTGCAAGCTCTAGGCATCTCTTTGCGACTGAAAATGGAATGTAATGCAACCTTGTACCAGACATGTGCTCGGCAATTGAGCGAACATGGTGAAGAATCGAAGGTACGAATTATAATCAGAGTATTCCGGCATATAATTTATAAAAAAAAGTATTACTATCTCAATTTCAGTTTTCTCTCGTAAATGTCAGTAAAACAATAGTTTTATTTGCTCCGGTATACACCGCGAAAGGGTAGTGTATTTTTTCAATCTGCAAATAAATCCGGCGAACGTTTTCGCAAACTGCTGCTGATGCTGTTTTCCAATGCAAATTGCTTTTAAAAAAAGACAATTTTTAACTGATAGCTTTTTTTTATAGATTCAGGCGAGCATCATTAAAGGCGTAGGAAATGTACTCAAAAATAACATGTTATTAGCAACAATACTGTTGATTTAATTGGCTTTAACTTGATAGAATTCCAACATAAAAATAAAAAAGTATTCAGTTCTACAAAATGTTATCTGTTTGTTCATAACTATCAACAAACTGGCTTTAAACTATAAAACGTGAGCATGCCTAAGAGGATTTCAGTTGACTAAAGCCATGAATAGTACGAATACTTCCTTAAAAATTTTTCCTCAAAAGGTTCTCCACCGTAAGGGAATATTTCAACAAACATTGGTGTCTGACCTTCAGAACTGCACCAGTAAAAAAAAATTTGAAAAATTGATCCAAGTCATATTATCATAAGATATACTCGTATATATATAGATAGTATAACAGTATCTCTGCTTGAGAATTATTTCAGTGATGTCCGGCTAAATCAAATAAGCAGTTATTTTTTATTGGGGACCAATTCTCGCTGGAAGCCTTAGCGATAAAAACATTTTTTAAATTAGCCGTGGTAAATTTTTACAAATCCCAATAGCCACTCTTCATTTCCTTTCGCTCTTCCGTTTCAAAAAGAAAAGCGCCGCGCCATTTTATTTAAGTTGTTAGGAAAGGGAAAGCTTTCGGTTTTTCTTTTCACGTTTTCCCGTGGGCTATTCGCTGCGGGTTGTGGCCTCCTTTAACACCGTCCTAAGTGGCTTTTGGTGAGCTTTTATTGAGGTTACTTTGCGGCCCACTCTCGCTGGAAAATGGTATCGGAAATTTACTCATCAAATGAGCTACGTACTGCATTGTATGTATGGACATAATCTGAAAAGCTTTTGTCAAAAGCAAGTATAAGCTGATATGGGTGTTGACAAATTGTGGTTTTAGAACTAAAATTCAAATTCGATGGCTGTGTCTTGCTTCATTTTGTTTTTAATCAATTATTTACATCTACTGCAAAAAATTATGTAGCTTCTATTAAATATTTCAATTAAAGACCTAAATATATCTTCTTCTTCTTTTGGCGATCTCTTCTATCGACGGTTATCGGTACAGCATGTGACGCACAAAGTAATCAATTTTAATTGTAAAAGAAAAATCTCTTTCTCCCAACGCGTCTTTCGCTTTTCATTTGTCCTTGAATTATGAGTTGAATTTTCTCTTATTTCCATTAAGGGAATTGTGACTGAAGTATGGAGCTTCCCTTTGTTTTGGTGTTCATCTTAAGATCTCTCGGTTCACCTTGAAAAGATACCTAAATACATGCAATGGTGCTCCATTAAGTGGATTTATCAATAATCCAGTTTATTATCAAGACAAATCCGAAAAGATAAAATTTAAGTTAAATGTTCAATAATATGAAAAACTTTGCTCTCTGTCTAATTCAGTAATCAGATAACACAAAAATGTCACCAACACATGCTGAGGCAAAGATTCTTCTACAGAATTAAACGAAATGTTGATTTTTCCGGGTCACTAAAATGTTATTTCTATTTATCCCTCTACTGACTATACTCGGAAAGTAACTAATTGTTAAACATGTGTTTATAAAATAATAAATTTCGGGTACAAATCAATAATATTTGATTTACAGTACCATTTGAATATTGCTTTTCCCATTAATTCTTATGGCTTATTTGGAGAAGAACAAACTTGACAATCGATATGCTCTACATCGGGATTGAATCTGATAAAAAAATATTGGTGGAAATACGCATTTTCATTAAAATGAAAGTGTTTATTTTTATAATGATCAAATCTGATGATGCACTGATTAAAATAATCTTGATCATAATTATTTTTCCACGGTCATTCCAACTTAACATTGTATAATACATTATATATATATACATACAAGCTATAGGAAAGCATCTATTTTTACGCGGCGGAGTGTCCTATTGTTTTCGTAATAAAAGGATTATACCAAGTGTGAAAGGATCTCATTTCTGCATATCTTTATTGAAATTTGAGCCAAATAGAAAAAAATCCTTTTCAGCTTAAATCCTACGACGCAAATTTAAATAAAAGCACACATATCTCCGCCGGGCGTTAAGCCAGTACGCGTCGTTAGAACTTTATGATTCTATTTTGTTCTGTATGCTAAGGATTATTATATGCAATCAATTTATTTGCAACACGACACCATTTCACTACAGCCCACATTGAACAAAAGTCTATTATGGTCTATATCAATGAGAAGTTCTTGTATTAACATTGGTCGTATAAAAGCATTAAATGAACAAGATTTTTTGCATTATATTATAATTCGTCGGCATAGTGGCAGAAGGTAATAGGCTAAAAATTCAAGGAAACAAATAATGTTCTGCACATGCACAAAATATATTTAATACTTTTAAGGTGTTAACTGTCAATTCTTGGTGGAAAGACATTATATTTTAAAAAATAAAACACAATTTGTTTGTACTCCTTCCACATATTTATAATGATCAGGACCGGTTTCGCTCATCACGAGCATTATCAACTGATGATCAGTTGATAATGATCGTGCTGAGCGAAACCGGTCCTGATCATTATAAATATGTGGAAGTAGTACAAACAAATTGTGTTTTATTTTTTAAAATATATTTAATATGCATTTTACCGATTTAATTTACTGTCAGAATTCAGGTTATAATTTGGGCGAATTTTATTTTCTTGTTTTTTGTTTAATTTATGATTTTTGTGGACTACATACTGGTAACGATTATTTTTTAAAAGTAATCGAAGGCTTAAATATAAAAACAGACATATTATATATACATATATGTATACATTATATACATAAATATTGATTTCTATAGAAAGGCATAGATTCATGTGACGTTTTAGCAAATAAATCTCGATAGTTTTACCATTTACACTAATTAGCACAGGTTTATTACTAATTAATATTAATATTATGATTTTTTATTTGGATTCGATAATTATAAGGTGATTATGCGTATTGTCTAAAATAAAGCAATCGGGGTATCAATAACGGAATCATGGTTGAATTAATAACTTTTAATTGCGTTTCAAACGATATGAAATTATTTCAGAAATACTTTTATTAAACATGTAAAGCTTTATGAATTACTATTATTTATTATTATTTATTCGCCAGGGATATAGGGTGCAAGCTTATGTTGAAAGTTGAAAATATCACACACAAAAGATATAATCCATCAATTTATAATAATTTTAACCGTTGAAAATTGACAATATCGCGATGGACCGTGCCGCATGTGACAGCAACAAAATATTATAGTCAATCAATTAATACTGATGTTAAAAGCTGAATGTTGAAAATAGCACAGTTGACCTGGAAATGGTAACTAGAATCATATGTTCAAATTTCACATCGTTACTACACCGTTTAGGAGGAGTTCTTGTGACGGACATACAGACATATCTATACATGTATTTTCTGCTATGTAGTAGAAGTCTATTGAAAAGTCTATTTTTACACGCAGTCAGTAGAGATATTCAATACTTGGATGCAAATGGAATACTTTTATAAAAACAAAAGGCTGTATTACCTTACAAGAAGGTGACGCCTCAAATTTCCTTTCATTGTTGTCTTGCATGAGATATGAATGCGTAACTGATATTGTCAAAATGTTCTAATTGTATCTAGAGATTTTATACTGTTAATAACATTGAATCAAAAGAACATATTATTATTCTTCTGTGTGCAATTTATTTGTAGATAAAACTATACAGACAAATACTAAAAGCAAAAGACAATACCTCCAAGCAAACCAAATATAATAATTATGCACCATAGTTGACTTCCATACCGTTTCTCAAGAATTTGAATGCCAATACGAACAGTTTTATTAACTGTTTTTTTAATCGAATTGTGTTCTAAGGCATGGATGTCTATCATGTATAGAAAATGCCTCATACCCATTTTATCCCAAAAATAAGGCGTAGCAGGAGCGATCACCTAACCACTGGTCCTCTCATCTTTATTCTTCTATCATTACCCTTTTCTCAATCAAAAAAGAGAGGTTGATCAAATGAGTAACAACCTGTTCTAAAACAGATGCCTGCGGGGAGTACTAGGGTGGCTTCATTTTGTCAAAATTTCTGAGATAAGTGAGCAGACGGAGTCTCCCTTTATGCTACCAAAAATCAAAAACAAAGATGAACTTGTCATTCATTGTAAATTCTATTATTCTGTTAAACCGATAATAATCCTCAATAGAACGTAATCGACGGCGCTGCGGGACGCTGACATGAATTTGAAGAAAGCACAAACAGATTAACTGGAGAATAGAAAGTTTTAGAAAGAGCGCGAGTTGGCCAGATTATATGCGTGAAAACATGTCCAAAGAAGAAGAAGAAATTCTTCATTACAAGTCGATGTAGCCCAGTTAGGGATCAGATGACGCCAACAATGAAGGTATTGCATTGCATATCGATTTTGTTACGTTAAAGGCTCTACACATTTCTCTTTAGTGCGACTTGTATGTGACATAAGATTCGCGGGCAATGTGGCTGTTCAGGTATGGCGACAAATAATTGTGTACTCGAAATGAAAACATGAAACAGGTGTTTTATGCTGAGGTCGCGTTAACTTTAGTGTTACGACGCTTTTTACTCGCGCACTTGATTACTTGATTGCATTCCGCCCTTTATCCTGCCCTGCCTTGCCCCTCTCGCACGATAGCACAGTAAAACGCTTACAAGCGTCAAGCTTATTGAATCCTTACACTTCTTTTTGCCGCCTTATAAGTTAAATAATGTCCATAATTTTTAATTTTCAGTTTTGATTTAATTGTGATTAACGAAACAGCGTGGGTAGTTCGATAGACAATCGGTAGGCAAAACAATTATATTTAATTTGAATCCTTCAATTTTTTTTATATTCCCATAAGTTTTATCACTAATGACCCGGATTTCGCCTTTAGTCATCTTCAGGCATTCGAGTGCACGGGCAAACATTTGCAAAATCTTAACGATTCAAATTTGTATTTTGTCATGTCATGTCAAATTTGTATTTTGTATTTTGTCATGTATTTTGTCATTAAGGACCCGGGTTTCGCCTTTCGGCATCTTCGTTAGTGACAAAATATATGGAAGTGTACAAAATCTCAATAACTCAAATTTGATATTGAAATTCCATCAAGCACCCTCAGTCGATGTCTTTGTCTCTGTCGATGCGCCCTCGGCTGGTCTTCACCTCAACAACGGTACATGGGTGAAATTGAGACTTTTTCAGAATGTTCCTGAGTGATCACAATATCCATCCATATATACGAAGAAACATGTTACCAAGAAAGGAACCAATGCTCAAATAACATGTTATGATGGTATAGATTGAGGCAGTGCTGCATTATATGCACAATTTGGATAATGGAATCAGTCATCTCTGTTAATCTTCTTGGGTCCGATTATACAATTTTTTCTACATTAAAAGCAGGTTCTTCTTATTTTTTGACCATATTCACTCCCTATGTGGAGGGTATGGCCACAGGCTCTCCGGAGGCATCCACGGCATGTGACTCAGCCAGTTCTAACTTCTCTTTATAATCACTGACGTAACAGAGCGCTGCCTAATGCGTTTCCTAACATCCGGCTTCCACAAAAAGTCAAGCCCCTAGTACGGGAGTCTTAATCAGGTACCATGATTTTCTGCCATAAAGTGACACAGATGGAATGCAAGCGCTTAACAAACGGCATTGAGTACAGCTGCTTATCCCAGACAGTCTGCATCGAGTTAAATGTGGCTCCAACTAACAGGTTACTTGAAATTATTCCTCATTTCAAGAATTGCATTGCATGACATATATAATATATAATGAATAAAATAATTCCGATATTTCATTTTAATTGGGATGGACGTTGAATAAATTGGTATGATAAAGGAGATGATTGTTTCAAGGTTATGAAACACTGGATTAAGATATCAAATGAGCTTTAAAAAATCTGAAACTGTGGAATATATGAATAGTCTACATTATATATTAAAAATATACGCCATACGGCAGTGTGATTTTTTTATTGTAAACGCGCTTTCTGGGTTTAAAGCTCGCAATAGAAAAGTCATAAGTCACACTACAAGAACCGCAACTCAACCGCATACCCATAAAGTATGAAAATATTGAATCGTGTGCGGTGTTATTTCATGGCGTAGAGCGGCGGAGACCGTAGCGTAGATGGCGTAGGTAAACTTTAGCGCAGACTTGGCATCGACGTACATCATCAATTTAAAACTTAAATTCATTACACACAAATTTTTGAAATAAGTTTCAAAATATTCTGCCCAGCACTTCAACATTGATATTGATAATTTTAACTTATCTGTATGTCATTATTCTTAAATTCGATAAGTGATTTATTACTCTTTACGTTCTCTGTCCATCAAACAGTATGTTAAAATACATTTTTTCATCTTTAATATGTATTTATTTAAAAAACCATGGAAAACTTTTATGACTAAAGAAAATTTAAACTGAAATTTTGACAAGGGATTGGTCAGTGTACCCATGAATAAAATAAATCATAATGACGAACATACAACTATCGAAAAAATAGGTTTTAGAAATCATTATCATGTAGTGGTGATTCATAAACTAATTTATAAAAAAAAACAATTAAAAATCTGTGGACAACAATATAATCTACCAATAAATTTAAAACGCTGTTAATGTAGCATTTAAAATAAATGGTAATCTTGGTAGAAATCTTAAATATAGCAAAGATAAAATTAAGAAACTAGACAAAAGCGGAATTTACAAAATTTCAATGTGAATCGCTATATATTGGACAGACATGAAAGAATATTTTAATTAAATACAAAGAATATATAATACAAATGCTCAATTCGCGAAATTCAAGCCCAGTAAGCTATGAAGAAATATCAATATTTAATATTAATTTAAATTATCTTACATGAATTGATTTCGTACGAAATATATTTTGTGTATAAAGCTCTGCCCTTTTATTTTCATAACATTGAAAATGCTCGCTCGTTAGCGAAACTGATCTTGACTGTATTTAAAAAATGTTGTATAATTACCAATTCCATAGCTTGAATTTACGGTCCACGCCTGTATATAGATCAAATAGTAACAATTTTAAAATAAATTGACTCCTTATGTTGATTTTTTTATTTCTGATCAGATTTTGCTCAATTTTCTTTCCTCGCAACTCGCAACAATATCATCAAAGGGAAAATGGTCTTTTGTATGAAATTTTCATCATTCTTATAACGGCCTCTTAAAAAAACACAAACCAATTTCCTTTTATTTTCGTCGATGTTGTTTTTGTGGCTTTCTTTGTTTTAGGATGAATATTAAAACGTTTCGGCAGTACAATTAAAAGCACTTAAAATTTAGATTCATTATTTCAGATGTGCAAATAAATTTTATTTATTTCCAAGAACGAAAAATGATAAATAGAGTACGCAGGTAACGAGCTCCATTATTCTATCCATATGGAATATTAAGTAACTATACCCAAACGCTGTGCTGGCAATAAAATTAATATCGCGGTAACGGTTAAGGTAATTCTGTTAAAAGTGAAATTATTATGTTTTAATATTTATTACTTTTTCTATTTAAATAATAATGTTAACCCCTTAACTGCCAGCGCGATATTATTCATTTAGCGCCATACGCCAGCGATTTTAGCAAAAAATGGATAAAACAATAGATTTCGTAAATTGAATATAACTTTTAAACCTATTCATCGATTTTAATAAAAATTTAAATATAGATTTCTAACAATATTTCGAAACTTTTTAATTTGCAAAATAGTATTTTTAGACAGGGGTCGTCAATATTTGTATGCACAAAAATCAAAAAAGGTAAAAACCAAACATTAGAACGAGATAAAATTCTCAAAATATTTGCGCATACTTTAGTTCATGGAACATTTAAAATCTCAAAATATGAGAATTTTGTAGACAGTGGTTCCCAATCTTTTTATATAAATTATTTCTTTTAAATGAGATTAAATTCTCAAAATATTTCCTCATACTTTAGTTTATGTAACGTTGAACTTCTCAATATATATATGTATATTTTGGACAGGGGTTGTCAATTTGTTTGCACAAAAACCTAAAAAGGTGAAAAACTAAACATTAGAAAGAGATAAAATTCTCAAAATATTTACGCATACTTTAGTTCATGGAACATTCAAAATCTCAAAATATGAGAATTTTCTGGACAGGGGCTCCCAACCTTTTTATATCAAATGTTTCTTTTGAAATGAGATTAAATTCTCAAAATATTTCTTCATACTTTGGTTTATGTAGCGTTGAACTTTTCAATATATATATATATTTTGGACAGGGGTTGTCAATTTTTTTGCACAAAAGGTTAAAAGGGTAAAAAAATAAACATTGAGACGAGATAAAATTCTTAAAATATTTCCTCATACTTTAGGTTATGCAACGTTGAAATTCCCAATACGTATATTTTTTTGGACAGGGGTTGTCAATTTTTTTATAACAACTTTGTTAGATATAGGTAAAATCCTAAAATATTCCTATCGCCAATGATAATTTTATTATGAACGTTTGAGAATCATATGTACATATCTCATATCACTTAACTGCCAGCGCGATATATTCATTTAGTGCCCAACGCCAGCGATTTTAGGAACAATAGTAATTGCATAAAAAGTGTTTTGACTTACATAATTTATAGTCTAAAGATATTCTAGTTTGTCCGTGCATATGTGCAATTAGCATACGCTGTGCTGCTGACTCATTTATGGGTTAAGTCCATTTCTTGCTAGGGTTGTCACAAACGTAATAAATATTTATTCTAAATTAAACTTTTTATTATGTTATTTTTAGCAAATAATATATGCACTGATTGAAACGTTGTTATTATAATTGATTGTTTTTCCAGGGTTTTCCAAATTTATATATATATACATATGAACATATATATGTATATATATTATTTGTTTTATTATTATATTTTGAAAAATAGTTCACCAATTCAAACACGATTTTTTATACTATGACTGTTTTAAAATATTACTCTAGTATGACATATTTCAAAACAGGGTTGAACACATAACGGCACATCACATTGAATACAGATGTATTTTGTATCTGTTCTTTTTTCGAGAAGAAAGAATTCGTCACACTGCTAAGGGTGAAACCATTCAATTTTACCCGGAGAACCGCCATAAATCATTATATCTCGGAAGACACCGTCCGAATTCGTGAAACACATGTGGCATGAATAACAAGAAAAAAGGAATTTACTATGTAAATAAAATAATAATAAATAGATTGCATTTGATGACCCTGAACCCGTTTTTGAAATTCCCCTATAAGTTATAAGCAGATAGTATTTTTTTACGAGGTATTGTGACACAAACATCTCGAAATTCGTTACGTAATACGAAACGCGCATAAAGATAAAATATGTAAGGCAGCCCTAGCGAAATTTGTTAAATTTATTTATAAATAGTACCGATGAACCAAGATTTTTCAAAATTTGTAAACATTATTGTGTTTAATAAGAGATGTCCATAGCACAGTAATTTTAACACATCGAAAATGTTTTATTTTCAACGAAAAAATATCGCGACGCAGCGGTGAGTCGCTGGCGTATGGAGTGAATAGGCATGTGACGCACCAGTGAGTCGCTTTCGTCCGACAGAAAATCGTCTTCGCTCAATACAAATTTTAGCAAAGATCAGATTTTAAATAGATTCTCCCGCCATAAATACTTCATTTAAGCTAACAGACACGTGCTGTTGCATACCAATTTAATTTAACTCGAATTATGTAAACGCAAATATAAAAAGAGTATATGCGTCATTGATGAGATTTTATTATGTGTCCACAAAACAAATTATACATAAATTTGTTATAAATATTAAAATTTCAACAGATCTACACCAGCCACAGAAGCGAAGTAGTTTACCGTTTTTGAACGGACAACTTAATCTTCCCAACTCCTCCTTACTGCATTCCTACGTGAGATGAGTTTTCTAAATCATCATTAATCAATAGCAATAAAAATAATAGCATTATATCCTATACGTTGAAACACCTAACAGATGTCACTAAATGTGGAATGATTGTATATATTTACCCATTCGTCGAATTACATCCTGTCAAAACCCACAATACTATTATAATTGTAAAATCACTGGTATTTCTAAAAGAAGTTGAAAAGCGGCAATTCGCCACTCTGTTAATATGGTGTTTACAAAATAAGGATTAGGGAGATTCCCGAAATTTTAACTCAGGTATCAGTGTGGCTCTCAGACGTATAATATCTTACCTCGTAAATAATATTTGTCGCATTTGTATCTTCTATATAAACGTTAGACACTGTTTACTGCCTCTCAGTTCGAGTCCATTCGTGTGCTCGAATGCCTGAAGATGCCGAAAGGCGAAACCCGGGTCGTTAGTGAAAAAATACATGGAAGTGTACAAAATCTCAATAATCCAAATTTGATATTTTTCAGTAGTAAAAAAATGTTTTGAAATGTTTACCACTGAATATCTCATAACTAACTTTCGGGGGTTAAGTGGTTCTTCCACCAAGCTTCTCAATTACAAAATCCTATGAGTCTGTAACACTTTTGCATTTTATTTAATTAAAGCTTTAAGACATTATTATCAATATCCGTATTAAAATTAATTCAGATATCAGTGAAGTTCCCAAACCAAATAATTAATTATCGATAATTTTTTCGTATGCTATGCCCAATTTTTTTTAGGTTTGCATCATTGCATATTATGTGAAACGACTGATATTACATATATTGACGAATGTTTTGTTATATTTTGATAAAACGTAGACGTTTCATTAGAAAATTACTAAAAAATTTTTCTTGTTTTTGTAACTATTTAGGTTTATTTTATTTAATAGTCGACACTTTTTTAACTAACGAAATACTAACAAAGAAACCCTTCATAAATTTTGTTAAATCTTACCATATATCTATAAATGTAGATAATCTAATTATTATTATAAAAAAAGATTGCTTCTTTACTGTTACAAACAATTGTTCAGTTATACAAACGTTGTATAATACAAAAGCAAATTTGAAAGCGTGTTTTCGCACGCTTTCAATAATTGAATACGTCAATCGTATGGCAGGCTATAAAATTTATCAATTTCTTTATGAGCAAAATATCAGATGTAAAATAAATTGTGTAATTGTTTTTTTCTCATATCTGCGTTCAGCTAACGAATGTTTTTTTTTTTAAAAATTGAATTTATTCCTCGCTTTGAATTTCCCTAGAGGTGGCAGTTTTTTTATGTTTTTCAAATTTAATATGGAATATACCATTTTGCAATGTAAAACGGAATCTGGCGTGCGACCTACCCCGCCGACCGCCTCTCCGCCCTTCGCCATTCGACCGTCGCCTCCTCGGGGAAATCTAATTGAAGATTGAGTAGTGAGCTCAATAAACGCTCTCCAAAGAATCACTCTCCTCAGACATTTCAAAACTTGTCGGGCGCGGAAAATTTCATGACTTTTCTTAACAGCTTAACAAGAAAGTCTATTATTCATATTTTCATACGGAAGTAGGCAGTTGTTTCATTTTGCGAATTTAATTTTCAATGTTTAATATAATACAAGTTTCCAACAAAGGCATGAACGCATTTTACTCGGAAAAGATTTCTTACAACGAATTGAAATTCTCACAATACGGAATACTTTTTAAATGGCTTCATATGCCTGCATTTGCTTAATAAAAAGCTTAGGCTTAATTTCTTAGAACAACTGGGAAAAAATAGATATAATCAAGGTAATAACCTCATTAATGACCAAAAAAAATTAATTTATTACCTTTACTTAAACCATTACAAGAAACTTAAGTAATTACGCATAGTCAGTAAAGTTTTAATGCATTTACTTAAATGATTAATTAATAATAGCATGTGTGTTCTTTTTCCTATAACAACTCAAAAACTCAATCAGTCCGATAAATATTTTAACTTTAAATAAAAGTTATGATGTTGGAATAAGTGACGGGATATAATATTGTCTATCTCTTTTAAAACAGTATAGTTATGACGATGGCGTGATGGCGTGAATAATTTGTTATTTTGACCTTATTATGGTATAAATATTTAGCAACAATGATTTAACAACAAAATAAAATTCAATTATCGAAAACATTAACATGGCATTCATTATTACTTTAATCAATTTATTGTAAAATATATTGAGTACAAATAATTAAACGTTTCCAGCTTTCAAAAGTGATTCAAAACCAAGTTTGTCTTCCACCAGAAGGTCTACGCACTGCAAGAAGTTTTACATTGACTTCAATAAAATAGTTTTAATTCAATTTAGTAATAATGATTCTTTAAGATTTATTTTCGTTCTAGCAGTCTGTGGATGGAAGATTTAGTTTTTAAAGCATATTGATCAATTTGTATTCATATAGGTTTCACTAGTATTATGCAGCAAATATTTTTTTTTTTTTTGAAATGATCCGGGAAAAAATTCGTTTAAAACCATAATTCGTACAACCATCGAGCCCGACGCGTTTTCAGAATAATGCATGTATACAAAATATTATCCATTCACACATGAACTGCTTAAAAATTATTTGACTTAATATATCCAAATTCATTGCAAAAAATTTATGCAGCGTCTAAAAATAGATCCGAGCTTTTGTCAGATGTTATTTTATTTTTCATCAATTCGCAGTTTCTCGATTCGACTTTCGGTGCCGAGAAGTTCTTTTCAGTGGAAACCGAGACTTTTGTGTTTTCGTTTGACAAAGTTTTTTTTCATTGCCGTCTTCCTCGGTCATTTTCATGAGACATAAATTACTCGATAGGGAGACGACCAAAAATATTCATTTTTAACGAAATCGCCTAACTTTGCTTCATTATCATATAAAGTAGTAACGAATTTAATATTTTTTACGTCGATAAATTTCATACAAGTATATTAATATAATATCACAGTAGAATCTCATTTTAAATACACTTATTGCGTATTCAAATTTAAAAATATAAAGGAATGTCACACAAACACTGAAATTAGCTTTAAAAATATAATAAACTATATGTTAAAATAATAACACGACACATCCGCTGGCTACGGCACACAGCTATTCATATTAAATGAAGTCGTATTTTTTAATCATTACGATAGGATTCAAACTTTTAAAAATACTTATTTCATAATGCCACCTGTTAACTTCATCCAATGCGTTTGCTCGCTATGCGCAAGCAGAGAGACAGTGCGTGTTTGTGTGTGTGCTCTGTGCTCTGTGCATACCTTTGTCATTACAGACAGACAGACAAGTCAAGAAAAATACTGCAATTTCATCAGTGAATGATCATTCAGATTAGATATTTTTCAAAACTTTTAATCCTATGAAAGAAAAATATCCGGCAAAAAGAAGTTACCTGTTTCTCACCATGGAAATTTCAAAATGTATTCATTGTAATCCTACGAGGAACATCAGACAATGATGTTATGAAGGAATGACACTTTTTGACACATATTTAAAAATATTCTAGATAGCCGGATCTAACCGGATAGTCGAGTTGTGAACGCCTTTTGAGTTTTCTTAAATTTCGTTGGGGTGTTCACATATTAGAATTCCCATACTGACACTTTCATACATTCATTTTTTTGAAAACTTACAAGAGGTACTTGCCTACCATCATCTTTACCTTCTCCGAAAAATAAAGGTTGAGTGACTGAATGAGAACAGGTTCTCGTAAAAAAACTTCTCTTGAAGTGTTTCATTAGGAGACCGTACGCTCCACATTGAAAGCGACTTGCTTAATAATCAAAGTTTCCGTAAATCAATTATTTGAAAATATTCATTTTTTGCAACGAATTTTTTTCTAGATTTTTTCACGAATAATTTTTTTTTTCTTTAATCTACCCAACCCAACTATGCTTGACTGAGTTTAAGTTGAACAAAACTACCTGGGAAAAAAATGAAACTATCGACTAGAATCGTTGCAATATCAATAAAAAAAGTACAAGATATAAAATTGATATTTTCCTGCAAGCTTGAACATAATTCTTTAATATTTGACAAGACTTTCATCCCTTTATAATATACGTTTCAAAATGAAAAGTGAAATGCGCCAGAAACGCGTAAATTCTTTATAAGTGGTTCACTGGATATTTGAGTGTGCCGTGTGTAAATACGGTTTATTTGTAAAAGTTTTTTATCTTGCAAAATAAAATAAAACGTAGTGTATTTTGTCATTTGTGAAGAAAAATGCTCCCGCGGGGCGTTTAGCAAACATTTCGACCGGACAGCGCATTTGGGCCAAATGATTCGGCAAATGTTTATCGTACGATAGAATACTTGTGCTTTGCGACTTGCCCTTTTAAGAAAAGTATCATTGATGTTTACATAATAACGATACAAAAACTTCGCTAAGCCCTAAAAGATTTCTTGCTGTGAGATGTCACTTGTTTTTTAAAGGCTTTTCAACTACAGTTGAAGATTTATAGGGAAATTATAAAAGGTCGTATGAGTCGCTGAGTCGCTAAACACGACCCCGAAGGTATTTAGAGTTTTGAGTAAATTGCGAAAAACCGTTATGGGCAGTATGATAGTTTTTAGGTATAATTTAAGCAATTTTGTGACGTCCGGTGTATAAGGAAAAGTAAAATATTCTTTTACACTGTCGTTTTTTCAGAGCGCGTCGACCTTGTAACACGAGGATCGAGATCGTGTAAAAAAACGACATTTTTAAGTTTGGTTTTTTTTTTTAATTTTGAAATGTGGGACGAAATTAGAAGACATTTTAGACTTGCAACAGAAAAAATTGATAGATCTATCGATATAACACATACGTACATTAAAAACTTATTTTATTGACAAATCTCCAGGAACGAGCTTAGCGACTCAGCGACTCATATATAATACGTACTCATAATATTATCATTTTTAGTTTTAAGCAACTGTTTTCTCAACATTAAGTTAACAAAATGAGTAACTTGCAAAACACAAACAAAGCATTCCTTTATCCATCAGTTTTTCTATTCCCAATTACAACTGTGGCGTCCGTGACGCAGTTGGTAGAGCCACTGGCTACGGTTACGGATGTCTCGGCTTCTATTCCCGGTGAGAACGGTTACCACAAATTGATCTTTCATTCGATTTATGGATTTCTGTTCATAGTCTGAGTCCTTCCTCCCACCCACCCAATCTTCACAGGGCGTAGCGAGAGCGATGAACTAACCATTAGTCCTGTCCTAGCCCTATCCTTCTATCCCTACTCTAAAAAAGAGAGGTTGAGTAACTGAGTAACAAGCAGTTCTCAGAGAAAAAATTTGTTAAGAGACTCCATTAGAAGACCATATGCTCCACATTGGAAGCAGACATGGAGAAAAAAAAATAAGCCAGATTCACCTATAACCATAACACATACGTTAGTCAATATTGTATTTACAATACAATATTATTTATAGCACTATCGCTTATTTGCCCTGAGGTATATTGAATACATTGAATATTTAAATAAAGCATTTAATTATATAATACCGAACTTTAAACAGAAAAATCACATTTGAATGAGATTTTATTCAATTAAAATTCTCAAATAAAAAGACATAGTATATCACATTCTAAACGATATCACGTAAAATGGTAGAGAAAAAATATCTAATAACGTAACAATTGATTAACGTCATCCGGGAGTGAATGGAAAGTTGAGTCACGGTATAAAAACTCTCAGCCAGTCTTCAGAAAACACAGTATTGTGAAATAGTCAATGTTAATGGATGTATTATTTTGGTAACTAATTCACGTAGCACAAACCAATGTTCAGTTGAAGTGTAATGGTGAGCAGTATTAATTCGTAGAAGTAAATATATGTCTGGTTCTGAAGCGAGTTAATTACACAATAATAAAGGGCAGAGGTCCGCACGCCGCTGGCACTACAAATCCACGTAAATTAAATTATCATTGAATGCATCTCTATCCGAATGCATTCGACGGCGTTTGTCTGACATGCAGAGCTTACTGACCACCTTTCCACCGCATACAGTCGGACGTTGAGCACGACCCTTGAAGTCACATACTCGATAACAACCGCCTTTATACATTTAGCTAAGCCCCAATATAAATTGACACCTACGGTTTTATAAAAAGACTCACAGCAACTCATGTTTACAGTATAATATAAAATACCTGATATTTTTAATAGAGAAAGATGAAAAGTAGTTTTTTAATCTTGCTGATTTTTTTATGTGCAGAGACTGCAGAGTATTTTCTTACAAAACATAAATGAATTGAAATTAAAAGATTTTTATGAATAACGTAGATAATTTTTAAGTGAAAAAAAAATTGTTAATCACTATATTCCAACAATACATTATTTCATTGTGTTTTTTTAACCATGTCAGCTCCCAAAGTGGAGCAAATTTACTCCTAATGGAGATATCTTAACAGAAGTTTTTCTACGTGAAGTGCTTGTTGCTCAGTTGCTCAACTTCTATTTTTCGAAGAGAGTAGGGATATAAGTATAGGGCTAGAATAAGACTAGTGGTTAGATAATCCTCGAAAAAAGCCTCGTTTAGTTGTGTACGATTTTCAAACAAATATTCAATGCCAATTAAATCAAATCAAATTTAGTAATCTCACCTTTACGCTTAACACCTGAAAGACGACGCCGAAAATATATCATGTAGGCATTTGCTCTGGATTATGCGGACTGTCTAAGATACGAAAAAGCCCCTCATTGATGTACTAAAAAGTAAAAACTAGAGTTTCATCCATATGGTAGAAGCGTAACAGCAGAATTCGATGAACGCCAGTCAGCGTAAACGGGAAAAAAGTAGATAAGACAGAAGATTACTTTTAAGGTGTTAACTGTCAATTCTTGGTGGAAAGACATTATATTTTAAAAAATAAAACACAATTTGTTTGTACTACTTCCACATATTTATAATGATCAGGACCGGTTTCGCTCATCACGAGCATTATCAACTGATGAAAAAAGAAAAAAAAAAAAAGACAGAAGAGCTTGAATAATGAAATAAAGACTACAACGAGATGTCAGATCTCTTTTGGCCCTGGCTTTCCACCGAGCGAAATTCATAAATATCTATGAAGATCGCTATCCTCATTGAACAAAAAAAACTAAGCTCGGTCAAGCTCTGCTCGTTAAGAATAAATTCGTTTCTTTTCTTGATTGTTATTGCATTATAAAAGGCGGTCGTGCAAACACATGAAGAGTGATATTGGAACAACCAACATGATATTAAAAGTGTAATTTTCAAATTACATAAAATTTTAGTCAAAATTGTCGTAAAATTGGCGATATTGAAATCAGTTAAGACCGCCAGGACGAAAATTGTTTATTCAAAATACGTCCATAATTTTTTGATTACTTTAAGGTGTTAACTGTCAATTCTTAGTGGAAAAGCATTATATTTTAAACTAAAACATAATTAGTTTTGTAATGCTCTTGCTGAGTGATACCGGTCTAGATCATTATACAAATGTGGAAGTAGTAAAAAATAAATGTTATTTTAAAATATATTTTTTTAACATTACTGTTTCCTAGCGCTTTTAATTATTTATTATTCATTTTGCCAGTGTATAAATACCATCTTAACAAAATCTTTTTCATATGTTGATTACATTTTAATTATTTCTATCGATTTCCGTAATATAAAAGTGACCTCTGCAGACACGAGCGCCAAGCGAATGTCGGAGGTTGGGCAAATAGTATCGCGACCGGTGAAAGGAGAAGAAGAAACATCTCTGATTGCATGTGTCGTCCCGAGAGAACTAATCAATTCTCCTCCATGTTCATGCCTTCGTTCAATAAGGCTAAATTACCTATTTACTCCAGCTTTTAGGGGGAAGGGACCAATACGATTGCATCACTTTAATAATACGATCCAAATTGGATTTTTATTCAAGTAACTCCGATTTTATTTGTATCACAGTTTCTTAAATTACATACGAATTCCGCTCTTTGAAGTTACAATAGATACTTTTTTGGCATTACGTAATTATTTCGTTTATCGAATTATTTAATATGGATTTGTTGATAACTAGATAATTGCATCCATGTTTGAAATTGAAATAATGTCAGTATTTGCAAATCACTGTTTTTTAACTCTTACAAAATCCCAAACAAGTCGCAAGAGGACAAATAAGTAAACGCCTTAAATAAATATTTTTCTGATTGATGATAAGACAATTATTATAAAAATAGTCATTTTTCAAATATTGTAGGTATTTTTTTAATTATAAATCACGCCATCGGCTAAACTACCACAACAGAATTTTGTACACTTATAATATAATATTACATATTATTATGGTATTTACTACTCAACTACATCCGAGATAATGGGCGTTCACATCAGGTCATTTAGACGTTGGCGTTACTATGACGTTATTGTGGTCCCAGCTAGCACGACGGTAGCTGACGGAATCATATTGTATGGTAACCCAGTCAATGGTTAATGTTAGAAGTTGAATGTTTAAAATATCACTGTGGACCGTACCGCATGTAACACCCACAAGTACATTAATTAATAATAATAATAAATTGAAAGTTGAAAATAGCACAGTTGACCTTGAAATGGCAGTCAGAATGATGTGTACAGTTACTTTTAAGGTGTTAACTGTCAATTCTTGGTGGAAAGACATTATATTTTAAAAAATATAAAAAAAATGTGTACAATTCACACCGCTTACTGTACACCGTTTGTGAAGAGTTTTTGTGACAGACAGACAGATTTATCTAAATATGTATGTTCTACCATAATAATTATAGATATATAGAGAAGTGATAGAATACATAATTATTAATTAGAACCGAATGCAATGCCAAAACAGCTATCAACACTATTTAACAATTCTTGTAAAACTAAATGCTTTTTTTATTTAGTTAGTATAATAAAGTTCTACTGACTAATTTCAACTTTTGTAAGTATACATCTGTAATCGATTTTATCCATGGATTATTTTTACACGGTTTTGAAATTACACATAATGTAATAAAACCCATCATTCATTTATTCGTGTGCTTTTGCAAGACTGTTTTAGATGTAACGTGCCCCAGTGTAAAAAGAGGATTGAGTGTCAAAATCAACATCTTATCGAAATGAATTTTGGGTTTTGGGTCTGCATAAGAAATTTAAAATGTAAAATTTGTATCTCAAATTAATCACGAAAAAATATTACTTATGCTGAAACATTGAACTTTCATTTAATGAAAAAATGCAATTAAATTCGTTAAGCAATTATAAAACATGACCAAATTATGAACTCCTCTGAAACGTGGTAAATCGTCACTAAAACACTATAATGTTTCACCTACAATAGTTAATATTTAATTTCAAAACGTTTTGCATCTGCGTTGAGTTAATCAACATAACGTCTTAAATCGTGATCGATAACCATCTATTATAATATAATATAAACCCGATTCTCTCTTTCCAAGGGGGATACGTTACAGAGACTACCGTTCAAAAAACGTGTAAGAAAAGATAAGGTGCACATATATTAATGGGAGCTAGGTTCTATTGCTTAAAATATCTCCTGAATTTCACCCCAAAAACAATTTGATAATACTTAATATTTAATAATACATCGATTTTTGTTGATGGAAAAGCAAAAAACAGTGTAAAATTGATAGTTTGTATGTTTCATTATTTTGTCACAAAAACCCGTGCAAAAAGAGAATCTTCAGGCATTCGAGCAACTCAGTGGTCAAGGAAAAATATCGGGTGTCGGAGAAGTTTTTTGTTAATAAGTATATTTTTTCTGTCACAGATTTAAAAACTCGAACTCAGTTCGAGTCCATTCGTGTGCTCGAATGCCTGAAGATGCCGAAAGGCGAAACCCGGGTCGTTAGTAATCCAAACTTAATATTTAATAATACTTTTCGATTTTTGTAACCGCGTAAAAGCAAAAAAACAGTGTAAAAAAATAGTTTGTATGTTTCCTTAGACTTACAAAAAACCCGTGCAAAAAGAGAATCGGGTGTATATCACAACAATAAAGGTAGGAAAAAATATCGGGTGTCGGAGAATGTACAAATTAAAAGTTTTAAAGAGGTTCGGGTGACGAGAAGGCGTCCAGTTGATAATCGGGTTCAGTGAAAATTTATATTTAACGACTTTAATTTCCCTCGCCGAAGGAAAATTTGTCCCGGGAAAATCCCTTCGGGAAGCCGCTCGATGTATAAAAGCCGATAATTGCCTTTGAGATGCGAATTTGTAAATTTGAAACCTTTTTTCGGAATAAAACTTATTTGCCTAGGGGTGAAATAAAACTGACATACTTATGCGGATTAGCTACCCTCTCTATGTTAAGTGTGGTCGCTTCAAAAAAGGTCAACGGTTATTTTACTTCGGGATCTCATTTTGAACACTTCCGACTTTTAGAAACACAGTCTTAAGAATATTAAATAACCGGTTTCAAGACCGGTAATTTTTTATATTAAAGTTTTAATAAAATTTCTTCGACAAATAAAATAAAATTTTGCTTAAAAGTATAAAATAGCGGCGGTGACCGTTATGTGTATTTTTCCGTTTGTCTTTAATTACGTTCGCTCTCAATGTGGGGCATATAGCCGCCTAATGGAAGTATCTCAACAGATTTTTTCTATGTGAACTGCATGTTACTCAGTTGCTCAACCACTCTTTGCTTGGAATAGTGTAGGGATAGAAGGACAGGGCTAGGCAAGGACTCTCTGCGTCCTGTTTTTAGAATCGGATCGGTGGAAGGGACATTTTTTAGACATCGCAAACATCCAATCCGTAAATCGGTCGAAAAATTAATTTATAAAACTGTCAATTTGAACCTGTGAGATCCGTAAAAAAAGCCAAAGACGTTGACCACTGCAACACGGATCTGACCTTCAATTCTTCTCCAGTCGGATTTTCGAAAATGGATGAAAAACAGGGATTTATTTTACCACAGTTTTTTTTTTCAATTTTCATTTTTATATTTATACTAAGATGAATTGAATCTTTCGTATGAGCTATTTTATATTAGGAATTAAATTTTAAAGGTACACCTTGACAACATTTTCATACATATCGATCATCCAGTTCATTACTCAGACATCTCTAAATATTCAAATGGTCACCGTAAATCAAATATTATAAATATAACATTTATCATTATTTAAAAAAATATTAAATTTAGAAAATTTTTGTTCATGTCTGAAATATAAAACCATACCTTTGCTATTCCACTTACTTTATAATTAAATGTTAAACAACACTTTCTTAAAATAAGGTAGCGCCCCCCTTTAACAATTAGTCATTATTATTATAATAGATACAGTTACACAAAAAGTTGTATAATTAGTTATCAATTTTAGTTTTATATATCCTATTTTATAATTGTCGGGATATGGTAACCCTGGTTAGCCGATAAACTTGTCAACATAAACATCAGAGATTGCACCGTTCTGACCCCTAATGACTAGAGTTATGACGAGCAGTGAGAGAGCTTGGGAAAGTTTAGAGAACTATCGTTACTCAACGGTTAGTGGAAGGGGATCCGATTACTTAAGACTGAAAAGTATAGCTTTTATAATGGATTTTTAATATTGATACACTGACAATATCAAAGCTGCACACGATTGCCGCTCTAATCCTACATTAATTGGCTGCCTTTTATATTTCATTTGTTACGAGCTTCGAATAGTAATTCAATATAATATATCATTCTCAAAAGTACTCGATGAAATTCTGAAAAACTCGCTTATATTCAAATCAAATACTTTTTAAATCACACGTATTTCTGATAGAAGTCGCTTTGTGCGATTTTACGCTAGACATGTTCAATTCGATACATAAAGCAGGGTTTTCCAAACTATGTTCGGCGGAACACCAGTGTTCTGCCACAATATGGAAAGGTTTAAGCACTGCAACAAATTTAAAGATTTTCTACCTCATATTGAAAGGCGACTGATGATCAATCTCCACTGTTGTTTATGACGTCAAGTATCTATGTACAGGAGGGGGACCATCTTTTCTCACACCGTGCGCATGAAAGAGATGAGGTATATTGTTTTTACCTGACCGGCTGACAAGTCTTGTCAGCTTAACGACAGTTGCAAAAATTGACAGAACGGTTATCCACGCTAATAAATATTGTTCAATTATCTGATCAAAACACAGCTTGAAAATACGCGTTAAATATTCAGCATATCAGTTGAAACACCGCCGTTTTGCAACGTGCCAAAAATTGTACATTACGTCGTCTTTAAATATGCCAATCCATTTTCGAACCGCTTGGCAGACAAATATTATTTCATTTAACTTCATTTTTATAAATCGTCGGGGTAACGGTAAAATCATTGTGAAAGACATTCAGTTCGAAATGTACCCCGCAGAGCGGAAACGTCGTATACCTGCAGAGCAATAAAGCCATTCGAAATAATGTTGCCTACCCGTCAAAAATGTTACACATTGCAAAGTTATTTAAAAATCTATTATTATTCATTTGGTGATCGCTACGTAAGCGTCACTTGTTTTTTTCGCCCTCTCGAACAGAGGCTGTGTCTTGAGTTTGTTTGCCAACGCAACGTTTCATTTTAATTTGTTTTAAGTAAAATGTGTTTTAAGCTTGCGGTGTTTTTATGTAGCTCCTGTGTTTTTTGTTAAATGTGTTCTAATTTTTTAACCGTAATTACTTACCTAACTTCAACTTAAATGTAACCTCAATGTTCTAATTGTATTAAACCATTGCATCGAGTAAAATAGACCGGATCGAAGTGGCATTTATTTTGAGATCCTACTGCACATCCTGGATGCTGACAACCAATAATCCACCCCTTCTCCGATCGGGTTTTCTTACAGTGTAAAAATTCTGAAGGGAAAAGTCTGCGAGAAGTTTCATAAGTAAGTCCATGTCCTTTTTTTAACCTTAAAATTTGATCGACTTTGAATTGAAATTTTTGTTAATCAAACCCATGTTTTTTTCAAAACAAATTATTATTGTTTTATTTTCTTTTTCTACAACCTATTTATGCGATGCGGGATTTTCTTGTTATGCTGCAACCAAGTCAAAGTGCAGGAACAGGCTCGACGCCACACCAAATATTAGAATGTAATTTACCAATATATTGTCCCTGATATCAAGAAGATATAAACAATTCAAGGAGTCAAAATCATCAGTCATTAAGTGATTATAAATTTACATTTAAACATAATTGCTTAACAAATAATGTGTTTCAATAACATTCTTTTTTAATTGTTACTAATAGGAATTATCCAAGCTAAAAAATTAGCTAGGTGTTCATTAAAATTTCCGGGTTGCGGTCTGTTCCATTGCATAAAAAGTTTGAAAAACCCTGACGTAAAGTTTTAAAACTCCACAGCAAATTTAGCACTTTTTTTAAATAAATTGCTATTTACGTAATATTTTGTCACAAAAAAAAAAAGTTTCGTTACGCTTCATTGATCGTCTTTGTAAATGTAGACATCGACTGAGGGTGCTTGATGAAATTTCAATATCAAATTTGAATTATTGAGATATTGTACATTTCCATTTATTTTGTCACTAACGATCCGGGTTTCGCCTTTCGGCATCTTCAGGTATTCGAGCACACTCAGTGGACTCAAACTAACTCAAACAGACAGTGTATAACGATTATATACAAAATAAAATAGTTTTTTGTTAATAAGTATATTTTTTCTGTCACAGATTTAAAAATGATGCTAATATGTCAATTAAATGTATGATAAATACCAAGAAATTCTACTTCTTTGGTCTAAAATGATATGTTTAAGAAGGTTTAAATTTTGGAATCTGTTACTGATGAAAATGATACAGCGTTGGCGAGATAGATAGATTTTAATAAAACAATATATATTTCATAAGTGAATAAACTGATACCCAAGTTGGTTTTTTCATAAACAAAACCATGGAAAAGTTAAATTGTATTTTGAGGATGGGATATAAAACGAATCCAAAGCTTTGCGCAAGCGAGCTTAAAAAGGCTTCGAATTAAATACGGTCCACGGATTACCACATTTAAGTACCTAATCAATTTGCGACACCATTTTTGTTTATAATAACAACCGCAGTCTGTTTCATCATCATTGTCATTTTATAATCTCGCATAATATGATTGTTTAGTCGTTAAATCGATTAACACATTTTAACTTGCATATTTCTTGGATATTGCAAACAGTAAATACATTTAGTTACCTTGGCTCTTCTAAAGCTTGAAATATATTATTTAATTTAAAGTATCGACTGAGGGTGCTCGATGGAATTTCAATTTCAACAATTCGAATCAAATATATTACTCAAATTCACGTCAAAAAGGAAACGCGATGTCTTGAATAAAATGTAGATTTCACAAAAGTGTATACCTAATTTAAAATAAATATTTCATTGTAGCTTACTACCAATGCGCCAGATATTTTCAATTCTCTTGAAATAATCTCAACTTGAATATGACTAAAGACTTCACCAAACCCATCAAAAAACCCATCCGCAGTATCTCAGATGTTAAATTGAAAGCATTTAATATTGATCTAGTAATGAAATGGGTTTAGAACCTTCCGATCGACATGTGAAGCTCCAATCGTTTAGATAGAGAGAATCATTTGATGAAAAATTAATGAAACTTAGCTATGAAATTTCTCGAAAAAATAAAACATAAATATAATAAAAAGCAACAAAATTACACAAAGGCATTTTAAAATTAAATGCAAAAACTCACGATAAATAAATAATTTTCTTATTTACATTTGTAATCAAAGAAAATATGTATCAAGAAATAATATTAAGTTAGTAATGCAGATTCCATGTATTTATGTAAGTTCGTCGACTTCATCGCCTCGATGAATTCAATTGCTATAAATTGAAAAGTTTGAGAAAAACATCGTTATGTAGGTATTGATCTCAACGTTCGCTTTGAGCACTAAACTCGTCGACGTTCTCTCGTCAATCGAGATTCGCCAGGGAGAAGCGATGTTTCTAAGCCAGTAACGAATACTGTGTACAGTAATAAACTATAAAGCAAAAAATACATGCATCTGTCTGTCACAAGATCTCGTTCCAAACGACGTTCAGTAGTGACGAGAAATTTGCACATGTCATTTTGGCTGCCATTTCTAGGTCAACTGTGCTATTTTTGACTTTCAGCATTATTATTAATTGATGGACTTTATCGGGGTTATAGTGACAGAAGGCATCAAGTCATAAAGACAAGTTTTGGTATCGATGAGTAATAATGTTGATATCATACCTCCATATAATCATGAATAATATGACCTGCCAGAATGAAAAAATATCAATATGACTCCATGCGTTCTACGAGTATATAGAGCTTTAAATTGCATACATGTTGATATTTAAAAAAGAAAACCATAAAAAAACTGACTTAATGACTTCAGTCAGAATACTATAATTTTTGAATACATTACATGGCGTACGGTTCACTGTGATATTTTCAACTTTCATCTTTAATATGAATTGAGGGACTATATTTATTGGGTGTTATATGAAGTACAAAGTACAATTCGCAGTGATAAAGTCAAATTTTAACTTTTAATATTATTATTGATTGATGGACTACATTTTGTGGGTATTGCATGGCATCAACTTCTATCTTTCGACATTGGCGTGCACCAAAAAACGCCATAATAGCGCAAACGTCTAAATGTTTGCGCAGTAATAAATACTGGTATTATATAATTCCATTTATTACAAAATTTGTTCGTGTAGTTGGTCTGTTCCATGATAATTTGACAAAAATAAATGTTTTTCCATAAAGCATTTCAACCGTTGTAGTTTTTTAGCACATGGCTCTATTTACAAAAAAATATTTTGGGCAAAAAGAGGTCGAGACTCGAGTCTTGAGCATCGTGAAGAGTAAGTCATTTAACATCAGAACTCAGAACTAAATACAACCATATTTTATTGTTGGATTTGGGAAATTTATTAGGAGTTTTTTCTTTAGCAGAGAGTCATGCGAAGTCAATACACCGCTGCATTGTTAACGTTGTATCATTATTATTTCCTAAGAGTAAGGCTCCTAGTCATTTTTAAATGTTTCAATTATTTTATTTTAAATTTTACTTTGCACTGGTGACGTTAGGAACTATGAAGGCATGCGATTACTAAAATCATCGAAAGGAGTGGAAAAGAGAATGTTAGATAATGTCCTACGTCCTGCATTAAACAAACAGCCTGATAAACCCATGGAGGAATCATAAATGACTACTCGATGAGTGATTTTATCCTATCAGTGTTTCGGTGGGTTTATATCTAGACATCCCTATTCGCAGTGAGTGTCGTCAGTCAAAGACGACGCGATGTTATATGAAGGGTAAAGTTATTATTGGCTTTCTTTGTAAGCAATTTACAAGGGAGGTGATTTACGGCGGAGGTAAAAGAGGCTCACTGTTCTGTCAGCTTGCCGATACAGCCTCTGTAAACACGGCAGGTGTTTTGCGTAATGGATCTCTTCCGTTTTAATATGGTGGTGAAAAAATCCTGCTCGGGTTTCGGTACGGCGCGCTTACGCGTAATCTCGATTTATGTAATATCATAAAAATGTATTCAGCAGGTTCGTTTGTAATCCTTAAATTTAATGTTTGTTTAACGGTTATGACTGTAGTTTCATAACTGATGCTATTTGCATTGAGAATCAAAACTACTCATCATACTTCATATTATATTCAAAGAATACACATATTACAATAGTAAGGAGTATTTCGTGGTATATGTTACGTCATGCAGGTTTTTTCTTATTGTCTCTGTGAGGTGTGGCCTGTTTTAAGTGTTATTGTAAAATGATTGGTTATTTTTCACATGTATATAACAGTCTATTTCTGGTTGCTATGATAACAACCGACCACAATACGACTCTAAAATAATTGGCGCCACAATGATAACATCACAGATGTCAAATAATGTAACTTAAGGACATTCATATTATATATGTAAATTTTTTGTTATATAAGTCGATATCCAGTTATCTCCAAATCAGTACGCAGGACAGTAGAGAGCAGCAACTTAAACATAGTTTGAATTGTTATTATTATAGATGACACATTAAATAAGTTCAGGGCATGTGCACTGGAACACATAGACGGGTGTTACAAATTATTAGTCTTCTAGTGTTTTCCCTTATATGAATTAGCCTTCAGTCACCAGATAGTGAACTCCAAGTCCTGTTCTTAATGTTCCCAGTTTGACTGTGATTAGCAGAAACGTATGAATAACTGTACGAGGAGATTTCCCGTGACTTCGTAAAGTACAGTACCGAACAGCTAGTATTTTATTAAAGTGGTAATATTAAATGTAAATGTTCATCGGTGATGCTTGACCGTCGAGCTTTTAACGCGGTTCATGATAGAAATGGTTTGTTCACATAATATGTAAGTTGATGCAAATTTTTCGGGAATTCAATTAAATCTCGCGGGCCGCACTAAAATCCGTGGCGGGCCACAGTTTTAACCCGGCCTGCTCCGAACCATGAAATTAGTCGTTAAAAATGCACTGTGAAAGTCAGACTTATTTGTTTAAATGCGATCGCAACCACAACACTTTTGAGAACTGCTGGTGGAAGTTATCAATTAATAATAGGAATACAATAAATATTTTAAAAAGCACACAGGAACGGTTTCTTGATATACTATCTAATTATTGCATAGTAAGTATTAAAAATTGTCTTCTACCACAAAATATCGTCCATTCCATTCTAAACTATCCTGAACACCAATTTTTCAAAACAGGTTTTTCCATCAATCGACTCTCTATGAAATTTCCTACATTTCTGTATAATCGTAAATGCAGAATATGCAATACGTTCTCAATTGTTCCATAATTATTTTTTTATCGCAAACGCCAAATACTAAAAATTCCTCCTTCAAAAGTATCCTAATAAGTCCTGAAACCTAATAATAGTTTAATGTTTAAATTCTTCACTTCTTAGAAATACTAAGCTCCTAGAATTGTTTGATATAATAAAACTAAAATTAAATCGTTCGTAATTTCTTTCGCTCTCCTGCAAATTTTATGGTTTGGCGTTTAGGATAGTTTAGAATTTAATAGACGATATTTCCATCATCTGTCGCCATAGTAGAAAGAAGATTTAATTTCAACGCTATTATGTCGTGATGTAATATAAAAAATCGCAAAATGGTCAGCAAAATTATCAAAATCTATTTTTTTGTCAGTTCGTGTGCTATATTTTAATTGCAAATTGGTCACTGTTAATATTATAATATTATAAGTTTTATTAACTTCAACTTTTGATAACTCTTTCACAGCTAGTAACACAATTGCGACGAAACAAACTCCAAAATAATATTTTTTGAATAAATTGCAAAAGATCAATCTTCGCCACCCTTTCACATAACTGTTTCATCTTGTCAAATAGCAACATGATTTTGAATTCTTTCCGATGTACATCATCCTCTTGGTATAACTGACACTCGTAACTTTCCCTCAAAATATTTGATAACTGTATTTTTAGCTAGATTATGAATCTGTTGAATTATCAGAGTTATTTTATAAAACATTACAGTGTTTAACATTCTTCCCTTTCCGTATATTATACTTGAGTAAGTTTCATTCGGCGGTCATCGGGACCTTTTTTTGCTGTATTGCAATTGCAATATATGCTCCCTCAGTATTTATCGGCAAGAGTTCAAAAATTGAAGATTTAAAATAGAAATATCTGTGTTGCTTCAAACAATAGAGACATTTCGGGAAACCGCTGCTTCAACGCTCGACACATGTTTTAACAAAGCAAGAGAGAATTTTGTATCTGAATTTGGGTTATTCTAAAGATGATCAGGCAGATGATTATTTGAATAGTTGTATTGGAGTGCGCGCAAATCCTGGACAGGTACGCGGGGATTCTCAAAGTGCTGTTTAAAAAAAAACACTTTTTTGGATCAAATATATAAATATGAAGTATTGATGTTTGCAAAAAAAAATATACCGTGCACTTGTTGGGGTGTTCTGCGCAGCCTTTTAATTTTCCGCGCAACTAACTTCTCTACGGCAATAGTATTCATAAACTAAATAATTTATTTCACATGTGCTATGAATATCGTTGGAAATATGGAAACAATAACATGTATTGTTTAAAAAGTATAAATGAATTACTATATTTTAAAAAAATTTTCGGACTGAGAAAGATAAATCTGGGCTTCGGGTCGGGTTCGGGTAACAATTATTGAAACTCGGCTGTGTCCCGCCCTAGCCTGAAGATAATGGGTTCGGACCGGGTAATTTTATGAAATTTCGGCCAGTGCAGACGTCTAATCCAAAAGCAATTCAATAAACAGAATTATAACACAAACCCTTTCTTTCTTTGAGTGACATTGCAACGCATGTCGGATACTCACTAGCTTAAATAAAAGTTATGGTGTTTAATTAAGTTAGATTACATAATATTGTCTCATCTAAAACAGTATATATAGCTAAGCTAAATTAAGTTTAAGCATAGTTCTGACGATGTTCGAAATAGCTATCAACAATCTGATGAAATTTTATAAAACTGAATACTTAGTTATTTTTATCTTACCATCTTGTTCAACTTAATCAATTCAAAAAGCCTACAAATCATAATTACATATTTATTATAATTATATCTAATTATGTAACATAATTATTATATTTATCGCCCTCGTGCAGAGCAATAAATTATATTTTTATATAAATATTAACTTTTATTATGTCTTACTGTATATGGTCACGCAGCTAGAATGTCTAGTTTCCGGGAAGCGCGTCAGTTAACCGCGTTGGGATTTTTATTTTTCAGAATGATCGAGGAAGCAAAAGAGTTTCAAAACTCATTGATGCGAATTTTCCCCAGTTTTCGGTGAGATATCGTACAAGGATGGTAGTATATACGTCATGGTATAATATTTCAAGTAGTTTTATTGATTTGCATCGTCCCGCGCTGTGTAATATAGATGGACCCATCAAAATACATCACGGAACAGTCATATAATATTATATTTATTACGATATCGTTTCCCTTACGTCGAGGTATCGTCTTTTTACGATTTCAAATATGATTATATGATGGAGATCAACCGCACATCTAAAAACTTGAACGATTTCAAAATAACAATAGTTGTCATACGTAGATTTTTTTACCATGTCCGCTCCCAATGTGGAACATATGAACTCCTAATGGAGGTTATATCAATTATTATATTACTTAATAAGTAGAAAGATGTTCTTCTTTGATATGTCATGTGGATAATATTAAAGACTAGTAACCGTACCCATCATAGATGACGGTATTGAAATTGAAATACTGAATGTGTAAAGTAGCTAGTACGTCGGAACTGTGTGTGCATTGCATAACATTTTATTTTATATATACACCGCAAACGCTTAGATCATGAGAAAATTTCACACCTACGTGTGATATGTGATATTGATAAAACGTCTGCAGAGCGGTCTGGGCTATATATATATAAGATGTAACAATTTAAAAAACAGCTGCAACATCGTTACTGAAATACATGGAATCGAATTTTAACTATAGCTTAAAATAAGATATAAAATATTTTTTTCATTCATCATAGATTTAATTTATTGGATAACGAAAATCGCGTGATATCTGGCCAGGTAAAAGGCATTAGAGAGAAAGAGAAAACGATCCTAACAGATGGACTGTCGAGATTAAGAATGAATGCCACGGGATTCCCTTATAATAGCGCTATATACCTTCAGATGTGAAGAAGGCGAGGCGGAAAAAGTTCACTAGGTAACGATATGAAGTCCAGACAAAGGAGATTTATTTATCAATCTAAGATACATATCGCTTAAGAAAAGTGCGCAAGTCTCGAGTGTAGGTATATTAGGTATATAGATAGACACGTGTTATGCTTAAATCGCTAAGCCAAAGGGTCTTTTTTATTGAAAGAAAAAAATCTTTACAGAGACGCTTCGGATAAAACAGATACCTATCGTGATAAATGAATACAGAATAAATAGAGAGCAAGTTTTTTCTCCCGAGGCTCGTTGACTTTGAATATTTTCCTTGCCCCTCCCTCCCGTTTTGTGTAATTTATATTGACCGAGAGGGCATAGCGAGTCTGTAAAAACGGGCAGTGCAGGGGGGACTGGAAATATAAATAATGGTAGATGGGCGGATTTATGAGAAGGGTCGGCCGAACTGAAATGTTCACTTTTAATCTCGCCTTGCGCCTCGAATAATCCTTTATTTCAAATACTTCTTTATGGGCGAACTAAATTTTTCGTTTCTAATTCAAAGATTCTATAATTTAAGACATCGACTGAGGGTGCTTGTGCAATCGTGAAAACTGAAAAATACATTTAACGGAAAGATTATATTCAGGCCAATGGAACAAAAACAGTAATTTAAATGTAAAAAAAAAACATTCACAAACAAAACTCACATAAGTATATTGTAAATTCGTATGGTTATAAATATTATTGTTGGCCACGAAAATTTAACAAAAGCGTCCCTTAACCGGTAAAGCTTTCTAGACCGTACATTATAGAGGTTAGTGGTCAGCGACGCTGACACGCGGCACGCGTGCATTAAAGCGCCGAGGAAGTATATTTAAAGTGTCTATAACAAAATATATCATATACTTTATTAAAATTATACAAATACTACATTGTGACGAATATCCATTGAACAGCTATACATATCGAAAAATACATGTTACTTGCACTCTCTCACTTGTCAGTCGAGCTGTATCGCTGTTTTGCTTGAGTAAAACGGATGCAATGGTCACTGATGATTCATGGCAGTTTATGGATTAACTCCCACCTAATTTGAATGTGTTTAGATTAAATATGTGTTTTGCTTTAACATTAAGTTTACAGCTCTATCATCTAGAAAAACTAAGATGTTGTGTACTTTATCATTCGCGAGCTATTAAGTGTGCCAGTCATAGAAGAAAGGTTGCCGACCAGCGCTTTAAGTAATAGACAGTAGCTTTTTCTGGACAGTTTCTTGTGTCAGTATGACTATAAAAAAACGTCACAAATTTGCTGTTTGTCCCTCAACCATATATTATGATATATAGCGTCTATATTGTATTATGGTATTACATATCATTAGGTTTAATACTCAAGAACAACTTTTGCAACGTAAGCTAACTAAAATTCATTATCAGCGGTAATAATTGTTTATACATTACGATTGTTGTATGTTAATTAACAATAAATTCCAGAGCTCGACGCACCGTTTTGTGATTTTTGTTATTGAGTTCTAGCAATTCCGGTATTAGCAAGCACCGATATGTAGCGGTAAATTTGCTGCCCCCGTGGTTCTAATGTGGCGAGTACAAATATCCATAGTGAATTAGTTTTTATCTCGCATGAGGCAGTACAACGTCTGGCGCCAGCTCTGAATTCTAAGCTCTAGTTCGTCAATAATTGAATGCGTTACCAGGAAAAGGTTGTAACCAACAAAATGGTCTATGTTGACTTTTCAACGGATAATAGTTTTACTGGAGCTTACGGACAGTTTGAGCTCAAAAATAATTGTTATTCATGGAATCACTGTCGCTGAATTTAGACAGTCAATATAAAAACGCTCCAATAAAACGATTTTTCATTGAAGCCACCCTAGACTATTTTGTAGGTTACATCCTTTTCCAGGTGACAGATTCAATTATACAAACACGCTTTGACAGGAATAAAGTGTTTATTTTACTTTATCTCACATTTTAAATAAAATTTACGTGTATGGTAGGTACATATTTGTTACATTATAAACAATTTATTTATAATCTACGATTAAATCTGAGAATTTCCTTCCACCAAGGATGAACATTTAAATATATTAAATTAATCTTCTATGTACTTAAAATACTTCTAACCACACAATAAATCTCCCCTTTTCTCGACTCATTCTACAGCCATGATAATAAACTGGGCATATTACTACCCCAGTGTTTATCTTTTATAGTTTTAATTTTATGTGTATCCAACTAGGTTTGTGTGAGATTGTGTTATGTGTGACAGGATTGATAGGCACTTTCTTGTCTCTCCTGGGTGTTGATCCTTTGTGAAATGAATTTCACTCATTTACGAAAAGCAATAATGACTTCTATGGAAAGCCCACTCCTACAAACCCTTCGGAAGATACAAGCAGGGTGAGGGCTCTCCGGAGACTTGTCAGTCCCGACGACCCTACCTGACAACTAATGGAACAAATTTAGAACTCTCCAACTACTTACGAAAGTCTGCTACTTAGCACCGCTTAGACTCAGATCCATAAATCAATGTATTAAAACAGTCCTGGGAAAAATTTTTGGCTGAAGGGCCACATTAGGAATTCAAAATGAACGGTGGGCTGCAAGTGAAATACTATTTGTGTATATCGATTGTCCAGTTGATTAGTCAGACAACAAAAAAATTAAATTTCAGTTCAATATGCTGTTACATGTAAAATCTTGCGCTTTATCTATTTCAGTACTCAGATAACTCTAAAATGCCACCAAAAAATTCTAAGAAAGTTAGCCTTCTACAAAATCAAACAAAATGTTCATATTTGTGGATCACTAACAGTGATACTCACTTTTAATAGATACTCTTATTACGCGCAGAGTTTCAGTAATTATTGCTGAAATAGTCCATATATAATATTAGATGTTTGCGTGACCAGAACAAACCGAAGGCCTTGCAATGGGTAGCTATCTCATCTCATCACCATTATTAGCGGAGTTCTACATGAACCATTTAGAAAATCTAATTTTTAGCAGTAAAACAGAAGTTAGAAACATAGTTTATTGGTACCGTTACGTCGATGATATTCTTTGTTTATTTAATGGAACAGATAGACAAATTTCTAACCATCATAATTTTCTCAACTCGTGAGATGATAAAATTCAATTTACTTTAGGAGCAGGGGGTAAGAATATAAATTTTCTAGACCTAAGTATTGATATTAAAAACTCCATTCATGAATTCAAAATATTTCGTGAACCGACATTTTTGGACGCCGTTATCCATAAAAATTCTATGCATCCTTTCTCTTATAAACTGGCGGCTTTTCATTCTGAAATTCACAGATCAGTCAGTATACCTTTAAGTAAATTTAATTTTAAAACCGAACTAAGCATTATCAAACACATTGCCATTAACATTGGTTATGAGGCGTCTCTTATAAACAGTCTTTTATCAAAATAACATCGGGAGCATGTCTAATGACTTTCTTCAAATTGCAATTCGAAACCCATCATTCTATTAAAAGTGGGTATCACTGGTAATCTAATTTTATTTGGTTCTTGGCCACCTGTAATTGTTAGCTCTTTGACTTTGTTAATGCGTTTGTTTTCTCAACTAAGATTAAGGATCATTGTTGACGGGTTGGGTTAGGACTAATTCAGGTATTAGTCGAGTTCTGTCAGTTGGAGTTCATTCGTGTGCTCGAATGCCTAAAGATGCCGAAAGGCGAAACCCGGGTCGTTAGTGACGAAATACAGTGAAACCCCGATTCTAGATTTTTCAAGAGACCCTAAATAATAAACGATAAATGCGGGAAAGCTTCAAATAAAAAAAAGAAGTAAAAGTTTTATAAACAAGATCATGCTGATTTTTTAACCTATCGATGCATCCGTTTGATGAAGAGACATTTGTGATCCCTTTTTTGGCTATTTGCCGAGCTTTTTTTCTTAATATCGATCCATCAATAGAGATGCTTTCAGCTCACACCTGCTGGTACCACGTGTGAAGAATCTAATCAAGCTCACTAAAAGTAGACTCCTTAGCGGACTTTCTTTTATTATTATTTTGTTTTCATCAAATAGCCCTGTGATCATTGTATTTTTGTCAGTTGATAATGCTCATGATGAGCATTACCGGACCTGATCATTATAATCATGTGGAAGTAGTATAAACAAATCGTGTTTTATTTTTAAAATATATTACCTTTCCACCAAGAATTGACAGATATCACCTTAAAAGTTTCTTTTATTAGCTGACTTGCCCACTTTTGGATTGTTTTGCAAATGTCACTTTTCCTAGTAAAGATCGTGTTCAGAGTTGACGGTGCAGTCATAAGACGAAACATTATGACCATGAATCACAAACAATTCTACGAAGCTTCTGTTTTTTTAACGAACCTGTTGGATGCGGTAGAACGTGCTTATGAACGAAATGAAAAATATTCAACAAAAACGGTTAATTGGGATAATATTTGTGACGGGACCATAATATTCAGACGATAGACTGAAGAAAACGATAAATCGGGGAACGATTGATGCGGGATTATTTAACATTGTTCTTATAGGTGCTTGGCAGGACTATAAAAAATGAACGATCCATGCGGGAAAACGATTTATGCGAGAACGGTAAATAGGGGTTCTACTGTACATGGAAATGTACAAAATTTCAACAATTCAAATTTGATATTTCTAAATATCCTTCTACTGACTATACTCGGAAAGTGCCTAATTATAAGGCACCTGTTTATAAAATGTGTAAAACTTGGGTACAAATCAATAATTTTGATTTATAGTGACCATTTGAATATTGCTTTTCCCATTATCTTAGAATTGAACTGGATGATCGATATATATACATAATTTATTATCATGAATAATTCATTTTGACGTAAAACAACAATTCAAAGAGACGGTTGGACCTTGCAAAAATACACCTGGCGCCGTGGGCCATAGTTTGCCCAGGACTGTATTAAATGATCAATGCAGGACCTTGAAAGCGCAACAAAGTCGGAGGAGAGCTCAAAACCACTTGACTAAGAAAGACTTATTATGTTGGAATCCCAAAACTGGATTCAACCTCTCAAGATAGTAGGGATAAAAGACAAGGTTACGGCAGGACTAATGGTTAGCTAATCGATCTCGCTATGCCTGTTTTTTAAGATCGGATGGGTGGGAGGGAATTCTGGACAACACAAACATCCATTCCTACGAACATAAATCGATAAATCGACTGAAAAATCAATTTATGAATCTGTCCTTGCCGGGATATGAACGCGAGACATCCGTGACCGAAGCCAACGACGTTGAACGCTGTACCGTACACCCGCTTTTGTTTTCTTTATTTAAAAATACTACCTAAACCCTCCCAGTAATTGACATTTCTAGCATCGGTATTTGTTATGAAACGAAAGCATCTAATGTAGTTACAGAAGTGCCATTCAATTTTGAAATATGTGTTTTCATTCATCGCTAATAAGTAGTACCTCTCATTGACAACAAAGAATGTGAATATGTAGATTGCCATAATACAACAATGATTAAAAGACTGTTTTCACAGAATAACTTTATATTTGTTTAGCTGTTTGCAATCAATAATTTTGTATGAAACAATTTTTTTCAACTAGGTGCCTGCTGTTAAGATAATATTTCAGTAAAACTGTCTCAATAAAAAATACATTATTTTACATTCAACGGACAAGGAATGAGACACGATGCTGAATCTTTAACAAATCTTTCCACAAATCTACACTTAAAATTAATTTTAGCAAATCCTTGATAAATTTAACAGATCTTCCTAAATATCCTTAATTGTAAAAAGATATGTTCATTATGTCAAAATTGGTTTGTACTGAATCAATAATGAGTAGGGGGCAGATTCAGACTCCGCTATTGATAATTTGCAGCAAAGCATTTAATGAGATAATTATTGTTTTGAGGTTTCAACTGAACCCTAAAATATTATTATGTAAAAAATAGCCGGTTGCCGCTTTATAACTTTGCACTCCGGCTCTAGGATCATGGGATCCATACATACCAATACACTGACACACTCGGCGTATTATACACAAAGCGTATCAGTGTAGTAAAAAGCGCAAATTATACTCTATTTGGTATCACGCTATCTTCAAAACTATGGAAAAAGCTATCGACTATATTTCATTTTCCTATTTTGCACCTTATTATAATTAGGTGCTATCAAGTAAATGCCAATTTATCTCCTAAAATTTGCTTAGTACTATTGGTTTCAACTTTAATTACAGCCAAATCACAAACTAGCTTTTAATTCATTTAAAGGTAGCCCGTATTGAATAAGTCCTATCTGGTAACATTTAAATACTGTTTTTGAACGATATAATGTCTTAAAGGCCTTTCTATACATGTTATTATATTAATGTTGACTGTTCCTAGGAATAATTTTGTATTATTCAGACAAATTTTATTAAATGTTTTGATTTTAACACTAAACATGAGACTATTCACGATGCTGTCAAACCTTCATAATGAAGTTATATTAGTCAACATTTTAAGGTAGACAAGGCATCGCTTTACAATATGAGGTATATTTATTATCAATCAAGAACCATGTAACACATAGAGACACAAATTGTAGTACTCTTTATTGATTTAATTAACCCTTTAAGCCTAAGTGGGTCGATTTATCAGCGCAATCATGTACATATCAAAGTAAATTAAGTAATATTTATAAAAACCCAATATTATTGATTTTCAAATGATACATCAAAGTTAACGCCGATAGATAGGCTCTGTGAGGCTTTTCAGTTTGCACTAGGTGAGTCGATAGATCGGCCTTCTGAGGCTAAAGGGTTAATTTAAGAATTCAAAAAAAAATAGAAGCCTATAATAGGAAGACATAATAAAGCATACATATACTCAGGCCTTTTTTGCCATGGTGTTACATGGTGGAACGGCATTCCGGCACATTTTTTCATGGTATTTTTAATGGAAGAAATTAGTCGAAAGAATTTTCCCACTTACGTATAATTCGGTGTCAAAATTAACTTTCAAAAAAAATGTTTATTTTATATGTGCTTTGTGGCATAGGAGAAGCTGCCCTAAGTTTTATTTGAATATAATATTCGTTGGTAAAAATCTTAATAAGAAGTGAGTTCCACCACCTTTTTTTTTTTTAAAAAAAGGCCTGCATATACTATTCCTAAATAACACTAAGCCAGACCACATATTTCCTTTAAAATGACAATATACCACATGAAATGGTTATTCACAAAAACAATGATAATTTATTATCATTTTTCTATGTCATATATTGCAAGAGATAAATGAAAACAGAATTTAAATTTATTTTCAACATGTAACGCTACTTGCACAGTTCACCAAAAAATAACTAAGATAAAACATATGTATCGAATATGACGGGTACCATGCCTTGTGCCGGAAGAATCGACAAATTGTCCAGATTTAAAGTTTAAGACTATGAAATGAAAGTAAATGGAATTAGCATAAAACAAAAACTTGCCAACAGTATGTAAGCCTTATTTAAATTAAGAGATATTCACTACAAATATAAATCATCATATCTATTGCCTGATGTGTAATACACTTATCTGATAATTAAAAATATTACAAAAGTGACACATAAACATGATTATTTTCAATATTGTGATTGTACCATTTACATAAATATACTCTATACCAGTGCTCCTCAACCTTTTCTACCCCACGGCACACTAAAATTTTCTTCAGATTGCCGCAGCCCATCACAGGTATATATATAAATTAATAAAATTATATGAAAAAGGATATTACAGAAATTATATTAGCATTTCATTTGATAAATAAATAGGTAAAATAAAAGAATTTAATGCGTGGGCACAGCATTGGATATAAGAGACAAACTATTTGACTTTTTTGCAAGTGAGCAATGCGGCGCGGCACACCTAGGATCAGCTCAAGACACACTAGCGAGCGGCGGCACAGCGGTTGCGGAGCACGGTTCTACACTAAGGAATTTATCACTATTATTGTAAAACAGATTTTTTGCAGTTTCTTTAAGAATTAGTATTGAGGTGCTAATATCTGGAATTTGATTTTGTAGTCTTTGTACTTTCGAGGCACGCTTTCTATTCAGTACTGTGCGAAAAATATATTTAAATAGATTTATTAACAATGTAAAAATTACCAAACCTTAGCCTTCACTTTTCATTGTGTTCCATATTTCTTTACATTCAACTAAATTCCATTAAATTTAAATGGTTTTCGGGAAGCTATTTCGAGAAAATATTGATAACGTAAAACGGAAAAAAAATATTTATATCTGTAGACAGGAATGAAACAAAAAACAAATAATGGCAGATTTACAATTATTTTACTTGATATATTTACATGAAAATATACACATTTTATAGAAATATTATTCACTTCATAATAAAAGTTTAATAAAGCTTTATCGAAAATATTTTTAGATATATTTCAATAAGCAATAACAGCATTTGCAACAAAGCCCGGTAGCTGTATTGAGCAAAAACACTAAATCAACTAAATTCCATCATATAATAATATTATAGAAAAAAATTTGTGATTGTGTTACCATATGTGTATGGACACACTAATTTGTCTTATTTTTCAAAAAACAAGTATTCTCATAATTTAGACTCAAATTCCTTGATGATCTTATTATAAATTGTATACATTTCTGGGAGAAAGATTTTTTTACTGTGCTATCTGCGGGATGTCATTTGGAAAACCATAAATCTATCAATTATTTGGATCCACATGCACAGATTCGCTCGCGTAAAAACGCCAAGGTATATTTGTTTTTTAATATGTGTTTTTGACACGATTGTCAGTAAATAATTATTTTGCAATCAATAATTTTAATAATAAAAAGAATTAGAACAATTGAAATACAAGACTGTTCGCTATTTAAGGATATAATAATTATTAGAAGAAGAAAAACACTTTCAAGTGAAATGTCGATACAGCGAGTGAACTTGTTTCTTATTTATTAAACTGTAAGTGATGCTAAACTAAGATGTAAGAAAAATTCTTACAAGATAAAACCCAAAAATTACCTGCATTTAGTTATTGAGTTATTGGCAGATATTCCAGCGGTCGGTCAAATCAAGAGTTATAAGAACATACAAAAAATGAGAAATTATTACACAAATTTTACAAAAAAAAAGAGGTTCATTCAGGTCCAGAAAGTTATAAAAAGATTTAAAAAAATTGAATCTTTCGATAATTCTAACAGCGTACAACTGGTCTTTCTCCATTTGACATTTTGCAAATTTAGGACGCAAATTCTTTACAAACCATTTCACCAAATATTAGGTATAACATTAAAAAGTCAACACGGCACACCTTTGCTTGGCTGAGTCTTCAGCTGCAATACTAATAAAGTAATATGCGATCATTCAGTATAATTTAAGGTGACCGGTTACTTTGTCGATGTCGTCTACGGAAGCGGGTCCCACTCCCAGGACGGTTTTACTATTCGGAGCGATCTGAGTGCGACCAGCATCCCGTATGAGAGACGTGATCAGCCCGGCCTTCTTGGCGTTTTCGTAAACATCCATTAGCTCCCTTTCGGACTCCACTTTTAGGGCTATCTTGGCCTGGCCGGTGTACTCCCACGCTCGCAGCGCCGACTCGTCATCCTTCGAAGCCTTAGCGTAGACTCCGACGGCAGCGTGGGCGCACTGGGCTGCCACTTTTCCTTTTCCCATCTTCAGATCGTTTCTGACGATCAGCACCAGCTTATACTCTCGGTCATCCTTGGGTCGGAATTTCTGAAAGATTTTAAGCAAACATCAGATGGCGGATAAGTCTGAATTAGAAGTGAATAATAATTTATCTAATTTGTAAAAATTAACTTAGAAATCTACTTGACAAATAAAAAGCCCCGCGTGCTGTTGAACGTCAGGTGTCGTGCATTTTAGGTGACATGCGTGCGCCAAAAATAAAAAAGGAGAATCTTCAAAAGCCGCATACCAATCCTCGGGGGTATTGCGGTGACCTTAGTCTACTCTCGCAAGAAGAGCGAGTCTCGGGAAGGCCTCTGTTCGTCAACTTATCGAAGATTGCTGACAATACCTATTTATTAAAAATGTCTTTACTCTTTACGGGTACTGAAAGGACACTATCGTTTTTCTGAGTAATTGTTCGATCGACAATATGTACGTAAAAAAGTAAAAAAGAATACCAGATGTCCACAACCCTATCTTCGATTCGAGCTTATATGTTTTATTTTATTTTATTTTAAAAAATGATTAAAATTCTTAATACTGATAATAGGATCAAATTATAAACATTCCTTAAACTCAGGACAGACTCAGACAGCCTGAATATTTGCAAAGCTGTTGTCACTTAATCGATCATCAAAATTAAATACAATATACAAGACTCGACGGTAGGAATTTTTTTCAGGTCTTAAATTTACGACAAATAACTCACCTTTCCTTCTTTTTTGGTGCTCTTTGTGGCAGTCGGAATAGATACCCTGCTAAATGATTTTCTAAGAGAAAATAACGTAAACCCTAAACAAACTCCGGCAGCTAACCCCGTGATAAACGATGTGTTTATTTCCATATTTAGTACTTCACTAAAATATTTACATCTATACTAGAACATAACCTGCAACATTCAAAATGCGGAATCAAGCAGCACAAGAGCGAAGCATAGACAAGTGGCGAAAACATGTGAAACAACTTCCAACAATCAAGTTTCACAAATGACAGATGCTAAAACAGGTTGCCAGTATTGAAACAATTATTATTGATTATATTACAGTATAATGTATACCCTATCAACAAAAAAGACTTATTTCTTGAATGCAAAATTTATAAAACATTTTTATTCAGTATTATGACATTTTTTCTAAATCAAAATATTGAGCCCAATGAAGAGCTCATTTTCATTTTCCTCTCTCGAATTTATGAATAAGAATGTTGTCATGGTAATAATAGTTTGTTAATCAATCAAGTAGAATTAAAGCAAATTTTTTTTGATAATACGTTTTAGATAATATAAATAAAACAATATGTTTGATATTTCAAAATGTGTTGATATTACACCGATGGCACCTTTGCCACATTCTTCGCCCGAGGAAGCAGTCGAAGAATATTTCAAATCGAAAATCATTAACAATATTGTAAAGTATGCACCTACAAACAATTGAGTCACTGACACGTTTATAGTCCCTATTCCTTTTTTATTATCTGATTGAACATACATAAAGCCAATAGTAAATTTATGACGATACATGCTATTTCTTAACTTTTCTGTAATATTTACATAAAATTTGTTGAAAATTTTAATAGAGTATAGAGTTACGAAATTAATTTTATCCTATTTTGCCACTGCTCTAAAAAATAATTAAAAATCGGTACCTAATAATTATTATTGCTGAATTATAAAATTTGAAAAAAATACATGAGGAAGTAGCCGAGGTACTCAAAAACTTCTTTATAAAAAATATGATTGTTATATTAAGTTGTGAGAAACGACATTTTCTTCGATGTGTAGTTATAATTTTTGTATTAGGGGCCGTCCATATATGACGTCACGCTCTAGGGGGGGTCTGATATAATGTGACGATTATTGATTTTTGCGTAAAATTCTATGGGAAAAAATGTGACGATGTGGGGGGAGGTTAAAAAATAGTCAACATCTTGTGACATCATACATGGACTTCCTTTTATGTAACATAATAAATATGAACACTACAAATACAACTTAGTTTATTACAACTCCAGTATACCAAAGGAATGGAAACAACGCTAAACTATTATCGTGCTGTACTGAAAACTCTAACAAATCGGATCATATGTATGAAGTTATTAATTTATATCGTAACAGGAAATTTCCAGTATGGGATTCGGCCGGTCGGGAAGGCGGGCTGGAAACGGAGAGGGCGCGAGTCGCGGCAGGCAGCGCGGGTGAAAGTTTAGCCGCCGCAAAGGAAACACACGCAGACCGCCGGAAAGACTTCGATGCCAGATGGAAAGCCTTAGCGGACCGACAAATTATGCTCAGACAATCCTTCATCAAATTCAATAAGGTACTCTTCTGGAAATGTTCTTTAGATTAGACATATTTCTACTTGAACTTGTTCCCAAATTTCATTATCTATAAGTTCAATACAATAATCTACACAACAAAAAGGTTATATTTATCACAATTATATAAACAGCTAAGATTATGCATCGTTATTATTAAATTATTATTACATATTATTATTTACAGTAATACAGTTCTCACAATGACGCAGATTTAGATTGTGGACAAAAGTTTGAGGCATATGTTTAAAAACTACACAAATTTTAAATTTAAATTTACGATATCACTGCGTTTGTCAATATGTAGAGGCTTTCCCTAAACGATCATTGGCAACTATACAATAAAAGTACTTTTGCTCTACTTTGGAATATGATAAAGCTACTTAATGAAAATCAATATCATTCAGCAATATAATGAAGTATGGTTTCGTATAACCATAAATATGTGAGTTAAGAATGATAAAAGTTTGAATTACGTACTTTATTTTTTTTTCAATAAAATAAAAATTCTGAAAATAGCATCAAATGACTTTTTCCGTTAGTTTGTATGCGAAAATCAGAAGAAACGAGAACGTGCTGCTCAGAAACTGGCCGAAGACAAAACAGCTCTACAAGAAAAATCTCAACAAGTGAATCATTTACGAGCGGAACTGAAAGAATTGGCCGACGTATGTTCCAATATGGAACTATATTTGCAAAAGCACACAATGTATGAGGTAAGCAAGCGTTGAATGGTAAAATATATTGTAATTGGTACCATTCTAGCATTCAGAAGGTAATGAAATATTTACCTTAGTTATAAAAGTTATTCTTTTAAATCCACTATTTGAGATTATTGTTCAGAAAATATTCAACTCAAATTAAAAAGTTTTCTAGTTTCAGTTTTGTTCAACAGTGCAGCTTGAAAGAAAAACCATATTATTATTGCATACCGTCAAATGGGGTTACTTTGCCTAGTTTTCAGTATTTTTTTCGTTAATTTTAAAAATTGAGAAAACGTATATTGAATTTTATTTAATTCAATTGTTTGGATTATGAATAGCATTATTTACGGTTTATGAATGTAAAATCATGATAGACGAGCGCCTTTTTAAGTTCCTAATCTAGGCAAAGTAACAAAATAACCTAATTCAATTTCGTTTACTACATTGTCTGGTGACTTATGTACTGTCAAAACCAATCAAATTTAATTAAATAAATGCTTAAATTATTCCCATGATATCAATTAGATACTTGATGTATTATTAGAAGATTATCTCATATAGTCTTTTAGATATAACGTAAAGTTTGAAGAAATCACTCTCCAATCTAGATTTTCGATGCTTGCAATGGCGCAAAACTGTGTGTGAAATGAGGTTAGATATAGTTTGCAGTATTAAGTGGTTCCAGCGTAGAACTCTGCATACATGAATCATTGATATACACATTAAAATATGTACTCTGTGAGCAGTTTCATAAACATAAAATGGACATTGGAAAGCGTATCCATACAGTGGGGTAGCGGCCGGCATACAGTATGTACGAAAAGAGTTAGTCAAATTTCAAGCCAGGGAACGCGACTGTTTTGACACCTCTCTTTATAATATCTGAACTATGAGGCAGATAATATCACGCAAAATAAATAAACATTTCAGCGATAATCTTTTAATGCCCTCAGGTACTCAACGTTGTACCCACCACCACCCTCAACGGCTTCACACTGTTCTTAGGGGTGTAGTCCGCAGGGTAATAACGTTATGCGTGTTTTTCAAATTTTTGCCACGAATGTCCGAGAGAAATTCTTCAAAACTCAGTAAATATCACAAAACAATTAACAAACAAAAGCTTGTGAGGCTTCTCTAAAAGCGAGGCCCAACGCAGCTACGCCTTCTGTCAGACTACTTTTAATTGATCAATTAACATACCTTTTTGGTTACTATAAATTTCTATACTTTGAAATAAATCACTATATCGTATCTTTTTCAGAACTATCTTCAATTAGTTTGTGACACATACAAAGAATTCCATCAGCCTTCCGATATTATCAACCGGTTCGAAGCATTGAGTACGTTTTTAATTATTAATTACTTTTTGTTTATTTCATGAGTACCTAGTTTAAGTTTTATTACGGAAATATTAACCGTAATAAGCAATCGTGTTAGTATAATTTAACAAGCTCGATTTGAGAAAAAATGTTTGAAGAAACAATTATTGTAAATATTCGCCGTTTTTTAGTAAAATTATTTTATAAACAGGATATCTCAACAAATTACGTATGAAGAAATGTGACGGATAACAGTCATCAAAATATTTTGTTGCTGTGACGAAAATATTGTATGTACATTGTAAGCGAGAGCGATACATAGGCCAAACTTTAAAATGTATGCACTTACATGACACGTCCTCTTCATTATTTCATAATCCATATTGATGGTACAAAAATTGATTATTTTAGATATTAGGTACTATTTTATTAAATTTGAATTATTGAGATTTTGTACATTTTCATGTATTTTGTCATTAACGACCCGCGTTTCGCCTTTCGACATCTTCAGGTATTCGAGCACACGAGTGAACTCAAACTCAAATGTTTGAGTTCACTCGTGTGCTCGAATACCTGAAGACGCCGAAAGGTAAAACTCGGGTCGTTAGTGACAAAATACATGGAACTGTACAAAATCTCAATAATTCAAATTTGATATTGAAATTCCATCAAGCACCCAGTCGATGTCTTTAACTATTTTATTAATTTTCCTTTGAATGGATTAAAAACTCTAAATACCAAAACTGCTATTATCGTTGCTGTATTATGCTTAGTTTTTAGAATCAAAAGTAATTTAAAAGAATTCTTTCAAAGAACAAAAACATTATATTCGAATTGAGTCTACCTGTAAAAGAGGCACGCGTGTCACTTTGTTGCACTTTTTAATAGGTTCGCCATAGCTGTTCTACTGCATGACATATTATGTGCTATTTTGTGTGTTACAGCGAACGCTAAAAGTAATCTGTCAGTCCGGCAGGAGCGGGACCTTTCACAATTGCAGGAAACTTGCGCTGAGATGTCAACACTTACTGAGAGCAAGAAACTTCACATAATGGGACTCAACAACAATCTCGCAGGACTGAGGGTAAGTAATGGCTTATTCGCTTTAAGCTATATGCACCCTTGCATCTAACGGATATAGGGTATTTCATACCGTTTATAATAGTAGCGGACGTCAAAGTGGTGGTCCGCAGAGAAATGTGGACGCATTCAGGATAGTAATTTAAATATAAATCTAAAATAAAACCTCATCGACCGAAACTAAATGTCATTTATCCTTACCAAAACGTCAGTTTTGGATCTCCATAAAAAGTTAACACCCTTTGCTTAGCGAAAAGGCGATGAAAATTCCGATTCAATTCTCCACAACTTACTTATGCGAAATGGCTTTTTCATCTGTCACAGCAATCAAAACGCGGCATCGATCTCGGCTGGAAATTAATTAACTAATGCAGTGACATCGTTGGAGCTAAATATCCATAATCTTATTACATGCACGCCGGAGTAACCATCACACTAGAAATGTGTAATGCTAAAAGTTTAATTTAATTAAAAAATCTTTTGATTGTTTTGTTTTTACAATTTGTGTTTCATTAATAAATCTTTTAAAGTGTGCTTACAAATAATAGTTTTATTTTATTAACTAGGTGCATTTTATGTGTTCTTTGATCACTTTTTTCTTAACATATTTAACATTAAAAAAACCCTTTTAGTTTCGTGGAATTTAGTGGTCCGGGTGGACCTAAAGTTTGGCGACCGCTGGTTTAGAGTTTCATTTTAGTCGCAAGAAGAAATACTTCAAACAAATACATAATAATTGTTTGGGGGGCTAAACTGTAATAGGATTTAGTGAAAAATTATAATTGGGAATCGCTGATCTATAGGTAGTATTGATGTATTACTTGATTGTATCTTTGTAATAATTACATATAAACAAACCATGCACATAATAAATTATGGACATATGTATAATTGAATCGTGCCGTGATTCATTCTTCAATAATTTATTGTTTTTTTTCAGTTTAGATATGACAGCGCCTTGAATGAATCACGAAAGTGGGAACTTGTCCTGAGCAGAGTGAAAGAGACTACTGCTACAAAGCAATTGGAACTGTGCCGCGTCAAAGACAGCCTTAGGGCGATTTACCTCACCGTCTGCAAACAAAAAGGTTCGAGAGCAAACAAAAATATTATCAATGATAATTATTATTTTATACATATTTACATGATTTTTCATGGTCTTAAGTATGCTGTTTATTCGTTTTAAGGAGTCGACGCATCGGCAGACATTCAAGACTACGACAGTCAACTGGTTTTGGTGATGCGAGCTCTGCTGGAGCTTAGAAATATTGTGAAGGTCGCCAGATCAAAAGCTGAACTCGACGCTGCATCTAGAGACGGTCAATCACCTCAATAATTGATGTAGTATAATCATAATATCGTAGTTCATCTTTGCAATATGACCGAAAACAATATCCACGATTTCAATAAATTATAATCACGTTAATAAAATGCACGTCGACCAAAAACATTTATCAGCCGTGTTATTGTCACACATTCTTTTAATTATATTTTTGTTTTAACCATTTCAAAGATGTCATGCGTTGAAGAATATAATATATGCTCACATCGGATATTGACAGTAATTTGGCTCGATTTCACGAGGAACTCGGAGATTAGGGATCGGACCTAGAGCTCCTGTTAAGTCGGCTGTCTTGAAAATACGTTGAAACTGACTGGATCACGTGCTACAGATGCCACCAGAGAGCCTTTTGGGTAAGTACTATGTAAAAGATGTATTCAGAAAGCAAAGGGGATCGGTGGGTAACAAGGGATTTCCGATGCACTGCGGGATGACCATACGGTTCACATAGAGAGCAGATATGGTTCAAGGGTGAGTTTAAATGAAAGAAATTGTTTGTAAAGGTGAAACATTTATTAAAGCAAAATTGTAATGCAATTTACACGATAACACAAACATAAATTATCCAAAATAGTTATTTTAGTCTTACGTATATAGTTTATAACATTTTCCTTAGGCCTTTGATGTTTTTTCTACCATATTCGTTTTCGATCTACTTTTCTTGTGCTCTTTGGTCATCTTTGTTTTGGGGGTTGGATTGACTGTGGTCACTAGCTTTCCTTTATTTCGCCCTTCCTCAATTTTTTTCATCTTTTCCTAAAACATGAGATGCAAAAAAAGGCATTACAATCACCAAATCACAGATCATAAATTTTCTACTCGATTAAATATTGCTCGTTGATCGCCGTAGTCGAATACCCGTAGTCAAAGAAGCGAATGAAAGGACACTTTGAAAAAATTGTTTATTTCTTGTGTAAAAAGGTATGGGTGGTATGTCATGAACCTGATCCTGAAAAAAGAGTGATTCATAAGTCGTGTAATAGTTCCAACTAAAAACTTTTTAAAATCTACAGAAAATTGTAAAAACTGCTTCTGAAAACATTTGTACTAAATCAAACATTTTATACCAATACTTTAATCTGCGATAAATTAATAAAAAATAAGTTTGATAGTACAATGTAATATGATAATATAGGAAGTTCCAACAGACCGCATAATAAGAACAGTTGACGACGTCGAGCGTTTTGCGCTCGATTGTTTTTAAATATAGCATGACGTTGTAAATGTTGACTTGGGCGTTTGTTCCCAAAAGCTTCAAAATGGGGGCGGCGTTGCACTTCATCATTCTGCAAATAGATTATTAAATTCATATTTTTCACATTCCAAAATTAACCATACATTTAATCACAATTGTTAAAATACTTAAAATTTTGTTTCAAGCTTAATAATTTATATTGTTGTGCGATATTAAGTGGATAATATAATACTTGAAGAGATCTTGAATTCCGATCATGAAAGTGTCGAGCCTGCTTTGCGCCCTCTCCGACGCTTCTCGCAATTCGTCAGCGATCCTTTTCTGCGAATTGTATTCATCGACAAGGCCTTCCGATGATTCCTCTTCGCTTTTTTCACGCTCTTCATTGACGATTCGAATTTCATCTAGAATGTTATTATTGTTTTAATTAATGTTATAATGTGGGCCCAATTTATTTTATTGAGCATCTACAAATGTAGCATAATGGCTTACCCCAAGGTGCTACATGCAGCAAAATTTTAATATTACGTGTTTAAATACCAATATCATAACCGCAAAAAGTAAATTGAACATATAAACTTAAACAATTAATATACTGATTAAATACTCAACATAAAATCAAAAATCTTTTAGTATCAAATACAAGAATATTCCAACGCCATCAAAAAGTAATATTTATTATTATAAATATATCAATATACTCAAACTTTCAAATAAAACTGCCTCACAGTGTATAGTATCATGCAGCACTACATCAGATCTGTGATAAGGAATACTGAAAATCACAGTAGAATTTTGATGGGCTCACGGTGAGGACATTAAAATTTATATTATCGATTGAAGGATTATAAATGAACCCGATAAGAAATATTTCCTAGAAACAATAGCTCTACCCTTAGAAGGCATTAGAAACTATCTGAGTCTAACGTTATTTTTTATTAAAAAACATATGATACGATACGTAGAACCTCTATATCTAAAAAATAGACATCTGTTACATAAAAAGAAATAATTCTATCATATTCAGTTGAATTTAAAAACGAAATAAATTACGTCACAATAAAATTCTGAGCTTGAGACAGAAAAGTAACATTCATTTAGGTCGAGTGAAATATTCTCCGTTAGCGAATATTCTGCCTCCCCTCGTATATATATAATATTATTTTTCCAAGCTCTCCTACACACTTATTAAATAAAACCATTTCTGTACCAATATTTATCTTGAGTTCGTCGACATTATTAGCTAAAGCCTCGAGCTCCTGGTTGACAACGTTCACGTAGTTAAATAACGCGTAATTCTCCTCGTCTTGCTTTGTAAACTTCGCTATCAGGCGTTCCAGGTCGTTCTCTCCCGCGAAATCCTGAAGGATCACAGTTCAAAAGAAAAAAAGTTTCATTCAATATCGGTAAGTCATCACATGATTATAAAATCAAAATAAATATGTAGCGGTTATGAGTTTCATTGGAAGCCATTGTACCTAATTGTTTCAAATATAAATAACGTTTAAGGTGTTAACTGTTAATGCTCGATGGAAAGTCATTATATTGCAAACCAACTGGGTAAAATTATCTGTATAATTTGATTGATCATTTGTAAATTCTTGTCATAGTTCTTGAACACATACATACACTCATCTATCTATATATATATATATATAAATGAAGATTTGTGGGTTTGTTTATCCTCTATGCATTCCTTTACCATTCATTCGATTTATATGAAACTTTAGTGAGTTGTTGTGCGCACACTCGAGAAAGGTTTCTGAAGAAAAAAATTTAAAATGTAAAATCTAAAAAAAAAGAATCAAATACGTACAAACAACGACATCTCGGAGTGGTATTCAAAAGGTAAGGAACTCAAATTTAAGAAAAATATTTCCTACTATGTTCGGGTCATGAGTCAGCCATAAGGCAATAGTATTCATAACTTAAATAATTTATTTCCCACGTGCTATGAATGTCATTGGAAATATGGAAACAATAACATATATTGTTTGAAAAGTATAAATGAACTACTATATTAATCTAAATAAATCTGGGTTTAGGGTCAGGTTCGGGAAACAAGTGTGATATTGAGACTCGAACTCGGGCCGGGCCGGTCCTGAAGATGTCGGGCTCGGACCGAGAAATTTTATCAAATTTCAGCCCGTGCAGACAATTAAAACACAAACCCTTTCTTTCTTTGAGTGGTATTGGAACGCATGCCGGGCACTCACTAGTTTTCATATAAAGATTTATATTTATCAATTGATAATGCTCGCGATGAGCGAAACCAGTCCTGGACATTATAAAAATGTAGAATTAGGAGAAAAACAAATTGTGCTTTATTTTTAAAACTTACTAATTAAAAGAAATTTCAACACTGTTGCACCTCTTAATCATTTAGAAAAATCGGGTTTCATAAACATAGCAATTTTTAGAATGCTTAGAATTCACAAAAAGCATGGAAGAGCTCTCACGTGCGATTCTTCAAATACAAAATATTTAAGTCATACAATATGAAATATTGAGTTGTCATGAGAAAGCTCTGCTCACCAAATACTTTATAATAAAACCTACAATCACTACGTTATTTGTACTTTCCAAATACATAGGTTTGTGTTGTATTATTTTATACAATAATTCACCCAAGCGAAACGACGAGATTTAGGATTTTATTCATAAAATTTCCATACGTAACTAGCTAGATTCATCAATTGAAATTGTACAAATAATTTCTACATTTCAAAATGTCATCGCTGAAAAACGTACGCAACGCGTTAGTGATTACATGAAGCGTTTAAAAGTAAAAAACGAAATGCCCACTTTGCAATATTAGTAGTAAGTGACGTTTTTATGTTTTACGCAAAACTTTTAGTTTTAGCGATAGTTTATTTCTCCATTGTATTGGATTTACAATTGAGGAATTATACATAATTTTCGTAGCCAGTCAACATAGAGGCAACATAAGCAAAATAAAATTGAACATATCGGCATTTGAGTGTAACTATTGAAGTCTAAAAAAAAATTTCTTATGGTTTTGTCACGTTTAGCAAGTTATTTGTCATTACATGTCATTGTGTAAAATGTCTAAGAGTATATGTACTTATTTTTTGTCCAAGCTTAATAAAATTTGGACTTTTGCTTTTCATCGACTCACATCGTTTATGTGTGTGTTTACTAAATTATCTGTTTAATAAATTATTGTTAATAGCTTTTTATTTTCAACAAAGTTATAGAGATTCAAAAATTCGAAAAATATCGCGAAAAAAAGGAACAGTGCCATCCGAAAAAATCGCGTAAAAAGAAGACTGGGTGTATAAATTAAAAATAAATATCAATTATTTTTGAGTTCGAGAATTTAGTATTTACGGACTATTTTAAGTAATGGAACCCATCATCCATTTTTATATGTTTACTTTAGCACGATAGTCTCTAAAACTTATCCCCCGTGCAAAAACAGAATCGGATGTAAATTCATATCTACCTAAATGTTGACATATCAACTATCATTCAATAATTATTAGTTAACAACAAATATTGATAAAACAATATTTGTGTAGTATAATATTTATATGCACACAAAAGAATAATATTTTACTGAAGTTTTATCAGTCGCTTGTACAAATTACAACTGATACAATCTGAAAACTTAAAACAACATTGAGAAATGAAATCGATATCTTCAGAAGTTATAGGAATCAAATTGAATATTAGTGCAAATTCAGTCATTAAAGAACATATGCGTAGTAATATGATATGATAATAAATGCGATGCAAACTGATGATTCACCGTTATGGTCACAGAAAAATGGGGATTACATGATTTGAATATATATTATGTTTATAAGCATATCTGTATTTTCGATGGATTTTTCAGTTATTTGGTGGAAATTCATTTTCATGCAAAATTAAATATTCAAAAATCAAACCTGTATCTGTCTTAAAATGTCTTTGTACCGCTCTTGGGTGGCAATATCTCTGTCTTTCTGAGCTCGTTTTTTAGAAGCCTCTTTGGCTTCAAGCTCCGCCATTACTCTCACTGAACCTTTCACTGCCAAAAACTGCTGAAGTTTGGAGTCATGATCAAGCTGTCTCTGGAGCTCACCCATTTCCTGAAATGTTTTTTAATAAATCTATTCAATCAACGGTATCGACGACGTCTGTCCGCAGTCAGCTTTATTCGTCAGACCTCAGTGTAGATACAATTAGTGTGGATTATTATTTGATATATCAATGTGATATTTACTTACATGGTTGTGCTCAATCTGGTCATATTGGGCACGCTCCTTGATGGTTTGCAATTTGTGACACCACTCCTCTCTCTGGTCGTAGAGTATCGTCGACTGCTCTACTAATTCCATCATCAGGTTTTTGCCATTTGTCAAACTGCTGAGAGTTTTCTCCCAAACTATGTTGAAGTGAGCCCTAGACAATTTTTAGTATCTTTAATTAATTGATTAAATTTGTATTGCTGGTAATTCGTCAATATATACATGGGTCTGTCGGTTTGCATGTTGAGAAAACAAATTAAAATTATTTATTTATTTATTGTAAATTGAAAAAATTAGAATGCATGGCATTACAGCTGACGCCAATGCGCCATGTATTTACACAAACTTAACAACAGTAACAATAATAACAACAATAATAATAGTGAAAACAATAATACTATTAAAAACAATAATGAAAATAAAAACATTTTTTTAAATTATACTATATATACATTATTAATTTACAAGGAACAAACATTTGGTGAACAATACCAAGAGTTTAGTGCTGAAAACATCCAGCTCTCTAGGCAATGCGTTGATCAGCCAAACGGCTCTTGCAACTAGCGACTCGAATGACCAACGCAAAGAACAAGTTTAAATAATAAAAATTGATTGGTTATGGTTTCGGCAACGTAGATAAAAATTGGGAGCATGTAAGTTAATATTCATGAGAATTTTAGGATTATAAACTCATTCCCGAAGAAGAAGAGAGAAATGCTTTAGAATCAAAAACGATCTTCGTGCTTTGAGAGAGTGAAAATATAGTATTCCTAAAAGAATTTTGGTTGGGTAGTACTCTTTAAGGGAACTATTAAAGGGAAAATATTAAAATTTTTAGAAATAGAAATATCGTAGAAATTTCTTATGAATTCGCTCCAATTTCAACTTGTAGGAATTTTCATATGGACAGATAATAGATCCATATTCAAGCGTACTGAGAAGCAAAGAAATGTATAGACTGCAAAACACAGTTGGGTATTCGAATGATATACTTTGCCTAACTATAAACCCAAGAAGTTTCTCTAGCACGCATAACAATGGAATTAATATGTAAATGAAATGTGAAAGAAGAGTCAAACGTTATACCGAGATCAACAATTTCAGACAAACGCTGTAAAGTATTATCCGATATCACATAGTTATATTTAATAGGAAATCTTGAGCGAGAGAAGGAAATTCAAAAACATTTCGAAATGTTGAAGTCAAGTTTGTTTTTTATATACCAATTTAAAATCGAGTCTATACTATGTTTCAGAATAGTACAATCGGACTCCTTCTTGATAGTTAAAAACAGTTTTAAATCATCAACAAAGAGCAAATACTTTATTCCACTCATACTTTTCACAATATTATTAATAAAAATAAGAAATAAAATTGGACCGAGATTCAATCCCTGTGGTACCCCAGAATATGTTGGAAAAATATTTGATGCACATCCAGCGTATTCAACATATTGTCGCCGTTTTGACAAATAAAAAACAAAAAATTTAATTAAATTGTTTGAGTTTCCTACAGCAACTAATTTATTTATCAGAATATCATGATCGACACAATCAAATGCTTTAGAAATATCCGTGTAAATAACATCAACCTGACAATGGGAATCCAAAGATTTCGGTATATACTCACTAAACACCATTAGATTGGTCAAAGTTGAGCGCGCTGATCTAAAACCATATTGGGAATCAGTTAACTGACAGTCAACATGCGTATAGATATATCTATGTAGTATTGATTCAAAAAATTTAGCCGGTGCTGATAAAATTGCTGCAGGTCTAAAATTTGTTATCTCTGACAGAGAGCCTTTTTTATAGACCGATCTTATACAAGTCAAACTCCAGCATTCGGGAAAAGTGGAGGTTCTTAAACATAAATTGAACAGATACATTAGAGGAGCACTTAAAAAATGTTTGCAGCCTTCAAGTAACCATGGGGACCCGCTGAAGATTTTGGATAGAGACGTAAGAAAACATAGCGCATATCGTTCTCATCAAAATAGTTGGATATTAAGACTGGGCCAGGAAGAATGTGAACTCGGATAGTGAGTGGATATGGTTTGGTGGAATTTTCGAGTAAACCGACCTGAAATGTTGCGCGAAGCCCTCAGCAATAGATTCGTAACCATTCAATACACTGCCGTCAAGAGACATGGATGAGAGCTGAGCAGAAGAGTCATGTATATTACGGACATAAGTCCAGAAAATTTTTGGGTCTAAATTTATATTCATACCAATTCGGCTAATGTATAATGTATATAATTAATGAGTTCGTGCACTCTACTGCGCAGCTCTGAAAAAATAACATAAACTCTCTAACACTGAGAGCGTTTCCACTTTTTATGATAATTATATTTTAAGTTTATACATGTAATTACTTTTTTGGAAAGCCATTTTGGATACCTAGGCTTTGTGGTCAAGTACACATTCAAATCAAAATTTTATTTAAAACATCATTAACATTTTTACAAAACACACTGACAGCTTTATCAATATTGCCGATCGAGTACATATCGTCCCATTCGATGTCATGCATTATGCATTCAAATTATGTAGGTAAACAAAAATAAGGGAACACAACACAACGGAGAATAGGCAGTTGAATGACTTACCTTATGAATCTTCGTTTGTATCCACATCCATAATAATTTGTTCGTCAATATCCTTATCACAATTATTAAATTTTAAAAAAATCTGTCGAGATCTTTGATCTCCTAACTAAAGTGCGATGCAATTTTTACGTCAATATTTAAAACATTTTTCACGCCGACAAAATCAAGATTTGCTGTTTCAATATTTCGGATGCAAGAAAATCATGAAAATTCATATTTCCTATCACGAGTGTTTAGGGAAAAGAAAAACAGACTTAATACCTTTCTCGGAGGAGGTGGTCGATCTCTTGGCGCATTTTAAAGTTTCTCGCGTTGACGATGTTGAACCTCTTGGTGGCGACGTCCAAGCGATTTTCCAACTGCCCCACTCGCTGTTGACTGTGCGATATGGCCTCCATCGCCTTTGCAGAAATGAATCATTAATGTTTACCAATGTTAACAGCTCCTGGTATATGTAAACAACCTCTACCATCAAAGATTGACTCGGCCATAAACAGTATCACAATCACCCATGAGAGAATTTTCAATTTCTTATAAAAATATAAACTATGATCGGCGATTTCATTGCGAAAATTCTTTAAAATAAACTTTGATTTGATAGTAATTCCATCTTTTGTGTAATTAAGTTTATTTTTCTCTTATTTTTGAATACACACATTTTTTTTATCGACAGTGTTTTGGCCAATTGATGTAACCCTCAAAATTGAAATTGTTCAGGAAAGAGTAAAAACTGTTTTTATCGAAAACATTATATGGTGAGTTCCGTTATGAATCTTTACAATGCACTCCTGTAAAGTCTCGTGTTTGCAGATACAGGATTATACGCGGAGAGTGTTGATATAATAGTGGCTTACATCAAGTGGCCGGGTAAGAATTTTTAAACCTAAAACCAATGTACTCGAAATGTAGACTTTTCGCCAAAGCCAGTTGAATTTGCATTCTTTTCGCTGTTGAAGAATATTTGCGTTATCTCAAAATAAATAAATAAAAAATTTGTTTCAATAAACTAAGTAACGTAATACAATTCGTGATTTTTAGTTTGTTTTCAAAATTAGTATTAAAATTGGTCCATGGTATTATAAGATTATTCATTATTCTGTACCTCTTTTTCGGTAGTTTGCCGAGATCTGAGAAGGATTACTTCCTTCTCTAGCTGCTTGGACAGATAGTTCATCTCTCCGAGTTGGAATCGCTCTGTCGATATCTGATCCCCGCATCTCTCTCTCTCCGATAAGAGGTCGGACATCTCATTTCCGATGTATACGTCTTTTTTCAAATTTGACGCGCAGGTGGAAACCTTCGCACAAAATAATAGGAGGCGATCGTGAGATGAAACATTATTTGAAAAAGCATTACGTCGAAAAGGTAAGTGAAAAAATATACATAATATTCTTTACGACCTATATTCAGAACTTGCTGAGTTGTATTATGCGTATCTCAAGTTCAGCCATTAGACAGAACCTAATTTTTCCAGAATCTTATCGAGTCCGTGATGCAGTGGTCAATCATTGGCTTCGGTTACAGATGTCTCGAACTCAAATCCCGGTACAAATTGCTTCATAAATTAATTTTTCAATCGATTTATGAACTTCTATTCGTAGGTTTGGATGTTTGTAATGTTTAGAATTCCCTCCCACCCATCCGATCCTAAAAAACGGGGTGAAGTGAGAGCGATCAGCAAACCGCTGGTCCTGTTATAGCCCTATCCCCTATCCTTACTCTCTTCGAAAAATTGAGCTTGAGCAACTGAGTAACAAGCAGCTGCAGAAAAACTTCGGTCGGAATACTTCCATTAGAAGGCCATATGCTCCACATTAGGAGTGGAAATGGTAAAAAATCTTTCATTTTCTCTGCTCCCACCAAATAGAGCTTTCAACATTTTACACCTCTCATCAGTCGTCGTGCTTTCATCCGATTCATGTGAGCACCACGCTGTCGCAGTGAGTGTGGATTGTCATCAGCGGCCTTTCAGTCAGACGACGACGAAATCCAGTCAGTCAAGTAAGGACATATCTAGACTCCCCTCAGACAATAAAATTGCAGTATGAGCCCAAGCCAGGTTCACCCGCTTTTATTAGATAGATTTATTTACATATAAATTGAGAATTAACCTTTAAGTCCAACATAATTTGATCATATTCTTTGGTCAAACATTGAAGTAGTTGCCTTTGTTTCCTTAGCTTGGGCTTCACAGCACCGCACATCGTCACTCTCTCCATTTCCATAATGCGATACTGTAAAAAATAGCCAATATTTATTTACTATAATCTCGACATTATTCCTACATATTATTTATGAATTTTAGCGGTGATTGAACCAAAATGGCGTCGGACCATAACGTTACAGCCAAATTTAATGTTGAATATAAGATTTACAATTAATCAAATTTCTCGCACATATCACAAATTTTGCTCTTATCATTTTTTACGTGTTGTTATGTCCAAAACCATCGTTAATAAAGAGTGTATTCTAAATTTCAATATTTCAAAACTCGCTAAAAATTAACAATTTCTCGAACGTAAAAATTGGTATTTCATTTGAAATCTTTGTGTAAGAATTATTCAGAATTATTCACCTGACGTTGAAGTCTCGCCAGTTCATCTTCGGCTATTTTATCCAAATCCGTTTCATCGCCGCCGATATTCCCAACCATGATAATTAGTTTTGTACTCTTATATAAACATAAACAAAGATGATGTTTCGATGCGACGCTCTCCACGGCTCCGATTCACTGTATTTTATTCTTAATTAATTTAGTGTAATAAATCCATTATTCGACTGCCATGGTTACGCTTGTATAATCAATACTTACATTTGTTGGGATTTTGTATATCTGTTCTAGGTACATATGTTATATATAAATGAGCAAAAATCAGTTACAATCAATATGCCTAAAGTGATGTCGAAATAGCTGTCCATATTAAAAATCACTATCACTCCTGCAGGGTAATTTAAAGATATATTGTATATGGTTGGCGACGATCGGTTTCTTGATGTTCTAATATACTATTTAAAATATCGACGGGGGCGCTTGATGGAATTTCCACACATAATTTGAATGGTTGAATTTGGTTATATGTCCATGCATTTCGTCACTAGCACCCCAGGTTTCGCCTTTCGGCCCGTGTACGGATGCGAGCTTTACGAAGTAACCACTCGAGCGATAAAGCGGCCAGGATTAAAGACGCCGCGTCAGAAAACAGCACCTCCCCTAGAGCGGAAATGTGAACCTTTCGCTCCATATTGCTCATTTTTCTCGGAATTCCCGACGAATGCGCCTTTCTCGCACCCTTGATTGTGCCCGCAGTTACTTTGTGACCGAACGCCACCGCTGCCAAGATTCCGCTCCCTAACTCGCGATTTTGGTTTGGCGCCTACTCAGACCGAACCGTCCGATTGCGATTGATTCATGCAGTTGGAAAATAAGTAAGGAAATTAAGTAAACGTAAATGTAGACTCAATTTTATGTGTTAGGAATGGTTTTGTATTTTAAACCACTGCATCTTCGATTAAATTAAATAAGTCTTGAACCGGATTTGAAATGGTGTTTGTTTGAGATCCCAGACCTTCCAGGACGTCGATAACCGACCATTCACCTCTCTTCAAGTCGGGTCTTCTCAAGCTATTAGCTAACCATTAGACCTGTCCTAGCCCTATCCTTCTATCCCTACTCTCTTCGATAAAAAGAGGTTGAGTAACTGAGTAACAAATAGTTCTCATAGAAAAATTCTGTTAAGATTTAGGAGACCATATGCTCCTCATTGGGAGCGGACATGGAAAAAATATATAGTAAGGTAAATATATAATTCGACTATGGAAAGGGACAAGGACGTAACCCAGACAAAAAATATTGTGTATAGCCCAAACAAAGCGTATATTAAATTGTATACATTGTGATTATCAAAAAAAAAAATTTTGAAAACACGGCGGGATCCTTTTTCCTTTCTACAGTCAATATATTATATGTTTATATATAAATATAGTGTATAGTTATACACAATATTTTTTGGTGTGGGTTACGTCCTTTTTCTTTTCCACAGTAGATATTCTACTGTTATCTCAGCAATCCTTGGTACTACGAATATTAGCCTGTTAGCAAAAAGATCATAGCGTCTTCAATTTCGTGTCTCCGATATACTTACAGACAGAAGTGGGGTTAGATGCGTAGTCTTTTAAAAAACACGAAGATTTCGAACTCCTGCCGCTTCGATCTGGTACCTACAGTCACCTCCAAGACGATCCATTGTATCAGCGTCTGGAATGGCTCGCACAATGGCTATAAAGTTGCCATATCCTATTAAAAAAACAATTGAGGGATAATCAAAGTTCAAAAAATAACTCCATTTTCAGTGGGTACCGAATGGTAAATTAAGCAGTGTAGGGGAATGAGTTTGTTTCTTCTCAGTTAAGGAGCCAAACTATATCAAGTAAAATATATTGAATTCGAATATTAATTTGCTTCAATTCTTCAATAAAAATGTACTTCATATAGCAATATACTACCCATATTACTTAACGTCACTAAAATCACTGTTGCTATCGCTCTCCGTGTGCATACGAAGCTGTGGTGTCAGATCAGACGTTATAAAATGTAAGCAGCTAATTGAACATCCTCTGCAAGTTAAATAATATATTGTTTGCACATAGGTAACCACGTCATAGTAAACATTCATTCTGTAATCAGAGGATTCTCAGCAAATGACCACATCCGCTCCACAATATCGGGCTTTTATTGTACACTACGTTAAAATAATGACGTATTACTAATTAGTATATTATGATATTATTTGAATATTATACTTCCAACCGAAAACATGTGGATCATTCAAATGTAGATATTGTTTTCATAGGTTTTAACTATAATAAGGGAACATAATAGTTATTACTTGGTCGCAAAATAAATACAAACTTTGGATTATATTCAGTTTTGTGTTGTGAACAATCATTATGCACCATACTATTTTTAGTTTCATTATGAAAATGATTGATATGTTATAAAACCGTATTACCTGAGAAAGCCCGGTCGAAGAGTGGCGAATGATTGGATATCAGCATCCAGGATGCGCAGTAGGATCTCGATACAAACGCCACCTCGGTCCGGTTGATCTCTTTTATTTAGAATGTAGTTTTACAAAACAAAAATTGCAAACTTTAAATTACTTAATGCATGGATTTACATTTAAAATTGACCACAATTAACACAAACAAATGATTTTAAACTTAACATTCAATGCAATTTCAGACCAGACAAAACGACAATAATGCGGAACAGAGTAACAACGTGACACGCCCTCATCTTTTGTGCGAACATTTGTTTGTTTTCTTTGAAGGATTGCAATGATCCTGAACGGCCGCTCGGACGCTTTTAATATGGCAATTCTGGAACGGCAATTACCTGGCTTTGCCGACTATAAGCCGAAATTAGAAAGCGGCCGCTCTTAATTACACGCTGGCTAGCAACAGTTAGCATCCATCGAAAAAAGAGTGGGGAGCTATAGGAGAACTGTTTTCTCGTGGCAGACTCCTGAAAAATTAGAATTCAAAAAAATCTGATATAGCCCCACTCCTTTGTCGACGTCAGTTGCTTCGCAGAGTGTCATTAGAAAGCGGCAGCTTTTAATTTCGGCTTATAGTCAGCAGGCGAGGCCTTTCGAGAATTTTCATATTTAAAGCGTCCAAACGGCTGTTCTGGATCATTCCAAAACTTCAAAGAAAACATACAAATGTTCACAGAAAATATCAGGGCGTGTCAAACATTTTTATACTACACTATTTGTAATAATAATAATCATGAGTGAACACGCTTAACAGGACGTACCTAAATTTATGTTTAAATACTCTATAACAGGAATAGCAAAACCTTTTGAGAAATGTTTAATTGCTGTAGTTAATTAAGTAATTAGAGTTGAACAAAATCATTCAATAAATTTCACCCTCTCTCACTCTTGAATTAAAGTAATAGTTTATGTAAACAGGTGCCACAGAGAAACAAAGCGCAGCCAAATAAAAAAAACTCATTTTTTTAAATCGCGCGAAGTATGAATTCGCGTAAGTCGAGGACATACTGTAATGTGTTCCATAAATGAAACAAAAAGTAAAACGTAATTCAATTGTTTCACCGATAGGCAAAAGGCTGTAGTAATAAATATATTAAACTGTAAAACGTAATAAGAGATTGAGGAGCTTTTCTTTGTTTGCCATAACCCATAATTCAGTAGATAAAGTTTTAGTTCAATTCAATTAAAAATAATGTGAATGTTTTAAACATTAAATTATTGTTTAGGCTGGTATCAATTATTTATATAATACCGCTGCTCAAAATACAGATTAATATGAGAAAAGTAACAGTAATTTTGAGATAACAATTCAATCCAATGATTTTAAATTCGATTAGCTCCATAACACGGTAAATTAGGTGGACGAAACCTTTGCGTGAGGCGGCGTGGCGTTGGCGCGCTTGTCGTCGTATTGTCACCTCTCACGTAGGACACTCCCATTGGCGGAGAACGATTGATATTTTTGAGCTACGTCCCGCCGCCTCACGCTCACAAAGACTTCGTCCACAATAAAAGTGTGTATGGTTTTTTTCCTCTCAGTTTTTCAATAATTCTGGCTGAGACAGTTACCGCAATAAAATAAATTATTAAGACAGTTAATAATAAAATATTAATATGCAGTAATTGTTTTACTTTTATTACTGTATTAATAGTGCATAATATATCTTCAGTGTATACACATTTCATTTAAGGTCAATATGTTTTGCAACATGCTATTCTTTTTATGCATTAAAAAGTACTTAACGTTGCTGAAAGCAATGCAATTAAGTAGGAAATTTCATTGTAGACAGGAAATTGACAAAATATTAAGCATTGAAATCAAGGAAATCGATAATTTATGTGAATAGCGAAGTTTTTGACATAAATTCTCCGCCGTACTTAAAATTTTTGCTTTTTTGTTCTAGAAATGACCATTTGATATAATATTATGACGACTTTTTCATACTGATATTACATTCGTAGAATATCTTTAAAAAGATCTTACGACCGTAATATTGTGGGATAGGGGTTAATAATTAAACATATTTTTATTTTGCCCACTAAATAGATCGGAAGCGCTTTTTTAGAGATACTAGCTACAATGTGATTCCAGGATAACAATGCATACTTACTACCATAATAAATGCAACTAAAGATGCAACATTATATCGTTGCCGATGGCTGAATTTGGAACTAACTAATCAATCTAGCGTAAGTTACTGTCAAACATGTTTTTATGACAAATGACATAAGAATCAAGAAACTTGTTTTATTGGTAATATTGTAAAATTAGATACGATAAAAAATTGTAATTAAACATTATAAATTATCATATGTTTCGAAACAATTTGTCACAACGCGCAGAAAGCAAAAACTAAAAGTACTTGCGTATATAGTTCATAATATGTATATCGGTACTAGTAGGTCATAAAATTATGACAAAATTTCTAAAGTGACACTAGCGCCCTTACTAAACGGCCATCTCATAATGGTCGACCATTACCTATATTTTTTTATAGGTATAATCAGTGATGTGCTGCTAAACTTTTGTCAACTCGCTCGCACCTAGGTAATCAGTAGCCTCCAATTATTTCAAATAAAAAAAATATCATGCATTACAAAATATGTTACTTACATTACATAATTTATACATAAAATAAATTCATTCCAAATAGTGTTTTGATTTTCATTCGAAACTTTAACTGTGGCAGGTCTTATTTGTCTATCATCTACTGTGTGACGGTGACTTCTGAGCCATGGTTTAACGAATGGTGTGGAATCCCATTAAGTCAGCGGTAAACCTATCAAATTAATGGTCATTAAGTTTGATATATGTCGAATACTTAAAGTTACCTTTTTTCTGAAAATATAGTATTCGAAATCCTCGTTCCGCCTCTGCAGACCTTATTGCAATTGTATTAATAATATTTCTAGCTTTTCTAACAGTTTCAGGAAATTCATCGCGATTATCTCTTAAAATGTTATCGATGTAATCTCTGAAATCATTTACATTTATTTTGAACTTAATAATTTCACTTAGAACGGCCGCAAGTTTCTATATTATCCACATCGAAACAAATATTGTGATCGTGTAACAAATCGATCTCGGAAATACGATAATTAAAAAAATCCATATCTTAAGAACCAGCTCTTCGAACCAAAATTATTTTAGCAACCGGCTCGACAGAGGGTGTGCGAACCCATAGCAGCACATTTCTGGGTATAATAAATATTTTATGTATGAAATCATCAAAAAAAGAAAAAAAATCCATGTAACATTTATAATGATACACATTTAAGTAGTAGGTAGGTATTTATATACCATGAAAACATAATTATAATCATAATGGAAAAAAAATCTTAGTTTCGATGTTGCTTCTATTATATTATATAACATCATAGTTATTATTATTACCGTCAACTGGGGCTATTTCGCCTTCTAAGTATAATTTCTCATAATAAAAGTCGTTTTGTTTATAATATGGTCACAACTTATTCTTAGACTCAGGAAGATAAAATATTTGTTTATGACATTACTCTCAATAGTCAGTTGATCACACAGAACCTTTTAAATATCCAGAATTTATCGTAATAAAACTTTACTTTTGTAAATGGTGTGTACAAAAATATGCAGTTACCTCAGCTATCGAAAAATCATGTATCTCTCAGAAATATAAAAGTTACGATATGTGTATTTTTACTCTCCATTATATTACATGTTAGCGATTATAATGCATAAAAATATTTAAATAAATCGAGACTTAAAATCTTTAAATTCGCCAGGAGGAGCTGTACCAAAAAGCGAAAGAGTTGTTTTGGGGTTGTTCCTCCTTGGTTAGGGTCATCAAAACACTTAAAAGCAGTTTTATTTTTTTTAATTTCAAGAACAAATATAAATTTTCCCTATTACATATTTTAGTTAGAAACAAAAGATCGTAAATCAGTGCCAACAAAAAAATACACAAAAACGATGAATGTAAATGGTTTATAGCATTTAATATGTTTGCAGTACATGTTATGAGTATATTCTACGTAATAGTAGATTACTCGAATTTTTCTAAAAATAAGCGGAATAACACTGAGCCAGTGTTATTTTGCTTACATGTTTATATTAGTAAAATAAATATATTAGAATATAAATTGATAATACTTACCATTTTGAATAACTTCAGTTAAGTGTATACAACAATAAAAACCAAGTAAAAATAAATGCATATGTAATAGAAAACAAATAGAGTAAATACATATTAACAATACACTAGAAAAACAAGGTGGAATAAGCCAATTTGACGGTACTTGTTTTATTAAGCATTAGTTTTTTATTAGGAATATTTTGTGCTAGATTCCTACTTCTCAATACAATAAAATAATATTTTAGTGACAGACTGTTAAATTTTTATTATTTAAATGTTTATATTGATTCTTTATTGCAAGGCAAGTATTTAATGCTGCAAACTTTAATCAACGTAAATACATTTTCTTGGTTGAATTTCAATAAAAAATAATGAATATTTTCAAGACAAACGAAACAAAGTTTGACGTCATAATTATATAATTATAATACATATGTAGTAAATATTTTAGATTTTAGGTGAATATGATGTGGTTTTGAGTGTCGGAATACTTTTTAGCCGGCTAGCTTTTACTATAATCATACACTAGCTGCTGCCTTCATAATATGACTCAGAAACATGTTTTTAAAGTGGCAACACCGAGCTCTTCAGCCATCGCCCAGCTAACGGTGTCATGGCGGTTTGACTTATAATAGCGTTTTTGCAATAACTTCCTAGTTCGTATGCTGGTTAGCTGTAAAATTATTATATTTTTTTTATATTAATTAACCTAAAATTATAAATAAAAATGCGCGAATACAAGATAGTCGTCCTGGGCAGCGGGGGCGTCGGGAAGTCGGCTCTGACAGTGCAATTCGTGCAGGGCATCTTCGTCGAAAAGTACGATCCCACGATCGAGGACAGCTACAGAAAGCAAGTCGAAGTGGACGGGCAGCAGTGCATGCTAGAAATACTGGACACGGCGGGTACCGAGCAGTTCACGGCGATGAGAGACCTGTATATGAAGAACGGCCAGGGCTTCGTCCTAGTTTACTCGATAACGGCGCAGTCGACATTTAACGACCTGCAAGACCTCAGGGAGCAGATTCTGCGAGTGAAGGACACGGACGACGTGCCAATGGTTCTGGTGGGCAACAAGTGTGACCTGGAGGCCGAGAGGGTGGTGGGCAAAGAGCAGGGCTCCAACCTCGCGAGGCAGTTCAACTGCGCCTTCATGGAGACCTCCGCGAAAGCCAAAATTAACGTTAACGACACTTTCTACGATCTAGTGCGACAAATAAACAAAAAGTCCCCGGAGAAGAAACAGAAACAAAAAAAGAAATCCATCTGCGCGCTGCTCTAAGACCGTCTCCCGCGACCGTCGCTTCCGCACAGAGATACCTACGTAATTACGTATACATACACTCTCGAGTGATAAGACTCTCTTTAAGACTCGTTCCCTTCGAGCCCGGAACGCGCATCCACAAGGAAACGTTTACTTTTTATACTTTGGAATATTTTATCTCAACTCTCCATATCAGAGCCGGGACGGACGTCCGCGGCCTTCGTTAAGTCGTCGTGAGATCGCTCGATCCCGTCCGCCGCGACGCTCGTCGGAAGGGACCGTCGCGGGAGGCGACGGGGGCCCTCTTCAAACGAAATTATGGAAACAAATAATATGAATTTTATGGATAATTTGTCAAATATATTAAAATTGTTAAATAATTCAATTATATTTAATAATAATGTGATAACTGAGACTCCATAGCTCAGCCCTCCGCTCCGAGGCGGCGGGCCGGTCGTCGGAGGAAGCGCGGAGCCGCCCGCGGCCATCTCGCTTCCCCTCCGACGGTCCGGCGCCGCCCCACCCGATGGAGGGACCCCGCAGATGAATGTCGATTTTGGTGTTTGCGGCGCGCAATGTTCGGGGACGGCTGGCCACCGACGGATGGACGTGGAGTTTCAGTTGGCGCGAGAGCGACCGCCGCATATTTAGTTAGGGATGTCTCGCGACGCGTCCGCCGTCGTCGGATATTGTTTTTTTTTTTAACATGAATGGCTCATTTAATGTAATTTTAAATGTTTTTCGCTTTACTATGATACGTTAATAAATTTTTAGAAGTTCGATAATGTTAAAAATGTTTTTCATTATTATTTTACACTCTGGACTCTCGCACTGTCGGGCTGCGTCCCGGAGCTGCTTGCGGGACGTTCAGAATTTATCATATTTTTATACACTCACCCGATTGTTTTGAAAGTTTACCTGTAAATTTCTATCATCCCTCCCGATGTGCGAACGCAACCTCCGGCGATCTTCTCGGCGGCGGACCGCATTCCGCTTATACTTACGCTCGGTGGAGACGCCGTCGCCATCGGGAAACATCTGTTGTCATTGTGAAAGGTTAAATAAAAGACAGGATTGCTCTTCCTTTTATCATTGTGATTTTATTGACCTCTCACATCACCTAAATGTGTCATAGTTTAGTACAATTTCTAGTATCCGAATCGTCACCGAGAAAAGCGTCCGATGCGGACCGACCCGGCAGGTCATCGATTTGCGATCTATTCTTTCAACGTGACGCTTCTTTCTGAACGCGGGGCGGCCGCATACATTGTCAAAATCAAAGATAAACGCTCGTTCTAGACTGTATTTGTCAACATTCTAGACATAAAAGAACCGACACAGTCTTCGAAACTCAAATTGCAAAATAGAAACGCAGCATCATCGTTCTGTAACAAAGGACGATCGTGATAATCATCATTTATAAATTAACTGGTCAAAACCGGTCTCCTCAGTCGTAGACTCGTCACAGTGGCTGATGTGGAATTGATTATTGATATTCACCGCGACCGTCTTTTTTAAAGAACCGGGCCGGTCTTCTGCGGTGTTCGTTTCAGCATAAATAATATTGTCGCAACGTTTGCCACTTTGGGAGATGTCTATTATCCTTTCGCCGGGAAACGGTCTGCGTTGGCGATTTCCACGGAATGAAGCGAGGTCTTCTTCCGAAGACTGCGCTCAAAATTGGGAATCGCGGACGAATCAAAAATCGAATCAATATGTATGCGATTTCAGTAAAAACCGGAGTTGAAAGGGATCGCAAATCGATAATTAGGTTTTTCCTTAAAAAGTGGAATTAAGTAATTAATGGCACAACTTGACAATAGCATTCATCTGTTGCAGCGGTCTAACGTTGCGTGCTAAAATAAATGTATAATTATTCTTTCACATCATATATGATATCAACTGTTTTGTCATAAATTCATTGATAACCTCCCAGATGGACCGAAAACGTGAGATACTTGATTCGAGTTCGGTGACACATCGGGAGGAATAAATAATAACATAAGAATGATATTTTCACTTTTCTGGAATTCGCTGTTTTGAAAAGACTGTAAAATAAAAGAAACACTGTCGCGCAAACATCCAAAGCTCATTTGTCTCTTGTAACATTTTATTTTCATAGAAAATTTGCATCACTTGTTTATTTTCCCCGAAAGAGCCACAACTGAAAGTTGACTTATTACATTTTGCGGGATAAAAAGTCATCTGTGACCTGGATGCAGTGGATTTACAAGCTATAAGAGTATGCGCGACAATATGTACATTGGAGCCCCGATCGTGTAGACGCTGTAGACTGTTTGTAAGCGAGCACAGGTCGGCTCGCCTTTTTTATGATTTTGATTCGGGTTCCACTGTATTTAAAAAGTTCACAAAGAGGAAATAGGCTCCATCAAAGTGAGATCTTCGACATAAGAATGTAGCCCTCGGTGCACCCTGACTTTTGTTTCTTTTATTTGTTTTATATGTACTTTTTATAATTGATTATCCTGTCGATCCGACACGGTTCATTCGCTATCATAATGTGACAATATTTCATGCAAAAGTAACCATTTCTTGTTTATGCAAAGAAAAAATATAATATAAAAATATACATATACTTTTAAGGATTACCAAGAAAGTCTTTTGTTTCTTTTATAATAAATTTGGATAATGTTGACAATGTATTATTTATCTTTCTCTCCGAATGAATTTGCTAATTGATAAACAGAAAGTCGATCCGGATCTACGGCAGGAAATGAAAGGGAGCGACCGCATTTTGTCAGTTCGTTTTGCGAGTGTTAAAATTCTACTGATAAAGCTTGACGCCCGTGATATGTGGAGGATTGTAAACTACGCTGCGAGTACTGTGCGTTCTCTTAATCTTTCCTATTTTTGGCTGTTGCCTATTAACCATTCGACGGATGTCACGAATGAACTGTCCAGGTGTCCTACTCCGCCCCCTTCGGTCTTCATTTTGATCGAATCTCATGGATGCTGCGCGTCTGCAAAACATCGCCCCGATGAATTCTTTAAATGAGACGGAGATTACTCGAGCTACGCTATTCAATTGCAATCGAAAATTCTAATAACTGTGCATAATTTGATTCGAGAGAACGGTTCATCCCGATTCCATCCACAATTGAAACGTGTCCATGTCAGTATCTTAAAACTATCAGTATCTACTTATGAATTTGAAACGAAATAAAAAACGTTTAACTTTCAGTTATCGGACTCAGGTTATGACTGCGGCGAACGGCTATCGGAGGGTTTGAGGCTGCGATAAGATTCAATACAGATGGATCGCATTTTTTCTAGCGAGACCGCCTCCGAGTCCGTTTCCACGGTTAATGTGAGGATAACTAGGCGACCGTCGCCGAAGCGCATTCCGCATCGAGATATTTTTATAAAAATAAGAAATTCTTCTCATTGGAAATTATAGAGTTTTTCGAATGTTTTATGTGACGACATAGCGCGCGGTCAGATGTTCCGCGAGGAGCGTCAAATCTCGCTCTCACAGCTCACGATGAGATATTCACTTGGAGGATTCGTAATCGTCGCTGAAATGAGGCAGGCTGTGGGTCAGGGTGCTGTCCAATTTTCTTGCTTCATGCTCAAGCATTAAAGAATCCAGAGCGGGTTCCTGAAATGAAATCAATGTAAATTATAGGGGATGCTAGTATTTTAAATCACAAAAAATTTCCATTGTGATAACTATCACTCGGTATAATCGCATTTTAATGTTAATAAATATAATTTGCGGCGACAAAATTTTCTCTAAAATGATTTCAGCGGCAGTTCTTCAATTTTTGAGGTGCACATGGTGCCCATGTTTCAAATATTCAAATGAATTTACAGGTTTATTCTACGTGATTAATTTTATTTAGAGAATATTGAGACTCAATCCTGCTGAGCTTTTTATTAAGCAAATAAAAATTTCCTAATGTATTTCTCAGTATTTTTTATAATGTAGGCTTAGCGTTCCTCATTTTCCTGATAGATTTGCAAACTCAGAATCAATGTTTTCATTGAATCAGTGGTTTCATTGAACCAGTGAGATTTTTAATGTCATCCTCATAATAAGTCATTCTGCCAGAGCAGCGGTTCCCAAACTTATAATGCCCATGGACCACTTCTTAAAGCAAAAACCTGACCACGAACCCCCATGTAAAATAACTACATAGTTCTGCACAACAAAAATTATAAATTTAATTTTAATGTCTTAAATGTAAATGGTGATGTAAAATTAAAATATAAACGAAACATTTTGATATTAAAGGATGATGACGTTCATAACTGCACTAAATTCACATTCTACTAAATAGCAAGACAGGAAAGCAACACAGAGCCTCTGTACAGTGACCTATATATACTGCAGGATGTAAAATTTGTATTTGTTTTTGTAAACAGAATTTGTGATATCCTTATTCAAACATTGGTTTCCGCTCCTCATTTGTGGATAATTCAATAAATTGCTCCTGTATTAGTATGGATTCATCTGAGTTTGTGGGTCTGCTTGCAAAAGCGTCCTACACCCAACAAATCGCTACCAATTTATTTATTGCTATTTATTTCAACTTTCATGATAATGAAAATGTTTCTCAAATATTTTTTTATATAAGACCTTTCGCGGACCTCCTGAAGTTGTCCACGCACCCCCAAATTATTTTTAATTTGACACAGGCCCCCTCAGCGGTCACAGGGTCACCTGGGGGTCCATAGGAACCACTGTGCTAGAGTAATATGATATAGCACACTTAAGCAATATACTCGATCCAGATCACCGAGTATATTGCATTGTGTAAAGAAAACTAGATGGTATTCTGGATACGTGAGTGAAAAAGTTGGCTAGGGTAAAGTTTTCATGATCTTGGTCGGTGCAAATATTAACAGACCACAGTTTATATTAACTTCATAAAGAATACATAATCTCATAAAATACCGACTTGTAATGTGAAATGTATGAAAATGTTTGAAAGGATATCCAATATATTGTCCGTTCACACTTGAGATAGGCTATTGAATAAGAATCTAGAATTCAACTGCTCACACTTGATACTGTACAGTAGCAGAAGCACAAACCGCAAAGTCAGTGACAAAATTACACATCGCCAATGACTCGAACGCAGGTAAACGTTCCAGAGAAAATGTGTAGAAAGCAGTGAAAACACATGAAATGAGAAAACGATTTTGATCTCTGCAAAATAAATATATTGGTTGATTGGATATGCAATTAACTCCTACTCAATTGGAACATTTCAGAAAATAAAAGAAAAGTGCTTTTTAAAATTAATTCCTCAACTCTTATGCCTTCAACCATGAGACAGTGTTATGCTCTAAGAATAAACGGTTGAAGAATAGTTTTCTCTATTAATTTGACATAATATATAATAGGGGTACGGAAAAGAAATCTTTTTTTTAGATGCCTTGTTTGAGATCAGTCTGTACTTGGACACGTGGAGTCAACATCTTTTATGAGTGTTTTATTCTATAGTACTGTTCGTCGGCATTCTTTTTTTCATTTTTTTTTTTTATTGTTCAGGGTAAAATGAACAAGCCAGAATCAACCAAACAACACACATCATTTTATGCTACTTTTTTATGATCAAGGCTGGAATGCGACTAAGACGACTAAAACGTTTTTTGAAATTTAAAGAGCAGCATTATTAGCAAATAGATGCCGGTGCAAATAGGTGATAGGAGCTTAACAGATGCCCCGAAATCAGAGCGACCATCGAAATTTGACGATGATCTGCTGAAGGCCACAGTGAAAGCCGATTCTCGTCTAAGTATTGAGGTTTTATCCCAAAAACTTGCTGCTCCATGGTCTACAGCAGTGTTCCGCAACCGTTGTGCCGCGGCACACTGGTGCGCTGCGAGACAACCCCAGGTGTGCTGCGACAGTGCGGTCAAAATGAGAAAAAATCGAGTATTTCGAAAATATATAAATAATACACAAAGAGGCAAAGTTTCGGTAAGATTATTTGAACTTTCCGATGAGACTATTTATTTTTTACTTAATCAAAATATGCCATAACTCTTTGTTCTGAAATAATCATATTATCAATTCTTTTAAAATAATCATTGAATGAACTTGCTGTATTGCTGACATCTTTGAGAATCTGAATGAATTAAACAAAACGGTGAATGTTATCGATATGCGCTGACAAATAAAACGGGTTCAAAGAGAAAGTTAGCTAAAATAGGTATAAACCTAAAAAAGTCTATTTAGTTCTTATTAAAAATAGTATTGGCTGCTATTTCAAATTCATCAAGTAAAAACAAATTAAAAAATCATAAGTTTTGTTATGCTATGGATTAACGGTTAATTACAGGGAGCCAAACCGCTATTTTTTTTCATTCCATTTTGGTAAAAAAAAATATAAATCAGTTCAGTTACGGTTTCCGGTTCAGCTTGTGTTTAAATATTAGCAAGTAAATGCAAATACACCCACACGTCCATACCTCTCTTTATATGGCTTTTTGTGATAACTTAAGGTGATCACATACATAATTAAAATGTCAAAGAAAAATATTTCTTAGCGTGTGTGCTTGTGGCTTGTTCGGTGCACAGCAGAATAGAGGGCGGATTTTGATGTAGCTAAAATATAGATAAAATATTTTTTTTCATGCATACTTAATTGACTTTCTCTAGGCTTCCCAACTTTTCACCGGGCCTTGCTTTTAGGAACTAAAGTACGAGAACAGTATAGAAACAATGTAGTAGTTTGTTTTATTCTAGAAGCTATTTTTATAGGTACGGGTGTATTTACTCTTGCTTTTCCGTTCACAAGTGTTTGAACTAACGAACTTTGTCATCGCGAACTTTTGATAGCTAATCTATGATGTGTTTTATTTGAGATAGATAATAATGTATCTTGTCATTCAACTTAACTTCGAAAAAAACACCGAAATAAATATCGGTTCGGTTTCCAGTTTTCAGTTCAGTTCCGGTTCGGGCTCCCGGTTAGTAATATTAAACTTTTAAATCGATCGAGAGAATAAAAATATCACTGCAGTGACATCGGAGTTGCGACGGATTACCTGAGAGACGGTGCGTAGAGAATCTCCCAGAGCCGTTCTCAAACGCTGCATATCTCTACCGTGTCGACCAGAACGTAGCACAAACAGCTGCCTCCGCCGGGCTTCTTGCGAAAGTTGACCTCGCAAAGCTTGAATCTTAACCAAAAGATGAAAATAGTCGATAAAAAAACAAATTTTAGCAACAATTGGAAGATTATTATTTTAAGTAAAATGAATTCGATATAAAATTAAAATTGATAACTCAGTTTTTCCGAAGCCAGTGGAATAACTAAGCTATCAATTTTAATTTTTTATTGAAAATGAATTTTCATCGAAATCGAATCCACAGAAGAAAAAAAAAATTACGAATTCGTTTTTGTTCCTGTCATATCAAAATTTGAAATATCACGGTTTATAATCGGTTCTCCTAATACCTTCACACTAGAAAAATGTGACTCACCCTTCATTTCGAGAGCCAACGAGAGCAAAGAGCGAAGGAAACTGATTCCATTCAAATGAGCCGGTCGCACATGACTTGACTGGTTTGAGAGTCCTAAAAAGTTTAAGAGGAAGTCGGTAAATCCTACCTGACTCTCCAATCTGAGTATCTGCTGTCTGTAGCTGGCTTCTCGAGACTCGAGCAACCTCTGAGATTGCACCGCCGCCGCCCTCAAGCGATCGCACTCTTCTCTCAGAATGCCACCCGACCTGTGTCCACTCTCGGGACCTTTGGAACGGACCACAGCTAATTCTGCTTCCTGAAAGTATTATTTTACATATTGCAATGGGGGGTCGCGAGAAATAAATTGTTGTATCGAGATGCCAAAATAAATGACGAAATTTCTTGTAAAAAAATTTCGGTTAGCGGCCTGAAAGACCGTAGACAGCGGTCACTGGCTGTGATCTAATTGAAAAATGATGTACATATTTTGATTTATTTAAGTTAAATTGTATCACGGTGTAATCATTTATAGAGAACAACTTCATCCGGATGAAGGGTTACATCATATCAATGCATTTGAAGTGTCTGATTTAACAACTGGAATAATAAAGTAAGAACTCTCAACCAAAATATATACAAAACATAATAAATTAAATATTTCAAAAAGTATTTATTAAATTTCAAATTTGAATTATTGAGATTTTGTACACTTCCATGTATTTTGTCACTAACGACCTGGGTTTAGCCTTTCAGCATCAAAAAGCAATCTGCAAAAAGTTTGATTACCGATAGCCAGCACTCGTTGTAGTGTCCAAAAAAATGGAGTATCAGATTGAGAAGAAAACTTTGTAAACATGTAATACTAACTATATTACTTTGGATATATACATATTTCCCATGCACATGACTGAGCTTGGACTCACTAGTATACGAGATTTAAAGTAAATTTTGTCAGAGCTCGCTCGGCAGACTTCCTAGAAACTTGGCTTTTTTTTGTAATGGGCTAAATTATAAATTTAAATTGATATTTGTATATGATTTGCTATCTATGTACCTTTTCGGCGAGCTGATTTTCCAACCGTCGTATTTTGACTTTGAGATCTCTATTTTCTTGCTCAAAGATAGCCATCAAGGGGTCGGAGAGATCGGCGTTCAACGAATGCAGCGCTAGATTTGAGTCGCGTAAGACGTTTGAATCTCTCGCCGCCGCCCCTTCAGGTCTCGAACGGACGGCGCTCCCGTGACCGAGTCCGTTTCCGAATATGTCGACTTCTCCGGTCTTTCGTAACTCTTGCTTCTGAAGGACTTGGACGCGCGCCTCTCGGCCTCCAGCTGCCGAATCTTATCCTGGAGCGAGTCCACTTTGGCTCTCAGCTCCGACCGATCTCGCTGAGTCGCGTGGAGTTCTCTCTCAGTTTGACCGTCAATCTCTTTGCCGTCCCAATTGGATAGGCGCAGATGAGATTCCAGAGTCGATCTGAAACCCAACACGAGGAAAAATTCAACTGTAATCGGAAACTTGTCAGAGAAAATTGCAAGATGTGAATAGGATGAAGACGCGGCTCACTTGTCTCGGTGAATTGACATTGACCTTATTTTTAGATTGAAAAAGTTAAGTCACCTCTGAACCTCCACATTGGCCAGTTGATTGTTAAGCCGGTGAAGCTGATCCTGCAACTGTTGCTTATCTCTCTTGACTTCGGCTAGAGTGCGTTTGATCGCCTCCAATTGTTCATTCAGGATTCTCTTTTCGCTGTCGCAGCCGCCGAGGGACTTCTGTAGCTGCTTAAGTTTGTCGAGAGACGAGTGCTCGCGGCTCTTACCCTCCGTCAGCTGTCTCTGAGCGCGATTCAATTCGGCCCTGAGTTCGCTTTCGGCTGCTGCCGCCTTCTGCAGGGACGCACTCAACTGGTCCACAGTAGACTTCAGAGATGTGCATCTCTCCTCTAGCGTCACAACAGTCCTGGCTTGACCGTCGCAGTGTTCTTGTATTTTCTGAAAATTAATTGATCAATCTTAGTCAGAAGACGTTTCTAATATAGCATATTAGTATATAGCATATATATGTTTATGTATTATAGTATATAGTTTATTACAATATAACATATTATGTTTCATCAATGAAACAATAAGCTTTGGCATTATGTAGCTTTGAATGATTACATTTCAGGGACGTTTTATCTAGAACCGGATCGAAGAAGACCTCTGATGATTATTCAATGCAATATATACATGTTTATTTGAGATAAAAAATGAAATAGGAAGTGTGGAGTAGGACCTGCATCTGAACGTCCCGATCCTGCTTGGCGAGTTGCAGCCGACGAGTGTCTCCCTCGAGGGCAGCTCTCTGGAGGTCAGCTCTGGCCGCACGCTGCTCGGCGCGAGCCGCTTCTTCCGCCAGGGACCGTCTCTCCGCTTCACACCGTGACAGCGACGACCGCAGCTTTTCCGCCCTCTCCTATAAATGATTCGATTGTGCGCATTCAGTTTGACAAATGCTTTAGAATCTAATATTTTATGTGTATGTAGACATCTTTAGTGACCCATGTTTCTGCTTTAATTTAACCCTATAATTTAATTCTACCTTTTATATAAGATAATTCTCAATTTAATCTGTTTTTTTTTCCTCCAAAAAGTGTCTAATGTTCTTATGTGTTATTATTATAATCATTATTTTTATTCCAACAATAATGTTCTCTAAGAATATGTCGAATTCTTTTCGCCAAAGCAAATTGACGCTGCGTTATCTGTAAATAAATAAATAAATTTGACAAAGAAATGTCTCTAAAATAAGTTAGCAGCGCAGCTAAACAATCTACCACATGAAATTTATTATTATATAGTCAAGTTAAGGTAAAAAGTCACTTGCCGCAACTTTTTAAGCACAAAAGTCAATAACAGCAACAAAATAATTGGCCATCCCTAGAATTTCATATTAAAAATCCCCAATCTATCGTTCTCACATTCATCGTTTTCCTTGCATGTATTGTTTTTTATAGTGCCGGCTGTGCACCGGAAGGATGATATTAAAGATTCTCGCATTCATCGTTCCCCAATCTATCGTTTTCCTCGATTTATCAATTAAATATTATGGTCCCGTCACAATTATTGATTGATCGTTTTTGTTGAACATTTGACTTCCCCCGTTCAGACGTTCTTATGACTCCATTCAACTGTTATTGCTGTTCCATCATAAATTATATTACCCTGATTGATAGTTTTCGTCGAACATTTGTCATCCCGCTCAAAAGTACGCACAACTTCATTCGGCCACTATTGTTTCGTCACAAATTTTATCCCGATATACCGTTCGACCGCTGTCCTAAAATCGACCGAGACCGAAAGTTTGCATGCGTCGTCTTGTTGTTATGATGCCCGCTCATCATAGCACATATTTATGTACAGACTGTTCAGTCATTTTGCCAAGTCTGTCAGTGTTCATTTTTGCCTAGTATTTTGCATCCTGATTTATTCTTATTCTGACTCGCAACTAAAGAGCTGAGAGACTCCCGCATTTATCATTTTTTGCAGCGTCCCATGAAAAACAAAGAATTGGGGTTCCACAGTATTGTATTATGGATGCTAAAGAAAATTAATACGCCTCAAACGATATTAATAATAATTAATTTTTACCAAAATAGACAAGTACACTGTACTTGTTAATTAAAAAAACAGTTTTAAAAAAAATTATCACCACCACTCGCATTAAAATTCTTCCTGTTCAAATACCGTCGTCATTCTCACCTCTATCTGTCCCTTTTCTTCCGTGCCACTGTTCAGAGTCAACTCCATAGATGCTATTTTTTCCTTTAGTGAACTCGCTTCATCACTTTTCTGGAGCAACGCCTCAGTCTGTAATTTTACAATAGGTAAATCATCATTAACCATAAACTGACTTTTTTTGAAAATTTAAACATTGTTACGTAATCTCGAGCTATCGAACCTGAGTTTTGAGTTGAGCTTCTTTTTGACCGAAGGCAGCTTGCAATTGACATTTTTTGTCTTCCATGGCTCTCAGGTTCTTCAAAGCGGACGCCAGCTCTCCGTCTCCTCTGCCTTTGGCTTCGGCGGCCTCTTTCAGCTGCTTGCGAACGCCGCACATCTGCGACTTGAGCTCGTCCTGCAGCGGAATGAACGAATATGATCCAGATTCTCAATGAACGAATAGGTTGAGAGCTGTATTTGAAATGTTAGCACAATAATGGCTCACCCTTTCCCTTTCGATCTGACCGACCTGCTGCATGAGGTTCCTTATACCTTTTCTCACCACGTCGGGGTCTACGTCAGTTATAATTTCAACAGATCGATCGCGCTCGGAATGATCTTGACCTGCGATATTTAATTGGGACATTAGAAATCGGCGAAAGATGATACAATAGAAAAATATTAAAAGTTTCAAAAATAAATTGCGATGGTACAGTAACTCTATTAATGCCGTAGTAGTTTGTTTCAGATATTTTTTTCATCTTTGTACGTCAACAGCACTTCGATATAATAGATCAGAAATCGATATAATAGACTATATATATTCAGTCTTCTTTAAATTCTAAAAGACCTTTAAACATTGCATAATAGCTTTGATTTAATGATTTTTCATTTTATATTTTTGATGTATATGTTTCACTCGTCAATAAAAAAATAAAATTGATGAATTTGTACAAATTATTGCAAATTAGAATGGAAACTGAGGCATAGAAAAAGAAACCTCTGTGTGGACTCCAACGGCGAGTCGGGCTGGAGAGTCGAGCATTGGATAACGGGGCAGGCGAGCGGGAACGGTCGACGGGGATCCCGGCGATTCGACGTAGGGCAGCGGCCACCGCTCCCAGCTTCTGCTCTGCTCCCCGCCGATTAGCTTCCGCTCCCGCTGTCTGCGACTCTAGTGCGCGCACGCGGCTCTCTGCTCCGCCGAGCCGAGCCTCCGGATAGGATTTATTTTAATATATTAATATGCAAAAGGAAGGACATGTTCTTTTTGTTTACATTAAGAAGTATTTTTTTTCAAACATTTTGCAAAACACTGTTCCCTTATTTTCAAGATATGTTTTAAAATGTTATTCATAACAGTTGCGGAAGCCTTAGCGCTCGGCCAGAGCCACAGCCTGGGCACAGTGCCTGCAAATCAAATGTATAAATACTTTTGGAATATCTGTAGATAATGGTCGCAGTAATAAAAAAAAGTGTACAAAATTTGAAGGATTCAAATTTGATATTGAAATTCTATCAAGCATCCTTAGTCGATATCTTAAGTTATACCTTCAACTCTTGAATTTGTTGTGTGGCATCAGCCAGGCAGACTTCTAGATTGTGCTTGAGGTCTTCTAACCTTCGTTCCTTCGCTCTGGACTCCTCCAGCCGCAGCAGCAGCTCCTGATGGCAGAAAAAAACCCTGTAAAGATTTTGAAACTGTGCCAAATTTTTTTAAAATTAGTCTCACAAGAATATCAGATCTCGGACCTGATCTCTGGCATGGCATCTTTCCTCCAGTTCAGCACCCCTCGCCCTGAGCCTTCCGATCTCCTGGCGAGCCGCCGCGAGGTGGCTTTCCAGATCGGCACTCTGCCTCTTCGTCTGCGCCAGCTCCTGTCGGACGCGCTCTCTCTCTTCGGATTCGTTCTGAAGCCTTATCCGAAAAAAGAGAGAAACAAAAAAAACTCAATAAAACAATTGCCTCATGCGTTTCAACAGAATGAATGCGAGTCAACTCACCTGGCGTGAAGCTCTTTCTCCTCGTGGTGTCTGGCGGCGAGTCCACCTTGCGCCTTCTGAAGCTGGTCTGTTACGGAGGCAGCCTGTTTTGCCAGAAGTGCCCTCTGTCTGCCTGCTTCGCTAGCTGCCGCACTGAGTCTCGCTCTTTCGGCATCCAATGCATTCCTCTGCTCTTCTAGACCTGTAACGACAGAGGAAAATTATCATCTTTTGATAAATCAATTTTTTTCAAATGTGAATGCATATATGAAGAAAATAATACAAAGAAACCTAACCGGTGATCTTGCGGAATGCATCTTCAAGCGACCTGGCGTGCTCTCTTCTCTCTTGCTCGGATCTCTTGACCTGGTCTCTCAGCTCCCTGTTAGTGCTGTTATATTTGTCACGCTCAACATTGCTGTCGGAGAGCTGACGACGAATGTCGGTTGACTCTTTCCGGAGACTCTCGGACTCATTTTCAACTAGGAAAAGTCATTATCATCATTATGAATGAGATTTCACTGCCGTATGCCGAAAGGCTGATCTGAAACTGTGTCAAAACTCACGCTCTTTTAGCTTTCGGAGAGTGTCATCGAGCTGAGCGACGAGACCGTCCGCTTTGTCTTCCGCTAGACGCAATTGGATTCGAGCGTCGTGACCCTCCTTCGCGCACGTATCTCTCTCTGCTGCGATTTCTTGCATTCTGAGTTCCGCGCGAGTCAACTCTTCTTCAGCTTTCATTCTAAAAATTAAAAAGAGTAAATGTAAAATTATTCTTCCACCAGACGTGTTCCTCAAAAAGCAGCGGTTTGAAGATTCTTCCTCAGCTAACCGTAATATGATAAAGTATACAAATGGATACAATAAAAACCTACTTGTGTTCTTCCAGTTTACTCTTTGTGTCTGTGATTTCATCTTTGAGACGGTTGATAGCGTTCCGGTCCTGCTCGCATTTGGCTTGCGCTTCTCTTCTCGATCTCTCGATGGCGTTCACTTCTCCGTCCAGAGCGCTCTTCGTCTCCTCGAGTCTCTCCAGCAACGCTTGTTGGTCGTGATGAGCTGAAAATATCCCGCCGAGTGAAATCCTTCAAATTGAATATTTGCAACGGAGGAGCATTCTCAAGACAATATAGGATTCTAGTTTTTTTAGACGATATTTGATGATTAAAAAATTACAATCTAGTAGAAAAATTCTGATTTAACGTATTCATATTGGAGCACTTTTAGCAAAATTTGATACAACTCCTTCCTGATCAGATAATTTCGGCAATAAAATTTTACCAAGAAAAAAATAAAGCTTCAGAAAATAATAAAGAAGTGGAAAAGTGAGTCGTCACGGTTGGATTGGAAGACCAGACACACCTGACACATGATACTCTATTGCAATAGCGGCCGAGATTTGAGGAGTTTTCTGTACAACAAAAATTACATTGGGATTCATCTTTTCGTATATAATTACATTACATTAATGTTATAAATGCCTGGTCATCTGGATTCAATACCTATCAACAACACTTGCTGTTTGTCGTTTTCCGCTCTCATAAGAGCTTCTTCGTGCTGCTGGCAGAGAGTATCTATGGCCGCCTGCAATTGCTGCTCTCTGTCCTGGAGTGTAGCTATCTCGGCATCCTTTTCACCACCCAAGCTCTGCACCGTCTGCTGCATTCGTTTTTCTAAAGATACCCGGACTTGCTCCTGAAATAGAAATTGAAGAGTTTATCTTCTATATATATATATATATATAAATGAATGAATGTTTGTCCTCTATATGCTCCTTTACCATTCATCCGATTTCGATGAAACTTTGGTGAGTTGTTGTGCGCACACCCGTGAAGGTTTCTGAAGAAAAAAATTTAAGATCTGAAAAAAAGAATCGAATACATAGAACCAGCGACATCTCGGAAAAACTTTCCAACTATTTGTGTACGCGCCAGACGGAAAAACAAAAAATATTGTTTATTCAAAATCCACGGTGTTATGAATATCGTTGGAAATATGGAAACCATAACATATATTGTTTGAAAAGTATAAATGAATTTGTATATTTAAAAAAAAATCGGGCTTTTTTGGGCTGAGTAAAAAAATCTTGGTTTCAGGTCGGGTTCGGGTAACAAGTGTGATATTGAGACTCTGATTCGGGCCGGATAGAGCCTGAAGATGATGGGCTTGGTCCGGGTAATTTTATGAAATTTCGACCCGCACAAATCTCTAATCCAAAAGCACTTTAATAAACAGAATTAAAACACTTTCTTTCTTTGAATGGCATTGCAATGCATGCCGATTACTCACTAGTTATTTATGAATGCAGTGAAACTTTGACATAATGGACAAGTGCAGGCGGGGGACGCAGTTAAAGCTGAAAGTTCATTACATGAAAAAGTCAGGATTAAATAAAGAGAAAATTATGATTCTTAATTGAAAGTCTTTTAAATTTGTCTATAATTTAAGGACCAGATAAACAAAGATTTGTTTACTTCTAACTATTTCAACTTATTGGCCAACAAGTGTTTAAAGTGTTACTACTGTATGAACAATTGCTCAATCATATGAATGTAATATTATGACTTGGATTAAAACATGTATAGAATATTTTACTGTATGTTTTTGATATTTTACCGAAATTTCCATTGAATCGAGGTTCAAAACTATTAATGATGAAAGTAATAATACGAATGACTGGCAAAATTGATGTTTGGATTCGTGCTCATAAGCAAGGTTGTCTGTGCTGTCTAAATTCCCTCCCGATTAGCTAGCCACTAGTCCTAACCCAGCTTTATCCTTCTATCTTTACTCACTCCACATTGGGAGCGGACATTAAAAATATTATTACCTTTTCTTCTGTCAGCTTTCGCACATTCTCCGTGTTTGTCTTGTTGAGATTGGAAATAGTCTGCTGATACTCAGCTTCTTTTTTGGAATTCTGCTGAATGAGAGTATTCTTGGTGTCGCGAAACTTTTTCTCCGAAGCCTCGAGATCCCGTAGTAGATTATTCACCCTCCCTTGAAAATGATAGCGGATGAAGATTAGAGAAAGTCTAAGGGTGCGAATGAAACTAAAGTAAATCTGCAAAAAAACCCAAAACCATGAGAAATTTTTGCTTCGTAGCGAAAAACAGCAGCCTCGTAGCAACATTGCACATAAGGTATTGTCATCTACCGTATTAAAGTAAAAATTAATGAAAACTTCTGAGGGCTATAAATTGTAATTCAAGAATTTTCAACAAACCTTTTAGATTTTCTTCACTGAGTAATGTCTTCTGGAGTTCTTTGTCGAGTTTTTGTCTTTTGCTCTCGACGACCTCTAAATTGCTCGAGGAGTCGAACAGGATTCCCTCCAGGGCTTCTTTCTCGCTCCGCAGGGAGGCGAGCTGCTCTTGTAGAGTCTGCGCATCTTTATCGTTCGCGTCCAGCATCACCTGTCGAGGAGGACACACGAGGCCGGCCCCGTCGTTATTCGGCTACAAAAATATTGCCCTCCGAGCTCGAACGGCGCACCTCGCTCTCATGTTTGAAATGTACCAGGAGGCGATACGAATGAGAGAATAAGAGAATTCGAATCAATACAAGTTTCATTGAGAGGAAGGCGTGATGCGAAAATTCGACCCTATTCACCTGCTTCTCTTCACACTCTTTCACCAGCTCCTCCAGTGTCCTATTCAGACGTCCGTTGGTCTCGGCCGCCTGCTCCAGCCGCTGCTGCAGCCGAGCGATCTCCTCGGCCAGAGAGTCCCTCTTTCTACCCAGAGCGCACAGCTGAGAGCCGAGGTCGCTCCGTTCTCTTCGCGCCTGCGCCAACTCCAGCTCCACCTGCGGGGTGTTGCAAAACGTTAGTAAAGAATGAAGGGCGATAGTGAATCGGGTGGGATGTTAAAACCATACCCACCTTTTCTTTTTCACCGTCCAAGAATTTTATTCGTTCAGCGTATGCATTTCTGTCGGCCTCCAAATCCAGCCGGGACTGTTCAGCGGCGAGAAGCTCTTTCCGTAGAGAATTCAGGTCAGCCTGCGCTTCACCGTTTTGATTACGAAGACTTGCTTTGTCGTCATCCAGCTGAAATACAGATGGCAAACTCAATATATGAACGTAAATGACAGTGCTAATTTGAAAGAGTGTTCCTTGGAAGAATTTGATAGTTTCGTGAATATTTCTTTAATGGTAGAATCTTAGTTACCAATTATATGATTGTAGTCCAAACCGTTTGTCACAATATTCGTACAGCGGTCAACTGGTCAGCTTCGGTTGCAGCGTTCACGGGTTCAAATCCCAGTACGGACAATTTCATAAATTGATTTTTCAATATATTTACAGATGAGTGTTCGAAGGCACTTATGTGTGTGATGGATAAATAAACTTCCACCTATCTGATCCTAAAAACTGGGCTTACCGAGAGCAATTAGCTAACCACTATTTCTGTCCTAGTCCTATCTTTCTATATCTGAAAAAAAGGATGTGGAGTGATTAGGTAACGAGCAATTCTCGTAGAATAGCTATTAAAGCAAGCTCGGTCAGCATTGGGAGTGGGAGTGGTTAAAAAAAAATAGCCCAACATGTCACTCGTTTGCTTAAGTCGTGTACAGCATCAGCTCATGTTGGAATCTCAGTAGGAAATATTAATACTATGATAGTAGAATGGTAGCAAATAAAAATAAATCATTAGATATCAGACCTATGAGCAAAAGAAATCACTAGAAAACTGTTTAGCCTAGACATATCAAGATCTTTTCACGAAATTCTGAGCTCTACGGAAAAGAAGGAGTAGTTTAAATGAATTAATCCTCATTAAATGCGATACAAAAAAGTTTCCCTGTTGAAATAAAAAATGTAACCGTACCCGTTTGATATCTTCTTGCATTTGCTTCTTCTCCTGTTCCAGGGTATGGACGGCAGCATCTAGTTTTTCCAAGGAATCTTGCAAATCGGCTCTTTCCAAAAGGTATCTCTCCAATTCCATTTCAAGATCCCCTGCAATTTCTTAAATTAAATCCTGCACATACTAATTCCCTAATTTCATTAGACAATTAGACGTTGCGTTCCCGTTTACCTTAGCATAGGCTGTGCACCTTGGTTTTTTTTTAAATTTATTCATTATTATCATCTAACTCATTGAATTGCTAATGTTTCGATTGATCCATAGCTAGGTATAAGGGATTTCTAATCGGGTGTTTACGATTTCGTTTGAGTAAAAAGGTTCAGATTGTGGGACAGTGACATCTATTGACGAGAAAAAAAATTGAATGATATTTGTACGAACTTTCCTGAAATTAATGTCATTGATAAAATTTAGATAACCAGAAATAAAAGAAGGATCCATTTGACAGTGAGCTACCACTTCAACACTCAAATAGTCCAATGGACATTAGCGCCCTATCCACCGTATACAGTAGATAGTAAGTTGAAGATGTCTCAATCGACTGTTATCTGTTTTCAAAATTCTAGTTAGTTATATTTTATTCGTGTAGAATTTTTGTAAAAAACACATTGAACATTAATTCTCATTGATAGTTATCACTGTTTCAGAATTTGAACTTTTTTACTCACCCTTGAGGGGAAAACTTCCCAGAGACTTTTAAAAAATGATGCATCGACAATATTTCAACCTCTAGTTTTCTCCATTTGCGATATGAGTCCATCGGCTTCCGATTTATTCTGCTCGAGTAGATCTCTCGCCAGATAGCTCTTGCTCAACTCCTCGCGCAGATTAAGCAGCTCCTCTCTCGTCCGACTCGATCGATCTTCTTCTGATCTGGAATATGGTCACATGAAATGTAAAAAAAAATGTGAAAATCATCAAAAAAAATTCATAAAAATACGAAGATAGGCAAAAGAGCTCGTCTGTCACGTTACTCGGTGAGCTGAAAGTTTCATTCGTCAGTTAAAAAGTATTTTAAAACTATCAAATCTAATACCTCAAGAGAGATTCCCTGTTGGCCCCTTCCCGCTGCAGTCTGTCTATTTCATCTTGAGCTGAACGTTTTTCAGCCTCTAATGAATCAATGAGCTTCTGCATTTTGCCATTGGTCTTCTGAAGTTTTTCATAATCCGACGTCAACGTATCAATCTACGAAAGCGTTCATATTTATTGCTGTGTAAATATTTCATTACAATAAATGTATGCGGAGTCAGTCAAATAAATATCTCGCTAAATAATAACGAATTGGATTGATGCAACAACAAACGGGACCTTCAACATACCATAGAGCATATTTCTGATCTGTTCTTCTCCAGTGCGTCTTTATCGCTTCGGAGGGTTTCCGACGTTTTGACTGCCAAATCCCTCTCCTGCACTGTCTTGTTTAGCTGCCCGTTGGCCTGATCCAGTTTCGATTGCAGCTCTTGAACCTTGCTTTCGAGAGCGGCGACGCTTGCTTCCGACTGGTCGCACTGCTTTCGTGAGCCGTGCAGCAGTTCGCGATTGCTTTGTAGTTTCACCTGTTATTGAAAACAATTGAAAAATACCAATGTGTGGTTAGAATAAGTCATCAATCTATTTTGTTCTCCGCAATAGCATTATTTTATTATGAACCTCGGGCTCCATTTTTACTTTAGAAATATGAAAACCTGACAAATACTCCGATTACTTCACCTGGAGTTCGTGGATATGCGTCTGATGGCGTCTGAGAGCGGCTTGCACTGCTGAAACGGTGCTCTCGGCCAGGGCAGTTCCCGCAACTCCACCTCGAGTGTCTGCAGATCTGGATCGTGTGAGAACGATGGCATTTAAATTATAAAAGGAAAAAATAATAGTAACACATGAAAGCGTACGGATCAGCGACCGGTTTGAAGCCGATATAATATGATTGCATTTCGGCGAGTCACCTCAAGTTCAGTAAATTTTGTTTATTCCATCTCACACGGGATATCGGAACGTCCGGAGATGGACAATGAAAGGGAAGAGTTACCCGATTTAGACTCGACGTACCGATCGAATTTTATAATGTTAACATGACAATAGAGTACAGTATTAACCCTCTGGCCCCCAACTTTGATAAATCGGCCTTCAGCACACTCCTGGCAATCATGGCAATCATTTGAAAGCTGTGTTACGCGATACGTCCAGAGAGAACTGTAAATTCTTTGGGCGAAAAAAACATTATCCGTTCAGTTTAAGCATTATAACACAATATCCTTTCAAAAATGATATACCTGTGGGACGAGGGAGGCGGAGGAGGCGACGGCGGGGGGGCATGAGACAGATGAAGGTGCGGTGGAGCGTGCTGCCCGTTGCCATTTGTGTTGGCCCTGTCACTGTCTCTGAGCACGGCCCTCGCCACGCCGGCGAGTGCTCCTCGCAGGGCGCCAGCCTCGCATCGCAGCGCTCCCAACTCTGCCAAGGCGCCTTCCGCTGAGCGACTCCGCTCCTCCTGTAAAGTTCTGTATATTATAATGCCTGTCTGCTGAATACGCCATCTACATCTGCTCGGTGATTAGATTTCCGGCTAAGTCAAGTCTCAGATTTCCATTATCAATAAGAAAATTGTTTTCAGATGTAGCGCACAGGTGTGAGAAATGACTTAACTTTGTCGTGGTTTGTGTGACTTTATTTAATTCTCATTGAGTTTATCTCAACCGCTTAGGTATTCGCAATACCTATTGAATCGGTAAATTGTAATTTTAAATATTTCATTATATTAAGGTAAGAACTCTTCATTTAATAATGACTCACCAGAGCTCGCAATTCAGCAGTGAGCTGCTGCAGCTTAGCGTCGCGCTGAGATATTTCCATCCGATCGGCTTCATGCCGTCTGTCTGTCTCCGCTAATCGTCGTTTCAGTTCTGAGAGTTCCCTATCAGCCTGCATTCAAAATCATAATAAAGTATAGAATTTCTAAAATCACAATTATTGTACTATGAAATGTCAAGTGTAAGGAAGTTAGAAAATACCAGATCAGTGATTGCCGAACGATAGCACGCAGGCTACAGGTAGCTTGCGGCGGTATTTTCAGTAGCAAGTGTGTTTTTTTTCATCAACTCCTTTTGGGATAAGATATGCCGCGATTCTAACATGAATAATTAATAAGTAAAATGTGTTCCATAATTTTAAGCATACTTATACTCCTGAAACAATACACTGCAGAGTGTTGAAAATGCATCGAATACTTTTTCAACGACAATGTCAGACCCAACGGATCCAGTAATTCTAGCAGGAGTAGTAAACGTCGATATATCAGATTTTGGCAACCAGAGGGTTAGTATAAACTTTCTTTTCAACATTATGCTGAGAAATAATATATTTCGCAAACCAAATTCCAATAAAGTAGTTATTCAACAAGATGCCGTTCAAATATGAAGGAAGAGCTAACATTTATTTCAAGAGTTTTTTTTAAATACAAAATAAATGAGTGCCTCTGATATGTAATATTACTGAATATGCAATATTCTATTTTATTTTGTGTAATATAATACATTGACCACGGTGATAGGTTCATGTCTTAGCCGTGTCAATGCACGAAATGATAATTTAGGCATAAAATTGATATCACTTTAAAGGTGTTGACTGTCAATTCTAGGTGGAGAGGCATTATATTTTAAAAATAAAATTTAATTTGTTTGTACTACTTTCACATGATTATCAGGACCGGTTTCACTCATTAAGAGCATTATCAACTGGTAAAAATAACAGGGCTATTTACATAAAATTGTATATACAGTTTGTCCGCTTTATGACATTTTAGGTTTAGAATGTATAGAAAAAATTCCTCTGCACGTAGTGGCAAAATTTGATATGAGCCATTATCCATTCAAAAGTAATTTTTTTGAAAAAATATGTCTATTTCTCAAAAAGGATGAGAAACCAAAAAAAAATTGTTACATATCGTTGTTTGGCCCCACACATATACAGCATCATTTTTACTACTATAGGGTGGCAACAATGGCAATGCAACTCGCACTTCCTGTAAAAAGTTTGAAACGCTGTGAACATAATATCGTCGTTGTTCTGATAGAAGACACTAACTGAAAAATACTGGTTTCGAGTAATTGGAATTGGAAGTTTACCAAATGTTTGAAATGCTATACCTTTTTCATTAAGTCTGTTTGTACAACACTGTTTTTAAGTAAAAGCATAATTTATAAAAATAAGTGTGTTCTTCCAGAACAGCGACAATATATCATATAAAGTTTATATTTCTTAATATAAAATTAAAAATGATTTTGTTACACTAATGTGACGCGTTTCCCCTCCTTCATCTTCAGACTAACTATATCGCAAGGTTATTTATTTCTAAGGTAAACAATGATTTTAATTCTCATGATTCTACGATTAAAATTTTTGAGCCAGCGGAATAGCGAAGTCAAGAATTTTAAATTTGTATTAAAAGTGAATTTCCACAAAGTTACTGCCGAATCCATAGAAAATATTTAAATTTCTTCTTCTGTCAAGTATGTACGGTCAAACTGACATATCAACCTCTGCCATCACGCCACAGATTATTATATTGTAGCTCACTTTGTTAAAAAATATCCGTTGATTATTGTCATAGTATTTTGTACAATAATAAGTTTTTCAATAATTATTTTTTCATTCATGACATAGTAAACAGGGTTATTGAATTTTTTTTCCTTCGCCGACGCAGATGAGTTCTTCGATTTGACTCTCAAATGGTCTACATATTATGGGTGACAATTAAGAAAAGTTTTCGCTTCGGTTTATTTCATGTATTTTCAAAAAAATCTAAATATCTGGTCTAAAAAAGTTCTACTATATACCGTCACAGAGGTCCGTATATTCGTCAAGCTATTCGGTCACCCAGGAATATTGATACTTTAACCGCCATCGTTAATGTGGAAGTGAATGTCGCTGAATTAAAAATGAAAAAGGAGTTAACCTCATCCGACGCCTTCCCGGCCGGGCTGTCCGTCGCAGTGGCGAGATCCCGACATACAAATTCCAGTTCAGTCTTTACTTTTGCCAGGTCGCGATCGGTGGCCGACCGCATCTCGGAAAAGAGGCGCTTCACCGACACCACGTCTCGCCAGAGGGCGAGCAGGCGGTTGTGCTCTGTCGTATAATAGTCGTTGAACGCCTGTAAGTCGTAAAATAAATCGAGATTTAGACCGGAGCCGGCGGTAGCGTGTCAGGAGACGGTCGCTCGGCGGTGAACTCACCTGCTCTTCGTCCTTCCACTCGTCCTCTTTGACGATCATTTCTTCTCGAAGGGCTTCCCAGTCGTTGGTGAGCTTCTGAAGGTCACCGGTCAGAGCGTCGTTGATGTGATGCGATTCCTCGAGCTGCTCTCGGAGAGATGAGTTTGCCTGGATGTACTTTTCGCATCTGAAGTTATTATGAACACCGCGCTCGTTAGACAATATAAAATAGAATTATTTTTTTGGCACATTAAGAATTGAAATATAACATCGGTTGACCATTTTACGAAAAGAATATACTAAAAGTGGACTCTTTTAATATTTGTCCCAGGAGACGCGGTCAAAGAAAATTGCTTTCATCCCAACACTAGAATTAATATTCTTTTTCAAATATCGAGGATATACTGAAAGAACGCATTAAGTAAGTTTTTGATGGTTTTCTGTTTTAAATGTCGAATGAAGGCAATTTGACACTCGCGTACTGGTAGAACGTAGAACGCACCAAGTCATATGATATAATGGGTTTTGAAAAAACAGTATTGACTAATATTGTTATTTTTTTTATTCTGGCAGAAAGCATGATATGACTGCAACTCATCGATACCAAATCTTATTATCTGTATGCCAAAAAGATTATTCATAATTGATTATAATGTAAAAGAAAATCTATTTAAATGAAAAACAATTGTACCTAGGAGAGGGGGATTACTTTGAAAAAAAAGTTATGCCTTAAATGCGATTATCACAGAGCTCGTTCTATCTTCTCAACATTATAATTTTATGAAAAATAACTTTTTTTTTCAATTTTTATGACTGGCAGATTCATAGTCATGATCAGAACTTCTGAAACGTTTAAGTCGACAGACACTACTGCTTGAAGCGGTCATCTCACTTTCTTCTCTCCTCGTCGAGTTTCCTGAGAGCGGTTTCGAGGTCGAGGATGCGCTCGTCTCTGGCTTCGCGGAGGTGCTGCTGCGCCTGTTCCAGGGCGGACGAGACGGCCGGAGCGGCGGCGGACGAGACGCGGTGCGAGGCGGAGGCGGTCGGCGGGGGCAGCGCGATCGCGGCCGGGGCGTTCGAGCGGCTCCGGTAGGATTCGACGGCCTCCGGCGCGTGACTCTCCAGATCTGAACACCTCTGCTTGTATTGTAGCACCTATTCGAATATAACTGTGTTATCCTTTAAAAGAATATGTGAACACATTTTTTTAAAATAAAATACAATCTGTTTGCACTGCTTCCACATGTTCATTATGAGCGGGACCGGTCTTTCTCATCACGAGCATTATCAACTGATAAAAATACAATCATAACAGGGCTATTAATATAAAATGGAATGTTTACAATTACAAGGTACATAAAACAGTTGGTTCATGAACTGAGACAATAATTTACAGGTATTCATTACCTGTTATGATTGTATTTTTATCAGTTGATAATGCTTAAAATATTAATGCCTTTCCACAAAGAATTGCCAGTTAACTCAGGAACTCTACTAAAAGGTACAACACAATTACAAAAATAATTGATAGATATGACCACGGTAGTAGTATTCGTTTCCTTTCAAAAATTATTTAAATGAAAGCTTGATGAAAAGACAGCGAGAAACCGTCATCAATGTTAAATGAATGATTTTGCCGAAACCGAATAAAAAATTCACAATTCTGCCTAAGTGGAATACTTGAATCTAAATAACTATTCGAAATTCATCTCTGAACGAGACGGAAAAACAAAAAATATTGCATATCCAAATAGAGGTCCGTACGGGCCTGGGCTTGGCCCGCGGACCTTTACCATGCACGGCCCTTGGGCTGGGTTCGGGTGGGAAAAGACAATTCAGATTCGGGCTCGGGCCGGGCCTGGGTAAAGAATTCAAATTTAGTCAAGTCAGCCATAAGGCAATAGTTTTTAAAACTTAAATAATCTATTTCACATGTGCTATGAATATCGTTGGAAATATGAATAAATAACATATATCATTTGAAAAGTATAAATGAATTACTATATTTAAAAAAATCGGTCTTTTTTCGGGCTGAGAAAAATAAATCTGGGCTTCGGGACGGGTTCGGAAACAAGTGTGATATTGAGACTCGGGCTCGGGCCGGGCCGGGGCTGAAGATGACGGGCTCGGACCGGGTAATTTTATGAAATTTCAGTCCGCGCATTCCTCTAATCCAAAAGCACTTTAATAAACAGAATTAAAACACAAACCCCTTCTTTCTTTGAGTGGCATTGCAACGCACGCCGGGTACTCGCTAGTAATTTATAAATATAAACCATAACTCACCTTAGCCTGCAAGCGTGCGACGAGCGCGGCCTGGTCGTGATGGGCGCGGCGGTAGGCATCCAGACGACGACGGTAGCCCGCTTCGCGTCCTCTGGGTCCGAACCCGCCCCCCGGTGACTCCGGAGGACTCTCGTCTGACCTCGAAGAGTCCATTTTCCCGACGGATACCTGGCAGGAACAGAGATATTATTATTGGCAAAACCTCGATATTGAAACACGACTCCGTCTCCGGAGGGAGCGACGCGGGGGTTCTCGCGGCAAAATTTTTGCACGCGGGAGCCGCGCCTCGCACCTTCGGGCGGAGCTAGAACGTGAGATTTCAAAATTCGACGGTCACCTGAGCGTGCGGTCTGGCGGTCGCAGCTCCGGCGGAAATCCCTCGCGGCCTCCTGTCGGTCCCCACTCCCCTGGCGCTTCTCGGCGGCGACTGCGCCAGCGAGAGAGGTTCTCTGCCTGCTGAACCCTAAATTCCCGTCCGAACAGATAAAATGCACGTCATTCGGTTAGTTTTCTGGAACCGACGGCGGTCGTAGGAACGGCGCCGTTACCGACGAGCCACAATAATATTTAGGCGATTCGGGCGCCGTTCGCCTATAACAGATTGAATCAATTGAATATTATGTTATTATTCATTTGCGCGTAGTCAAGACGACGTGAAGCAAATCCAAAATGTGTGTCACGCATGACAGCCCTCGCCCTCGCTCTCGGTCCCTCGACTATTTATTATTGCAACGTATAAAGTCTTTCGCTTGCTCTCCTCACCTGGGTGAATACTAACACCACATCTGAACACGTAATGCTCACACGTGCGCTCGCTCGGCATTCATAATTCGTTTTAATTCTAATCAGTTTAATATTAAGTAATTGTGAATGGCGTTCGCACATATAGCAAACGGTGTATATTTGTTGGTTTGCCGATATGACCAAAATTACGCGAAAGATAATATACTGAGACTATCGGACACAATGATTCAGTATAATTATATTCCTCGGTTAATAAATCTTAACTTTGAATTTGCTTTTTAATGGTTTACGCAAATGTATTACCTACGTTAGTAATTCTATTTTGTAAAAAGTAATCTATTTTTATTTATGTCTGTGCTTACATTTGTGTAATTGTTATCGATATCACAGTATGTACCAGTGTTTTGTAATATACTACCGCCGCTTCCAATTATGTTTACCAAACCTAGCGGTTCTCAACCGTCGTCCCGTGAACTTATCACGTTGATTAACAATAATTGGTAGTTTTTCAAAAAAAAAAATACGACTAGGCGTAAATAAATTTTGTAAGAATAATTTTAACTAAAACGTCATATTTTGACGTTGCGTAAACATATTTATTTATTTATATGATGACAGTGACCTAAGGTAAAATAATAGTCTCAATTTATAATTTTACGTTCACTTTTGACACCTGTACATACCAAATCAACTGCTATCTGTGGTGAAATATTTTTTTGTCAAAAGTGTAAATAAAATATTTCGAGGACATTGCCGGGTTCCGCTCCGTATGCGGTATTATTATTATTTTTAACCACATCCGCTCCCTATTCGGAGCATATGGCCGTCACGCGGTTCCTTCAAGCTTCTCTGTCCTCCGCCGGTCTCCTCGTTTCCTCCCAGGTCATCCCAGCATCCCGTAGCTCCACCGAATACATCCTATGAATGGTCATCAGTAGCCTTCCAGGACGACGGAATACAGATTGTATATTGATAGAAAAGACAGGCTCCCCTGGGGAATCCGCAGCACGCACCCAAGCCAGGTTCATCGTCACTTTTTTATTTTGGACGTAATAAGAGGCTGGTCCGTCCACTCTCTTACCTCCGAGTTCCTGACAAAATCAAACCACCGTACCCCTAGTATTCGCCGCAAGCATCTGATTTCAAAGCACCGTATACGGTTACGCTGTGACTTGGTGAGGTGCCATGACTGGCAACCGTAAAACAGCAACGTCAGAATGCACGAGAATAAGTGGCACTTGGTTCTAACTGATTACACGACGAGTTCTATAATACCGAGCGGTATTGTATGGTTGTTAAAAATTAGGTAGCCTCGTTTTAAAACTGCGATCTTGACGAAAATCTTCGTTGTGAAATGCCACCGACCGCAGTATTTGCAGAGAGTCACCTTTGTCTAACTATGTTAGGAATCTAGAGGTCCTGATTGGAATTTAACAGAGCTTATTCCAACCATTTCTGGGCACCGTGGTTCGTGACTATGGGTGAAACCTAATTATCATCAATATATTTGAAATTCAATATTGCAGTCGCGCGATTTTTAATATTACATATTACAATTTTAGTTCAAATCCAGCTAACACTCGACATCTGGGCGGATGGGCAGGCAGAGGGAAAGCAATGTCAAATTAGTTCATGTGTCTTGCCGGAGGGAAAAAGCTCGGGACCGAGATGTCTGGAGAGCGATTGTGCAGTCGCCCGTGGACAATAAAACACCAAGTAATTTATAAACACATTTTTATCGTATCAGATTACTGCAAATAACCTTTTAAATCTACACTTTTCATTTTGGTGTGTCGCCAATTTCTCATAGACGATAATTTTTCGATAGTGTGAAAAGGTTTAGTACAACTAGCCGGCGGTAGGTCCTATGCGAACGAACGAATCTAACCGACCGTATCATTGAAGTGAGCGGGAGTCACTCGTTCGCGACTCTGGAAATATTGGTGTCATTCAAATCGTGCGTCATATCCTTCCCGACCTGCACGAAAGAGCAGTTCAAACAAACGATATCAGAGATTCCGAATAGAACCACGGAAAACAGCGAGTTTCGAAGTGTTCATTCAATGTGTGAATACTATTATGAAATCGAATAAACCGTACTTAATAATACGCAAAAAATGAACGATAATAAATCTTGTCATCCTACAAAGCACTTCATCCTGTGAGAGAAAGGGTTGACATTTTTATTGCCGTCTACTGTTAGCATAGGCGCGCGAGAGGCTCTACGGCGGTTTTTTTCCATCCATGTCCCCTCCCAAAATGGAGCATATTGCCTAATGGAGGTATCTCAACGGAATGTTTCCTACGAATACTGCTCGCTATTCAGTTACAGCTCGCAGCTCAATTGTCCGTATTGGGATTCGAAACCGTGACACCCGTAATGCAATGCACCGCGGACCCGATCCAGTGCGGACAGTTTCAATAAGTGATTTTTCAACCGATTTATGGATTTCTGTTCGTAGGCATGGATTTTTGTGATATCTAGAATTCTTTCCAACACATCCATCCGATCTTAAATTAAAGGTAGGTTGAGCAACTGAGTAACGAACAGTTATCTTAGAAAAACTTCTATTGAGATACATCCATCAGGAGTCCATATGCTCGACATCGAAGCGGACACGGTTAAATAAAACCATATGTGTTTGTATTAGTTTACTATATAATATACATGTTGGCTGAATCATATTGCTATATATACTTAATAAATATACACATAATACATAAAAATGGTCTGCTCTATTCTAGGAACTGAAAGCCTGTTTCACAAAGAAGATAAAGTGTTTGCGATGGGGGGGGGGGGGTTACCGTGCGATCGAAATGAGATTTCTGTGTCATAATTATTTGAGTAAAACGAAACGCATCCGAGTATTATTTAAATCATATTTTTATTAAAAACAATTAATAAAACGACCTCTATTCAAACTTGAATCAACAGATAATAATAACATACTTATATATTATATTTATGCAGTATTGACGTTTTTATTTAACAACTTGCTCTCTGATATCGTTTTTAATAAAAAAAAATAACGTCACTTCTCGCTAACAATTCGAAGAATCAGAAAGAAAAACATTAAAAAAATATTGATTGTTGTTAATCACAGACTTATGTCAAAACACGTTTGAATAAGAATTGACCCATAGATAGTTGATAACCGGTGCCATGAGACCTATGCTAAAAATACTAATATATTTTTTATTATTATTATCATATGGCAATGTATCAAAGAACATATTGATAAACGTGTTTACACATAAAATAAAATGATAATGTGTATATAACATAATGCAATATTAATTAATGAGATATGTCGCTTCAGCGTTATCGGTATCCATCCGGGATTATCAATTCGACGGTCGATCGGTTGGATGTTTGCTGTTGTGTTTGTGTGGACTGTCCATACAGTCTTCAGACAGGTATCACGAGGTTACGCTCGTTTCGATTTGTTAAATGCGTGATACATTTTTATACAGCACGTTATCATAAAAGTTTATCACGCACCAATTTGACATATCATCATAAGAATTATACAAAAACTGTCAAACCACATTCAAGCGATACAAGTCATTTTTTCCAGCTAGTTGTTCTGTCACAATCGAATTCCCGCAACTAAAATCGTGCATTGGCAGGTGACGAGTGAAGAAGAAGTGAGTTTTAAATGACAAAACATATGTATACCGATTGAATTCCAGTAAAGAACATAAATGCCAGTAAAAAGCAAAATACTGAATCACTTCAATGTCGACTTCGAATTACATAATTCACTATCATTCATTATAGTCTAGGCTGCCACAGTGCCACACGTCCCGGCTTATAGATCTATGTCCCCGTGTCCCGGTCCGTGAGTCAGTTGACCCTGAATTTTATCAACCTAGCTAGACAGGCAAAAACAACTAAAGCAAAACGAGTCAATGTGAGAATGAAAGGCGTAAGTGTGGCAGGGGGACATGGAAAAGAGCGAATTACAGATGCGTCGCTCGTCCCTGCGCTTCCGTCGCGCATCTCGCGACACGTATTTGTTTGTTTTAATTGTCGTCTTATCACTGGCTTTTATAGTTTGTAAATAAATCCGCAAATATGTTGATTATATAGTTTTTCATTTTATTCTTCTACCCTTCAATTCACAAACGTTTCAGTCAGCGTCTCCACAATTACGGCAGCCCTATTAAAGTAAAGCGAAGCTATTCCAACTTTTTAACGTGAAACATATTAAAATTCCGCTAACGACCTCATTAGGACTTGAAAATACAAATCTATCGGCATTGAAAGCAATCAATCGGTCTGGTGACTTTGGACTTTGGCCGTCTGCTGCGGCGCGAAAGACTCACTTCGCTTCCAGTATTATTGCATAAGCCTGTACATACTGTAATGCGGAAAGTCACACGACTTGACCCGAGACACGGTGTTTTGTTGATAAACAATTATTGAATCGTAAAGTTGATTAGATCTTTCTTTCGGTAAACAAGTCAATGTCTACCGAATCTTTTATCGTAAAATTTGGGTATGCGACTGCTACGCGACGGTCCGAGAGAATAAATATTTACATGTGCCGTTATCGGTCATTACGTTATAAGCCAGTTCTAAGCGGCTTCCGTGCATTTTATTCGGCGTCTGCGGCCTTCCATCGGTTTCCCCGCTAACCGCGTACAAAGGGCACAGTGAGCTGTGAGATATCTTGAGGACCTCAGGTCTCCGCTTTCCGCCTGCCAGTCTAGCAAACGATGATCGCATTCACTCAGAACCGAAATTTTACTCGGAGCGATTTTACCGCCCATTAACATTGTTTAAAAATATGTCCCATGGAAAATCGAAGAGTGCCATAAAGTGGGGCTGTAGAATCTCAGCGTACGGGAGCAGCGGTGTAACTGCAGGACGCATAAGCCCGGCAACGCATTAGGTCCTCGGGATCACACAAGTAATCAAACAGTTTTACGTAGGAAAATTTTCACCCTTCCGGTACCGCGATTAGGCAGCACGTTGCTCAGTTGCAGCGCAAAGAGATCAAACAGCGCCATATTTATTTCTTCGGCGCATTTTCTGCTTATAATATTAATCATTTACGTAATAATATAATTAATTTACGACATCTACTGAGGATGCTTGATGGGATTTCAATGTCAAATTTGAATTGTTGAGATTTTGTACACTTCCGTGTATTTTGTCACTAACGACTCCGGTTTTGCCTTTCGGCATCTTCTGGCATTCGTGTACTCTAATGCCTGAAGATTCCGAAAGGCGAAACCCGAGTCGTTAGTGACGAAATACATGGAAATGTACAAAATCTCAACAATTCAAATTTTATAATAATATATGGTTTTTTATGTAGAGTTAAAAAATATAAGCTATTGAAATCATAAACATGATTTTCAAAGCGACAAAATTTGTTATCAACGAAGTAAACAAGATTTTTAAATTATACGTGTTCTAACTTTGAGAATTTGAGCACTATAATGACACCGAATTCTCAAAGTACAGGAGTATCTGTAGTAAGTCAGTTATTTTCAGATAGGGCAAACATGGAAGGAATGAGTCATCGAGACGATACAGTTAGACACATTGTTAGCTCGCTGATTGTCCTATTTGCATCACAGATATCCGCGACGATTGATTCGATTGAAAAATCAATGCATGTCCATGGAGGGTCATAAAGATCAATCAACCTCAATGGGGAAGTCTTTTAATGATGAAAAAGATCCGACCCAGAGATTGATCGCGGTCCTAATTCCTAAAAGATAAAACAACATATTTTTCGGTACGTACTTGATGATGTTTTCTATTTAAAGCCGTTGAAAAAATTTCAAGAACAAATACTAAATGGAAAGATATTTAGAAAAATAAAAACATTTTTTTTTGTATTAAATATAGGTTTACTACAATTTTAAACAAACGGATTTACACTTAAAATTTAGCTTATTAAATCTTTCAAGTTTAAATTTGTATCATTCAGCAATTTAAAAAAATATTACTGAAAAATTTATTCTGGTTTACTTGTTAATAGTGTTAAAAATAAAAACGACTGCTCGCTACTGCATTCGAAAAGAAATAACCAAAAATTTCGCCATACCCGATAATGTTTTTGATGTGGATCGGAGTTAGGATTGAATAAAAAATTTGCAAGGATAGTGCTCTGTATTCTGCGTGTTATACTTCTGCGGGCTGTCGATTAAAAATACACGAAAATAAAACAACTATCTCTACTGGAGAGCAACTAATTTGAAAACTAATATTATATGAAACGACAAGATTTTCTCAAAAACACGGCGTTGGTTTAATAACAGTAATTTAAAACATTTTTGATGTAATTTTGTTATTATCGTTTTATTATTATTATACTTATATCTGTCGTTATACTGCCGATATAAAATTTAATACACATATCTCCGAATAGGAAAAGGCGGGCCTCCCTTTCGGGGCGCCCGGGCGCTCTCTCCGCTCCGCAGACTAGATCCTGACATGCGATCGTCCCCGGAGCAGAGCGGGGAGCGTCGCGGCCTGGCACAATCGATAGACGCGATCCGCGGCTCGCGCTCGGGTCTCGACCGCGCTTCCGCGTTAGCCCCCGCCCTCGATCGACCGCCATTAATTTATTATAGCAGCGATTTATTTCAACATGATGTAGCCGCATAGCCTCCGCTAATATTTTTATATCGCATATAAATACCGAACGGCAGTGACAAAATACGCCCAACAATAAGGAAAGCTCTGGAAAAATGGGTCGCTTCCGAGGTCTGGCTTGCGCGAAGGATGAAAATAGATTCGTCACGCTATTAACTTCAGATTAAACCAGAAATCAAAATACGGAAAGTGGGGTGGAATATGCTGTCGAAAAGGTTGCGAGTCAGCTGAAGGGGTGATCAATTAAAAAAATATGATTCGTTGATAAATTGAGTCATTTAAAATCTGATTTTAAGCGAAATGGATCGGAAACAATTGAAAATGAACAATGTTTTTTTTCGTTTTTTTAAATTCCCTAATGTACTCCATTTTGTATTCAGCACCACCCGCTACGGCTTCATACTCTTCTTACAGGGTGTAAAAACATTATGCGTGTTTGAATTTTTTGCCAGGAATATCCGAGGAGAAATTCCTCAGTATTTCGTTGCATGCATTCTAGTGTGAACGAAGTTAAATAACAAATAATTAATTTACCACGATTGATGACGACTCTAAAAACAACCGATAAATATCGGTACGAGCTCGTAGACCGGATTTTCCGCTCATTCATGATCCCTCTATCAATAGCCGGCTAATGGAATAAATATTATTAAATCATTTGAAATAATGATTATCGTACGATCGCTAAATGTAAGATTCTATAAATTTGTCGGATCAGTGGAAGAGTAGTCAACGTCGTTTTCTTCGGTTACGGATTTCGCGAGCTCAAATCTCGGTACGGACAGTTTCATAAATTGATTTTTCAATCAATTTATGGATTTCTGTTCGCAGGCATCTATGTTTGTGATGTCTAGAATTCCCTCCCACCTGTCCGATCCTAAAAACGGGGCGCAGTGAGAGCGATTAGCTAACCACTAGTCCTGTCTTAGTCCTATCCTTCTATCCCTACTCTCTTAAAAAAAGAGATGTTGAGTAACTGAGTAACAATCAGTTTTTGTAGAAAAACTTCTGTTGAAATACCTCCATTAATCCCAATGTGGAAACATTGAGAGCGGACTTAGTTAATAAAAAACATTCTGTAATATAATTCATCATTACCAGAGTATCGACGAGCAATTAATACGTTTAAGAGTGAGGTGCGAAGCGACGACGACGGCGCGAAGTCTTCTTTGCGCAATTATAATATATCGATACCTCAGTTTCAAAGTGCAACAAGTCAAAAATTTGCAGTTTTGAGTTAAGTTTTAGGAAATGCTTAGATGATCGATATCTACCAGTTCCAAAATGTAACAAGTGGTAATCAATGGTTTTTTAGAATGACAGAATATTATTACTTTAAATTCAAACTGTAAAAACCTCCGAAAACTTTTATATTTATTAAAAAAAAATTGAATCATTTTGATAATATCATAAATATAAATACATTTTTTAGATAATCCTAGAATTTCATTAAAATTTACAAAAAAATGATGTACAGTAGAAGATTAAGCCCGCCCAAAATCTTGTTTCCTGATTATCTCAGAATTATGCTGTTTGAGTTGTTACACTTAGGAACTGAGGTATCGTCGGCGTCCGTGGCGCAGTTGGTAGCGTCGTTGGCTACGGTTACGGATGTTTCGGGTTCAATTCCCGATGCGGATGGTTTTCATAAATTGATCTTTCAATCCACCAGTTCCAAAATGTAACAAGTGGTAATCAATGGTTTTTTAGAATGACAGAATATTATTACTTTAAATTCAAACTGTAAAAACCTCCGAAAACTTTTATATTTTTTAAAAAAAATTGAATCATTTTGATAATATCATAAATATAAATACATTTTTTAGATAATCCTAGAATTTCATTAAAATTTACAAAAAAATGATGTACAGTAGAAGATTAAGCCCGCCCAAAATCTTGTTTCCTGATTATCTCAGAATTATGCTGTTTGAGTTGTTACTCTTAGGAACTGAGGTATCGTCGGCGTCCGTGGCGCAGTTGGTAGCGTCGTTGGCTACGGTTACGGATATTTCGGGTTCAATTCCCGGTGCGGATGGTTTTCATAAATTGATCTTTCAATCCATTTATCGATTTCTCAACTCCCTCCCACCCATCCGATCCTCACGTGGCCTAGCGAAAGCGATTAGCTAACCACTAGTCCTATCCTAGCCCTATCCTTCTATCTCTACTCTCTTCGAAAAAAACTGAGGTATCGATATTATTATGTAGGCCAAATTAATGATTCAAATTGCACCCTCCCAAGTCTAGACGTCGTCTTCGACAAGAGATATGCAACCGTCTATCGACATAATAACAAAGTTATGTTACGCGATGCGAAACTGCCCCGCATGTTCATCGGCACCCGTCTATGTCTCTCGAGTTATCGGTATTATTAATAACAGCAGTTGATACTTGACCGTTTTATGTGTCGCCGCTCGATCGGGACGTGCCGCGAGTAACGAGCGCGCTCTCCTGGTGACCTTCGCTCTGCCGAGACGTCATCGAGGCAAGCGGAACCTTAGCCTCAAAATTACCCTACATTTCGCTAGGCGCCGACTCGAGCGGAGTTAGATTCGGTTACTCTATTCGATTTCATAACGTTATGAAATTGCCATTATCCTAAACTCATGACCGCACGTGCCTGTTTCGTTGCATCGAGACATTTTGATATAAGCAATGGTTTTAGAATGGATTTGCTAGTTGTATAATTCATGATGAAATAACTGCGTCAGGCGATAGATTATAAAAATAATCCAAGCGCGCAGGATTCCAAAATCTTACATAATGAATTAAAAATTATTATTACTTTTTGAGATATGTCACAAATTTAGTTATTATGAGCATAAACAGGATCGTCATTTGGGGGGGGGGTAATTTTTCAGGGGGAGGGTTAGACGATTTCCCCACCCCCCTGAAAAACTTAAATGACGATCCTGAGCATAGGTTATTATGAGGTGTGTTTCAATTGCGTGGTTATGTTGGGTGTTCCGAGCTTTACACTCGAGCGTTTCTTGTGCTGATAAAATTATTCATTTTTGTATCACCCACACCTCGTAACCATTATTATTATAGTGGCAAATAATTTAAGATATCGACTGAGCGAGCTCAGTAAAATTAATTGAATTAATTTTAATAAAAATAATAACGTTGAAATACTTAAAAGGTATTAAAATGAATAGCTTAGATATAATTTAAGACATCGACTGAGGGTGCTTGATGGAATTTCAATATCAAATTTGGATTATTGAGATTTTGTACACTTCCATGTATTTTGTCACTAACGACCCGGGTTTCGCCTTTCGGCATCTTCAGGCATTCGAGCACACGAATGGACTCGAACTGACAGACAGTAAACAGTGTCTAACGTTTATATAGAAGATACAAATACGACAAATATTATTTACGAGGTAAGATATTATACATCTGAGAGCCACACTGATACCTGAGTTAAAATTTCGGGAATCTCCCTAATCCTTATTTTGTAAACACCATATTAACAGAGTGGCGAATTGCCGCTTTTCAACTTCTTTTAGAAATACCAGTGATTTTACAATTATAATAGTATTGTGGGTTTTGACGGGATGTAATTCGACGAATGGGTAAATATACACAATCATTCCACATTTAGTGACATCTGTTAGGTGTTTCAACGTATCGGATATAATAGCGGAGAATTAGGAAGGTTCAGCTGCTCATTCAAAATTGGCAAGGAATTTAACTGGGCTCTATTAATTTCCAAAATTTCTTGATAAAATAATTTCTGATCCCCCATGTTTTTATGCAACAGTTTAACCCCATCATCCGCATTAAACGTATGGTTCTCCATTAGCAAGTGATTTGCGAATGTCGAAGTTTAGGGTCGTTAGTGACAAAATACATGGAAGAGTACAAAATCTCAATAATCCAAATTTGAATAGCTTAGAGTTTTTAGAAACTAATAAAACCATTAACAGTAATGGAGGATTAGTAAATAACATTTTAAATAGAACAGGCGGCTCACCTTTATTAAGTTTATTTCCCTTGGGTTTTTCACCTCCAAGTACCAGTAATTGATTTTTAAATAGTCTATCAGTGTTTATGTCTTAATCCCTGCCCACGTCCAGTAGAATGGAATAAGACCCACCCTTTATTTTTAATGTAAGGATTAGAATCATTGTTTACCTTATAAATAAATAACCTTGCGATATGGTTAGATTATTATGGTTATGGTTGGATATTGAGTGGTATAACTATACACATAATAGGATTTATTACACCCGTCGTAAGGGCGGCGGCGGCCGCCCCGTCCCCGTCTGCCGAGCGGCTGATCATCGGCATACATTATTTGGATAATCCTGAACTGGAGACGTCAGTTCGTCACTGCCGTGCGCTTCTCTCAAAAGCAAATCAAGAGGAAGAATACACATTCATCCAGCCATTTTTATTTAAATGTCCTCATCACCTGCCCCTGTTTTTTGAATGCATTGATACTTCTTATTGTATTCGCTGTATACGAGTCGGGGAGGAGTTATTATTACCTAATACAAGGTTACCAAGCTTTCAGAAATATACGCTGCTTTTTCGAACTTCTATAAAACACTTCAAATTTTACGGGCATGTGAAAAGCTCAATATTATATGAAACGATATTTATTGATGAGATTTGTGGAAATGATGAAAACTTAAATTTCGTTATAGTAGTCTTATCAACTAAAACACCAGTCACAGTTAAATTTAGTATAGGCTATAAATTGATTAAATTGACATTTACTTGGTAGAACTTATTATAATAGGATAAAAATAACAGTATTCAGTTCTACAAGAATTGTATCAGTTTATTGATAGCTATTTCGGATTCACGCGTTTGTTAGAATTATGTTTAAATTAACATAGCCGAGATATATACTGTTTAAGAAGTGATAGACAATATTGCATCATCTCAGGTATTCCAACTTAAAATATTAACGTGTATATATACTTATTGTGTTTTTGAGTTGTTCTATAAAAAGGAACATACGTGGTATTACTAATTAATCGTGAAAGTAAATGCTATTGGTTATGTGTGTAAGGTGATGAATTAATTTTCGTTTGGTCGTTAAAGAGATATTACGTTGATTTGTTGATTATGTCTATTATTTCTAATATGTTCGTGGAAATTAAATATTTATCATTAACTGACCTTATGTTCTTTAAATTTATATAGTTTAATAATTTAAGATTTTGACTTAGGGTGCTTGATGGAATTTCAATATCAAATTTGAATTGTTGAGATTTTGTAAATTTCCATGTATTTAAATATCAGTTCGAGTTCATTCGTGTGCTCGAATGCCTGAAGATTCGAAAGGCGAAACCCGGGTCGTTAGTGACGAAATACATGGAAATGTACAGAATCTCAACAGTTCAAATTTATTTAAATTTAGCTGAAATATTACTCCATATCTGTCCAAAGTACAACGAATCACACAAACCGCAGGAAATAGCTATCAAAAAACTGATAAAATTCTTGTAGAACTGAATTCTTTGTTATTTTACCATATAGGTTATAAACTTTAAAAGTTTATCTTCCGACAGATTTTAAAAATCTAGGAAAGCTTATAAAAACATAAAGTAGATGACAGTTTTCAGTCATTGTTATAACGGTATTGATACTGTATTAATAGTTGATATAGTTTTCAAAACGAAACATGACGTTTTATTTGAGGTGAATTAATTTATTTGAAAAAAAATAATTGAACACCGCTGGCACTCTATCCACTCTATACGGTAAACAGCTAGTGGTCTAGTATTATAACCTATAATACTAGACTGCTGTTAGATTATAAGTATCATCATAAATAATAGCACGCTAGATTCTTGCCACTATTTTTATAATTATATCAGTTGAAAATGCTCTTGATGAGCGAAACAGGTACTGATCATTATAAACATGTGGAAGTAGTACAAATGAATTGTGTTTTATTTTTTAAAATATAATATCTTTCCACCAAGAATTGACAGTTAACACCTTAAAAGTTCAAGAAAATCAAATTTGAATACGAGTGAACAACAAATCGTTCTTTTACATTCGATTCGAGAACAATGTCATAAGCAATCTTTCGACTTAGCACTTTTCCCTTGCCCTTAAGTTATCATATTTTCATAAATGACTTGATGATTGTAAAGGTACCCTTTCTAATATTGTTTTATGAAATTCTTTAGACGTCAATGTTGGGTAAAAATAACATGCCGATTGTGGGTAAAATCATTCATTAAATATGCATATTTACCTCGGATATTGGACTGTTTTAGCATTAATTTTATTAGTCAACCCAAAAAAGGCCGCGGTCAAAGAATATCGTTCAATTTATTGTTGTGCACTCGCTGCGAATGCTGAAGCGCTGCAGGATCATTTCATATATGTGATTCATTCATACGTCCATTTTATGTATTGTTCTTTCAATGAGTGGAGGACTATATTCACGTTATTATGTATTATTACATAACTATTCAAATAAAATTAATATATAAAACAAGAGTTTGCCGATATGAATATCTAAATCAAATTTGTATTATGTTCCCAATGCCTTCACCAATTATTGGGCATTTCTATACAATATTTCTATTTAGAAAAGGATAAATTACAAGTTAATTTCCTTATTGGCTCAATTTTTAAAGCCTACTATGAGGCTTAGTACTTTCTTACTGAGGAATTTGTCAACTGAAGGCCTTGAATGGGGAAAACGATTACGAAAAACCCCTTACGAATATTGGTTGTGCGTGCTCCCTAGACAAAAGTTTCAATTCAGTAATTTTTCATAACTTGATTTTGAACTTGAAGACTAACTCACTTGTAAGGTGTCAACTGTCAATTATTGATGGAGAGACATTATGTTTTAAAAATGCAACACAACATGTTTTGTACTACTTCTACATTTTACAATAATTATTATAATGGTAAGGACCGATTTCGCTCATCGTGAGCATTATCGACTGATAGAATATATATCATTAGAAAGCTACGTGAAATTGAGTGTTTATAATTAGAAGATATATCAAACCGTTTATTCAAGAACTATAACAAGAATTTACCAATAATCAAATTTATCAAAGTCAGGTTATTATATTATTTGTGGTTCATAGTATTAATTCAAAAAAATCCCATTTGCTATTTCTGTTAATGAATATTTGTGAACAAATTTTCAGCTCACTATAATATATTTTTCTCACATAATTGACTTTTAATATGGCATACTTTTCGATTTCAGATAAGTAGTTATTTCTTTTTAAGAGGCCCTTAGCATTTTAAATGTAGACTATTTAATTTCGACTATAAATAATTTGTTTTTTTATATCTGTACACTCTTGTCACACTTGAACCGATTGTTTGATATACCTTGTAAATATGAACACTCAATTTCTTGCTCATGTTTAAGCTTTATCAGTTGATAATGTTCGTTCATGATGAGAAAACTTGGTCCTGATCATTGTAAAAATGTGAAGGTAGTACAAAACAAATTGTATATTATTTAAAAGACTTACTTTAACTTTTAAGTACAAAATCAAGTTATGCTATTGGTATAATTTAAGATATCATCTGAGGGTTCTTGGTGGAATTTTAATATCAAATCTCAACAATTTAAATTATGCTATAGGTATATTATCACTATGAGACATAATAGAACAGAATACGGAAATTGTTGATAGAACAAAAATGACATTAAAATTAGAGTTTACAAGAATGTAAGCTCATAAAACTACCAAGTTCCAAAACTTGAAAGTGCTCTAGTGAAAAGTTACATAATTTCTGTTATTAACAATTAAGTACTTGAGCCCACAATTTATGGGTCAGTTAAAGAATATTTATATAATTTAAGACATCCACTGAGCGAGCTTGATGGAATTTCAATATCAAATTTGAATTGTTGAGATTTCGTACATTTCCATGCATTTTGTCACTAACGACCCGGGTTTTGCCCTTCGGCATCCTCAAACAAGGATTAAGATTATTCTCGGGTTGTTTTGGGATTCATTTCCGGTAGCAGTGTGGGTCATAGACTTATAATATTTTGTGGTATTTCATCTTATAAATAATATTTTGTCGTATTTTTATTTTATATATAAACGTTAGACGCTATTTATTGTCTGTCAGTTCGAGTCCATTCGTGCGCTCGAGTACCTGAGGATGGCGAAAGGCGAAACCCGGGTCGTTAGTGACAAAATATATGGTAGTGTACAAAACCTCAAAAATTCAAAAAAGAATATTTGTAATTATATTTCTATTGACTATACTCAGGAAGTACATAATTGTTAAGCACCTGTTTATAAAGTGCATAAATCACGGGTATAAATAAATAATATTTGATTTATGGTGACCGTTTGAATATTGCTCATAACATTATCTCGATATGGGTTATTTGCAGATGTCTGAATAATCAACTGGACGATCGATATGTCAATAAATTAAGAAACATTGGTAAAAGTTAAACGTTGCTACAAAAAGCAAATCGACAGTTGGGCCGCCCGTGGTGCAGTCGTCAACGTCGTTGGTTTCAATTACGGATTTCGCGAGTTCGAATTCCTGATTAGGTGGTTTCATAAATTGATTTTTAATCGAATAAAAATCTTAAAAAATCATTCCAATACCAAAAAAGAAAATAATAATGTATACTAATTTTAATTGCGACAATAATGAAAAAAAAACTGAATTCAAAATAAACAATTTGAAACATTAAATTATGGTTTATGATCAATCCCGGGATTAAACAATTGCGGGAAACGAAATTTTTCTTAAATATTTTATTTTATATAAATATGCACATAACGAAACTTACAAATTATAAGTGTATAGCCTTTGCGATGAAAAAAACGTTTAAAACAGTAATCATTGGAAATTGTCAATGAAGTCAACTTAGTAAGTTAGGACCAAATCTACTTTAATATATTCAAAAATGATGCTCGTCTGAACTCACTTACGTCCACGTAGAATACGTCCACATCCGAAGCAATACCGTCGGACATTGTTAAAGCTCTTCCCAGTGGCAGGCTGGGTCTACATTTTGGAATAACAAACAATTCATGTCCATGATTCCTCAAAAAATGATCGGGAACGTGACGGTTGACATTCTCAAGAATGACGGAATTCTCATTTTGGTATCGTATAAGTCAAAAGAAAAATGTGGCCAGTTACATTTCTCTTCGAGCACTCAAACTATGAAACGTGAGCACGCATAAGAAAGAAAAAAAACCATGGGCAGTAGGACTAGTAACCGTACACCCTAAAATTGTTAACAGTTTCAAAAAAACAATTAAAACAGGTATCGTAAAAGAGTACGCGATTTGATGTCGTTGGTACCATACGACACATTTTTCTTGTCTTTCCCGCAACGATTATTAGTAAACGATATAACATATCGACTGTGGAAAGGCAAAAGGACGTAAGCCACACACAAAAAATATTGCGTATAGCTCAAACGAAACGTGTATTCAATTGTATACATTTTGATTATTGAAAACAAAATATTTTGAAAAGACGGATGGATAAGTCCTTTTGCCTTTCTACAATCGATATACTATATATCTATATATAAATATAGTGTATTATCATATTTTGTGCCGGTTATACTCAATATATTTCGGTGTGGGTTACGTCATTTTTCCTTTCCAGTCGATATAAATTGCTCACTTTGATTCAACATCATATAATTATTATTACAATATTAATAAAAAAGAAACTTATATGTTTAGTGAAAACTATTATTTTAATATCGGCATCGACTGCTGGCAAACATACAAATATAGATCCGAAGATGACTGTCGACGGGTCCGATTAACGTTATATAGTATATATATTACAGATAACCTCATTTTGCCAAGCATAATCAAACGCAATCGAGGCATCGAATCGCAATATTATCACCTGTTTTCGTTCACACTAGATACAACCACGAAAACAACACTAATTATAGTAGGCAGATAAGACTATCGATACGCAATATTAAATTATATCCATTTACATTATTCATATTATCTAGAATAAAAAAGTTAAATATGCAATCTTTGTCTGCGTTAAAAATTACTTGATTCTGCTGAAAAACGATTCTGTAAGAAATTTAATTGCGGATTGGAAATTGACAAAATATTAAACATTGGAATCAAGGAAACTGATAGTTTATGCGAATTACGAAATATTTTTCCCTAAGTTTGTCGCCGTACATCAAATTTGTCTCTATGGTTTGTTTTAAGAACGACCATTTGATTCATTATGAAAACTTTTTCAAAATGATATTACATTCGTATTTCACGTAATTTATCGGTTTCCTTGATTCACATCTATAATAATATGCTTGTTTGTTATGAAATTTTCTAGAGAACTGAATTGTTATTTTCGGGATTTAGTAAATTTTTGGGTAGAAAAAGAGCAGCATGCTGTAAAGCATATTTAACAAAAAAAACAGAAAAAAGATTTAGCTACAGACTGCAGCTAAATTTTTTAATGTTTTACATCAAAGCTGATACCTTGAATTTCTGTTGTAAAAGAGGATATACTTTATCGTAAGGCCCGATTTTTAGGAGGTCTGGTTACAGGAATCTGGTATCATGTGTATTTTAAATATATATAATTATCTCTATTTCAAGATAAACTCTTAGAAGCATCTAACGTCTAACGCCTGCAATATCTGAGTTATAATTTGAGATGTAGAAACATTACGAAAATATTTTAAAAATAAAACACAATTTTTTTGTACTACTTCTACATGTTTATAATGATCAGAACCGGTTTCGCTCATCACGAGCATTATCACCTGATCAGTTAACAAGTAACCTGTGGTTTTTTTTAGAATGAAAGTGGTTATTATTATTGTACATTCAAACGTTAGCAAGTAAAAAATTTCAGTTACAAAGTGCAACAAGTTAAAAGTTTGTAGTTTTGAGTTATGTTTGAGGAAATCCTTAGGTTGTCGATATCCAGCAGTTCGAAAATGTAACAAGTGGTAATCAATGGTTTTTTTGGAATGACAGTGGTTTTTACTGCATTAAATCCAAACTGTAAAAACCTCCGAAAACTCCTATTATTTAATTTGGATTATTGAGATTTTGTACACTTCCATGTATTTTGTCACTAACGAACCGGGTTTCGCCTTTCGGCATCTTCAGGCATTCGAGCACATGAATGGACTCGAACTGACAGACAGTAAACAGTGTCTAACGTTTATATAGAAGATACAAATACGACAAATATTATTTACGAGGTAAGATATTATACATCTGAGAGCCACACTGATACCTGAGTTAACATTTCGAGAATTGCTTTAATCCTTATTTTGTAAACAACCCATTAGCAGAGTGGCAAATTGCCGCTTTCCAACTTCTTTTAGAAATACCAGCGATTTTACAATTATAATAGCATTGTGGGTTTCGACGGGATGCAATTCGACGAAAGGGTAAATATATACAATCATTCCACGTTTAGTGACATCTGTTAGGTGTTTCAACGTATAGGATATAATAACGGAGAATTAGGAAGGTTCAGCTGCTCATCCAGATTTGGCAAGGAATTTAACTGGGCTCTATTGATTTCCAAAATTTCTTGATAAAATAATTTATAATCCCCCATGTTTTTATGCAACAGTTTAACCCCATCATCCGCATTATACGTTTATGTTAAAATGTTAACTCAGGTATCAGTGTGGCTCTCAGACGTATAATATCTTACCTCGTAAATAATATTTGTCGTATTTGTATCTTCTATATAAACGTTAGACACTGTTTACTGTCTGTCAGTTCGAGTCCATTCGTGTGCTCGAATGCCTGAAGATGCCGAAAGGCGAAACCCGGGTCGTTAGTGACAAAATACATGGAAGTGTACAAAATCTCAATAATCCAAATTTGATATTGAAATTCCATCAAGCACCCTCAGTCGATGTCTTAAATTATAAAAAATCTTAAATTATACTCCTATTATTAATATTAGACAAAAAGCATAATTATAGTAATATTAATAGAAATAATTTTTTTAGATAATCCTATAATTTCATTAAAATCTACAAAAAATAGATGCTCATTAGAAGATTAAGCCTGCCCAAAATCTCGTTTCCTGATTATCTCAGAACTATGCTTTTTGAGTGGTTACACTTTGAAACTAATAAAGCACTTTACATAATGGATGTGAATTGATCAAATAGCAGTGTTGATGGTTATATGCCTCACAGCTCGCGTTTGTCAGCGTTGTGACATGAAGGTGTCTCGCCTCGTCTTCCAGTTTTGTACAATGAGAATTACGCCCGCAAAGGATTCACGGAGGTCAGGTCGCGGCGAAAGATATACGATAAAGGAAATTTAAAGATTCCAAAATGGCAACTTTTCACTCGAGAACGTTAGGGTAACATTTTATTCCCGATTAAACCGAAATATGAAAGCGTAGACGGCGAAATTCGAGCCGGCGCTGAATTCCAACGTTCTCGATTGACGAGCGTCGAGGCAGACTTACGGGGGGCATAGCTGTCGTCGGACCTCCGTCGGCGATCCTCCGGTTCGCTCTCGTTCCGGTCGCGTCTTGGTCGACCTCGCCCGCAGCGGGAAAAATCAAACTGAAAGCTCTTTCGCGGCATCGCGACCCGGGCGTCGCGCTACTTGCGGCGTCGCCGCGCAATTCTTCCGACTCGCGAGGGAGGTCGGCCGGCGGGGGCGGAGAATGCCGCCGTCGCCCCTCGAGGACATCCCAAAGGGCCGCCGCACCGACGCTCAGCGGAGCTCTCAAGCGACCCCGCAATGATAGTTCTTCCATATTTGACAATCCCGGCGAAAAGATTTCCGTGTGCAAGATGCGATATGCCGCTGTCAGTCGGGTGCTATTTCATGCAAAATAACCAGAAACGTATATTCCATAAAAAAGATTCTGGATTCTGTGGCCACGTTTTTGAAATATTTCTTGCTGTTAAGCTTTTGTATCTTTAAAATATCTTTCATCCCGGATACTTGAATTAAATATGGGAAGGTGCCGGCTTCTTATGGTTGACATAATTTATTATGATTCAATTTCTATCGGTCGCTCGGATAAGCTGAAAACAGGACCGTGTCGATTCCATCATAATCAATTTGATGTAAATTAAACGAAGCCCTCGGTAATGAATACATTCAAATATTGTATTATAAATATGCTCTTCAACTAATCATCGGTGTAGTTCTAGCCGATATTACGAAAACTATTATATTACATATATGACACTTGCGAACATATACACATGTGCGAGTGTGAACGTCTTAAACACGATCGCGGTTGCTACATCGCCGAACATGTCTTCCCGACTGAAAGAATTTTCGATTTTTCATACTTTTTCAAAAAACGCAATTTTCATTAAGTGAAAGTCATCGTACCCTTCGTGAAAAGTAATCAATTCAGTCTTTCATATGCCGCTCGTCGGCGGCGCGATGTTGAATAACCAGTCCACTAGCAGCAGTGCCGTCCAAACTTTTAACGGAATAATTTCCAATCGAGGCTTGTAACGAGGTTGGGCATTGCATATTTTTCCAATAGACGTATGCCTCAATGCGTCATGTATTGTGTTTTTGCTTTAATCGCAAATCGTGTGAGATAAACTTGTGGAGAATTATCAAAAGTATCTCAATATCGTACCTAGGAGAAAAGTCATCACAAACACCAATTCATTTTCTATAAATTATCAAAAATGTTGAATATAAGAGAGCATTTTGTTAAGTTCCAAAGATAAAGTTAATATTTATAACCAAAGTGGTATATATCTATTAAACTGTAATTTCTGCGAAGCTAGATACAAACAGGAAGATCGTTTAATATTTGAATTTGGCTTGTGCAAAAAAACGTGATGAATTGTTTGGAAACCATTTGTTGATGAAACCGTGAACAAATATAGGTACACGTTCTACTTAATCAGAAAGATTAAATTTGATACATGAATTATTTTTTATCATTTGCAGTGAATACCGATATCCCGGGATAGATATTTAGACAATCCCGAGATTTCGGGATCTGGGGATTGGAAACCCTAATTGGTGCGTTCCTGCGATACGCGTTGACATCGGTGGCATCGGCGCGGAGTCTATATTCTTTTTGGAGTAACAATAAAGTTGTCGTGAAAATTAACAAAGCGCAGCCGTACGACATGGGAAATTTATTAATGCTTTGCTGTAATATATCATCGAAAAACAAAGAAAACCATTTAAGTCAACATTTTATAGTTTTTTTTTGTGATAATAAAAATATGTAGTTATGAAAAAAAAAATGGGTTAGTCATGAGAAAACAAAATATTCTATAATGAAATTTTAGAAAAAAAAAATGTTTCCGTAGTCCTATTTACGTGTCAATGAAAATATTACTCGTAAACATTCACAGTGAAGTAAAAGTTAGGCACTTTTTCGGAAAGTATGGCATCAAACTGATGGAACATGTCAAAAGAAGCTGATTCACGGACACTGGTTTTTAATATGTTAAATCGGTTATCTTCCTTTTTTCTGAAAGGATAATGATAGAATAATAGAGCTAGGATAGGACCAGTAGTTAGTTAATCGCTCTGCCTACGTCAGAACTATTCTAGTCTATAATTCTGACGTTGGCGTAAAGCCGAAACAGCTAACTACTAAATAAAAAATTTGTAGAACTAAATATTTTGTTATTTTATCCTATTATAATGGAGTTCCACCAAGTAAATGATGATAAAGGATCTTATCAGCGGGTTCAACACATTCACTGAGATGATCTACCTGCATCTCATTGAAACGACGTAACAATCTCTCGTGAACTGCTACAACTTTCTTTTTTGTTTAATAATTGTATTGCGAACAGTTTGACTGCCGATCATATTCTTCGGAAAGATTCGATGTAGATTCAGTAAGTTATTGTTCACAGTAAATACGACTTTCTTGCAATTTTTAGGCATTTTCACGGGTAAATCTGTAGTGTTATAATTTTATATTATAAATGTACACTCAAATTAATAAGATATTTGTATAAATATCTGTTTAGGTATAAATCAATACTACAAGTAAATCAAGTATCAAATTTGAATTGTTCTTATATTGATTTCTATGTATTTCGTCAGTAAATCCCGGGTTTCGCCTTTTGTCGGCATCTTCAGCATGAACTCGAACTGGCACTTAGTAAATAGTTTATATATAAGACAAATTAAGAAAACATGTTATAACTAATTCCAGTAACTTCATTGATATACGAGTTAATATAATTACTAATAATGACTTTTAACCTAAATTACCACAACGATACGTAATCTGATATTCACCCTAACAAAAAAAAACAATGTAAAATAAGTAGGTATGTTTGCAACTCTATGTTATATTTATTCCCAATTACATTTCAATGAAGCTTGTTTCTTGTGATCGCCTGCAATTGCAGGATCCTATGAGTTTGTAATTTTTTATGCGATTATTTTCCCAATTATGGTTTAATGTCATAATTATCAAATCAGTATTAAAATGAACTCCAATATCAATGAAAGTCCTACACTAAGTGAAAATATTTTTGCTTAATTTGACTTATATAATAATTATATAAACGCTATCAACTATTTACTGTCGGTTCAAGTTTATTCGTGTACTCGAATGACTGAAAATGCCGAAAGGCGAAACCCGGGTCGTTAGTGACAAAATACATAGAAATGTAAAATTGTATTGGTATTGAAATTTCATCAAGCATCCTCAGTCGATATCTTAAACTAAATCAAGGATGTTTTTTTTAATTATGTATTGAATTCATGCACGGATAATCGGTAGTTTACTGAATTTTAAATTTATCATCTACATACATAGGAATCCCACAAATGTACCGTTGGAAATAAGTTTTCCGGTAAAGTTAAAGACAATAATGAATTTCTCGGAAGTTATTCGATGTAGAAATGGACTTAATTGGTTCTCTGAGTGTGGCCATGTTATACGGAAGTGGATGAAACGAATTTTGGAAACGAAAAGAGAGGCGAGGCGGTGGCGGTTCCGCGAGATCGAGTGACGTCGCGGGCAGGCACGTCAAATTACACGTGTCGCACGATTTCTTCCTTTCCTTCCTTCCTCCCTTTACAAATCCTTATATCATGTATACCTTGTTTTGATACTGCGTAGCTAGCGCTGTCAAGCTGAACTTTACTCATTTTTATTTCGAAGCTTTAATACATTTCCATTTTTGAATAGCTACATAAAATGATCAATAGCATTGTATTTATTTCTACAGAACATGAAAATATTTTGTATTTACTCCAATAGAGATGCGTAATTTGTTCAAGAGCTTTATCGAAGCGAAGTAATTCTAAATAAATTTCAGTTTCCTCAGTTTCCTCTCCAGATTTTTGTTCTGCAATGTCTTAACTACGAGTTCGGATCAGGGCTCAGGGATAGGGTGGAGGAGCCTCGGAGGGACTCGCGCGATCGTTAAATTTAGAAAAAAGCAATATTTTTAGATCGAATCAGTAACTGCAGATGTTTAAATCTGTATTTAAATATAAGGGTTTGTTGCCTTTTCGTAAAATAAATTTATATCGAATTTCAATTGTTGAATTTTATCGGTTATAGGTTGCAACGGGACTAACAGTGTAAGTCGCTGATGCTCTCCAGAAATTGTAAAAAATTTATGCGTCCATTAGACTAACTTATACCTGGAGATAAATGTGATGTAATTATTATAAGTTTCTGGTCCTAAAAAAAGGCAGTAAAAGTAATGGTATTTAAATAATGAAATTTAAGTATATAATTACTCTATTTCATAATAATTTTATGTTGATAATGGTTTGCGCTTATTATGTATTGTGAAAGTATTATCAGTATAATTATTAATAACCGTTTTCATTATACTACCAAAAATTACCATCTTATACTCGATAACCTACGGATAAACAATCTGATTTTAAAAAGAGGTCAGTCGTGATCTTCAATTTAAAGCGGTTAACAGAAGGGGAGAGGCTAGGTCTGAAATTTTTAGCAAAATATTTTTCAATGTTCAAAGCATTTGTTTAAATTTGATAAACGTTAATTAAGCCTGCAGTAGCCACGGCCTTGATTGGGCTAATTTTATTATATTTTTACATATAAACAGTTAGTGAGAATGCACAATTTACTTCAATTGACATAATACTACAAGTAGGCAACTGTACAAAGTTAGATGTAATATATTATGTAGATATATATATACATGTGGGTGAACCATACAAACAACAATATGACGATTGTAAACCAAAGAAAAATGAACTGAATTGTTATGTTCGCATTTCATTCGCTAAAGTGAAGCCGAAGCACAAGAGAAGGAGATTTTACGATGAAGTGATACAATTTGAAGAAATCTGTACGAATAGTTCGTCTATAGCAGGAATTATGCTCATTCAAAACGGTGCTTTTTGGCCTTTTATCAGTTCATTGTTCTGTGGTTTTTACCGTGTCTTTTATTAAATTCTGGATTCGATTAAAAAAAAATCAGGTCAGAAATATTTATTTACTAACTAATTAAATTAATATAAAATTATTAAATACATCCACAGAAATCTATTTGTACTTTATTATCTTAATTTAATCTAAAAATAAGTAGGTGGCGTCACAGATCTTCGTGCAAAGAAATAATGAGATATTTCAACAAACTGTGTAGTGTCTGAGCAAAATCAATATGGCATACGAACGTCGTATTTGGAACATAAGTCACGTTCTCGCAAAAGTAAGTCTCGTCTCGCGAATCACCCGCCGAGACGATCGAGGAGTCTGGGTTCTCTCTCCCGAGCCGATTCGCTCTAACTCGATCAGCGCGCGCGACGTCGCCGCGTCATTCCCCTATCTTTTTTATTCTTCTCATAGTCGACGACACTCGAAAAGGGGAGACGCAATCGATAGTAGGCGCAGTACGGGAGAGGGTCCCAAAACGCGAAGAGGGCTTCGCGCCTATCGAGGACGGTCCCCATCAGCTTTCCTACGGCCCTCTGGCAGGGGCGACTGTGGGGATGCGGGCTGGCACTCGGATGGCAAATGTAAGGAAGCGAGACGCCCACTTTGGCTCCTAGTGGCATTATCGCGCCCCCGAGACGCTCTCGGGCGAAGCGGAACGTGACGTGTCCGGTCACGGGCTTTCGCGTGCGAAGTCTCAGGAAAAAGCTCTTCAGCCAATCGTCGATCTCGACATCGTTTACGCGCGCGAGCGTCCCGCCACCGCGGTCTACCTTGCAGGTGACATTGGCGACGACGCGCGATTCTTTGACGGTGGCGCACACGAGAAAGTGATCTCCGCTCGGATCCTGGACGACAACCCACGGCCTCTCTTCGCTCATCTCTCGCCCCATGCGGAAGTCGGAGCCGGCAGCGGGGAGCGTGAACCTTATCCGCTCCGCGATCCCCGAAAGTCCGCAGGCCGCCATGAAGTGGCGGGCGTCCGAGGACGCATCACCAATTGTGCGGTACCACTCATCGACGTCTTCCTCGGAGGTAACGCGAGCATAGCGCGGAGTCGGCTTTCCTATATCCCGACAGCGGTCTAAAATTTCAGAGATGTCGTCGAGCGCCGATACTTCTCCGATACCTGGCACGAAGCACGAACATCCCAACACTTCTAGATGCGGCTTGGCGACGGCGTCGTAATACGCAGAAGATGAAGCGCAGACCGGAACGTAATAGTTTGCCTTTTCCGTCTCTGCGATTTCGCAGAGAGCTTTTATGTAGTTCTGAGGAGAATCCACGCGGGGTCTGGCGACGGTGTAATATTTATCAACGGCGGCGGAGTAACGGGTGAGGCCGAACAGCCCCTCGATCTCTACGATGATGACCCGCGCGCCGGAGCAGTAGAAATTCCTGGCCAGGTGTAGGGCTTGGACGGTACTGCCTCCGCTGATCATGACCACTGTTTTTCTTCGGCCTCTTTGCGAAGCCGCAAAAATGTTCATTGGGTATTGGACACATTTCCAGAATATCCAGAGCCAAGCCGATATCCACAGAGTGGGAATGACAACGAGCATTTGTCCCCACGAAGGACTGAATATTTGCGATAACACCCACCGAAATGTGTTAATGACGAATTCAAGGTAGCGCGTGATCCACCAGAGAGAATATTTGCTCTCGGAATCTGACTCTCTGTCGGCTGAGTGTGAGTTTTCTTCTGGAATTAGCGAAAAAGTGCTTGAAAAACTTCTCCGTAAGGTGGAAATGGGCGACGGTGACGGTGACGAACGGGCTTTGGCCTCTCCTCCTTCCGGACACGACTCATAGCAGGCGGTTAAATCTCCAGCAGAACGCACGAAGCGCGAAAAGTTGTCAGTCGCGCAGGCGGGCATTTCGACTTGACCTCCTTGGCGATGGCAGCGGCGCCTTCACAGTTGCAAGACGGGTCACGTTACAATATTCGTTCGACTGTGATTGCGACGATAATACAACATTCCGAGAGAGCAGACCGCGAACTGTTTTCGAAACGATCGACAAATTGTTTATGTATCGTTCCACTTGTCGAGAAAACACGAAAACACAAAACTATCTGTACTCTGACCCGAAGTTAATCTTCTTCGCGCTGACGCACTCTGACATTTCATCGCGAGCGATAAGAGACTCTGACATCGACGGCACACCAAATTAAATTATTTTGTCAGGGGAATCGGTTAAAAGAAAACTTTTTTTCGAAACGGAGTGAACGTTTATGTTCGTTTCTCGAATGAGACTGATCCTAAATACGAACGGCAGACGGGAACTCCGCGGGAAGATTAAAAATTAGATACCCAGACACGCTCACAGCCGCCGAAGATAAAAAGACGACACTGAGAATATGCACTCACCTAGATACGTCTCACCGCGTTATCTGGTGTGGAAGCCGGCGTCTGCCGACCTCTGGACGTCAGACTTTTCTTTGTACTATCAGTGTTGCACTGGCAAACATATTCAGCTACTAATAAAAAGTAATTTAAAGTATAGAATACTAGAAACTACTTTAAAGTTACATTACACCATGACACGGTTACAGAACGATGATAATATTTTCCAACTTTAATCAACCAAAATCGCGAGGTAAAGGCATCTAATGCAAATAATTATTGCATATTCGTCAATCGTGTGATGCTAACAGCTTTAATATGATAATAAAAAATGCTTGCAATAATTCGATACGTTACAAATGTAAAAAAAAAAAATATTTAGGAGGTTTTTATTTTTACCTCGCATAAATTAGATCAAATGATTATTGCTACATGTATTAATAAATGTAGCATCATCAGTGGAGGGTCCCACTGATGTAAATTAGTTTTTATGGCCCGCGGTGCAAATCGAGTTTGACATACCTGCCCTATATGAACAAATCGGGTTATACGTTGTAGTTTATTATGAAGTAAATAATTAATTTAAGACGTCATTGCACAGTGTTTGAACATCCAAAAGACATGAGCCAAATTCGAAGAACCTTCTCAAACGTTTGATTTTTTAAAGAAATTTTTGTGATATCTGTACCTGAAATTGATTCCAAAACTTTATTTACGCAACAGCATCGGCCAAATTCAATTATGTCCACTCGTTCTAAGCCTAAAATACTAATTTAAGACATCGACTGAGGATGCTTGATGGAATTTCAATATCAAATTTGAATTATTGAGATTTTGTACACTTTCATGTATTTTGTCACTAACGACCCGGATTTCGCCTTTCGACATCTTCAGGCATTCGTGCGCTCGAATGCCTGAAGATACCGAAAGACGAAACCCGAGTCGTTAGTGACAAAATACATGGAAGTGTACAAAATCTCAATAATTCAAATTTGAAATACTAATAATAGATTTTGATGAAATGTGTATGTATTTTTTATTCGTATACGTTATGGGTAATCCCGGTTCTTTTTCAGACCTGAAATTTCAGGATTCACATTTTTTCAATCCCGGGATATATAAAAAAACCGATCTATAACGGAGGAAGCTTTTCGTATTATTAAATATTGCCTAGCGCTGTGCACCGGTAATTATAAATTCGGCCCTGCGTTTACCAGTGGCTCTCGATGGGGGGGATGCTTATGGGACAATTTTTATAGGGGTTATTAGTTATGCATGTAGTATCTAGTGCAGTGCTCTAAAACCTTTTCTCATCCACGGCGCACCTTAGAATTTTGCAGCATACCGCCATCAAAAATATGTTAATTTACATTTAATTTGTTCCAGGCAATTAATTATCCGGTCAGTAATGAATTTTCATTCAGATTCTCCAAGATGTCAGCCAAGTACGCAAGTTTGACCGTCAAGATTTCTAACTTGTTTTGGTTAAGTAAAAAATAATGAGCCTCGTAGCGAAACTCAAATAATGTTCCCATAATTTTACCTCGGAAGAGCCATAGCATTTCTGTGTAAAACAATAGGTGTTGATATTCCAATCCCATTTCCTCACAGAGTATTTAAAAAGTTTAAGACTGCTGATTTGGTAATATTTACTATTTAACTTTTTAACCATAAATGCTTCCCGTTGTATACACTATGCAGCAATGTGTAACTTGAGACAGACCGCTTTTTATTCCCCATCATTGCCGCTGCACCGACCGAGCATACACTAATACAATAACTATACCATCAAATATCATAACCTTAGAAAAAAATCGTCATTTAATCGAAAAAATTTTCTCATCGGTAGTCCGCTTTAGAAGCTTCTTGCCAAACGGAGATCTTAGCAACCAAATGCCTTTAATTTTTTCCTTATTTAAAAAATCTTGCTTTTTTCCATTTTCGACGCATTGCGCCGCGACACACATGGTGTCGTCTCGCGGCACACCGTTTGCGGAGCACTGATCTAGCGCATGGATTGCAAATAGCTATTGTTCGGCGTGCCAAACTAAGCTTTTTTTGCCGTTACTATTCAGATACACAAAGTATTCGGAATCATATCTATTAATATTATTTGTATAAAAAAAACAACTTATTAAATAGTTATAAGAATGTAGCACATCAGTAACTACATTTTTAATTGAATATATAAATAACCGATACACATAAAATTAAAGAAAATAAGGAAATAGAAAACGATTCAGTAACTCTCATAGTTTTTGTCTTTTCCCGGTAAAATTTTAATGGGGCAACAATACGAACATCAGTTTCAGTCACAATTGGTTTTGATATTACAATTAACTAAACTGTTTTATTTGAATAAATTAACACGGTTAATAATTTTTTAGTAGTAACTTTACATACTAAAAAAATACGTAAATACGTAAGACAAGAGAATTGAATACACACGACAAACACGCGCCACTGACCGCTCGGGACTTCCCCTTAAATTGAATGTTGTCACAATACATAAATGATCATGAGTTTGCATCGATTGAATATTTGTTCCCGCCATTAATGTTAGGTGATATTTTTTTTTAAATAATTAAAAATATTTTTTTTGCGTACCGTTGAAATTTTCCATCGCTAATCTAGTGTATGACTTCATAAAACTAGCAGAGACTGTCTAGAAACCTCTGAATTATTGTTCATATACATTTTGGGCCCCGTAGACTACTTAATAATATGAGTTTTGTTACTAGGACTGGTTTTCAATCAGCATGAACCCGCGCCTTATGATATAATATTGTCAAAATCTGGCGTTGACGAGAGAATTCGTGTAATACAAAAAATAAATCATTGCGCGAGTTAAATTGTCGTTCTTAATCAAGTTCAGAAAGAAGCAAGACAGAGAAAGTCGTATTAAAAGTTGAGCATTTTCAAAATTCCATTAGTCTGAATCGGGTACTCATATAAATAAATAATTATCTATGATGGGTGGACTTATGAATATAAGTCCAAAAAGACGATTTTTTAGAAGAGCAGAATAAATTCTGAAATATTTTTTTCAACAATAATGCCTATACTCTCCAGAAGGTTATCATTTTTTACTGTTCTTACCAGCAGTGTTCAGATATATATCAGATAAATATACGGATAGTAAATAGTAACTAAGGAGAGAAGGAAGAAAACTTAAAGCTTTTAGAGAACATTATTAAAAATCAACTCACAAAAAAATGTTGATAATGATGCCGTGTTATGTTTCAGGAATTGAATTGAAATCAGTTTTATGAATGACTAGAAAGTATAGTGGATCGTTTGAATTATGACAAACTTGTCAAACAAAACAATCTTAGATGTAAGATCAGTTGATAATGCTCGTGATGAGTGAAACCGGTTCTGATCATTACAAACATGGGGAAGTAGTACAAGCAAATTGTGTTTTATTTGAAAAATATAATGTCTTTCCAGCAAGGATTAATAGTTAACAAATTAAAAGTGGTTAGACGTAAAGTTCCCATTAAGCTGTATGCCACTCAACTGCGTTCTCTTCAAAAATGAGCAGATGATGACCTCACCAAACGTTGGTCAAATATCGCATCGGCAGCCTTTCAACTGTGGAAACATATTTTAACTTAAAATGTCACACGTAAGACCAATGAAATACAGTGGTATGCAAATTACAATTATTCCGAATAAACCTAGGTGTGTTGGAGCAACCTAAAGGTCACAGGGCAACACGCAGTCAATATTAAGGTGTCCAGGGGATATAAGTACAGTCGAAACAAGCAAGGTCCTGCAATACTAGTGTACATATCAACCGCCCAGTTAGTCAGACAACTCCAAAAAAATGAAACTTGAGTTAAAAATGCAGTTACATTATGTAAAACTTTGCCCCTTATCCGATTCAGGAATCAGATAACTCAAAAATGCGATCAAAAAATGCTACGGCAGATAACCTTCTAAAGAATTCAACAAAATGTTGATATTCTCAGGTCAGTAAAGAAATATTTCTAAATATCCTTCTACTGACTAAGCTCGGAAAGCACCTAATTGTTAAACACCTGTTTATAAAGTGCATAAATCATAAAGTGTATAAATCAATAATATTTGATTTATGGTGACCATTTGAATATTGTTTTTCCCATTATACCAATATGGGTTATTTGGAGATGTCTGAGTAATCAACTGGAAGATTGATATTAATACGCCAGTTGTCGATGAAGTTGTGTACTTGGGAAATACTATGAGACTAAAAGTTGAGGAACGCGTCCAAAAGCTGGCAGAGGAACACAGCATAGGAGCTGACTACAGGCAAACTGATGGATCTGCATCACGAGCAACAGAAAAAACAGATCCTACCTTATGTGAATGTTGTGCGGTACACACGGGTGGCCAAATCTAGCTAGAAATGTAGAACATTTCTGCAAAATCCTCAAAAGAAGACAAACGCAGTGTCATTGGATAGGTCCATCGCTAAAATTGTCCAAAGAGAAAAGGAAAAGATTCTAGTGCCAACAGATAGCGGTGATTCTGTTGGCGACATTAAAAGTCGTCCTAAACAATAACCATTCATCTCATTTCCTCTCTAATGATCCACGAGCAAATTTAATTAGTGTTGGATGACTTTATAATAAAATAAAAATATAATAATGTAAAAAGATTTTTGTATGAGTATTTTTGTGTTGTGAAACAAACCGTATAAGTTTGAAATATTTCTTATGCGAAAATTCCCTTTGATATGTGAATGATTTGGATTACAAGCACGTTTCAAGAACGAAGTACGCTCGCAATATAAGGTTCGACTGTATAATAATGTCAGCTACAGTTTTATTTTGTAAAATTCTTTATTACTATTGTCAATACACATTAATTTTAACATTTTTTTTGTAGGAAGACCTAAATTTTGTATTAATAATCAACAGATTTTTAAACGATCGAACAATTATACAAATAATTTTCATTAACAACCATAACGAAACCGAGCTCACTTTTGCTTGGTTACTCCGATATTTCTCAATAACACATTATTTACATTGATTATGTACTAAATTTTATAAATTATATAAATAATATCACACTTTTAATAAATATTATAATTATCGCTATGCATGTTTACTTTCAAGCATAAAAGATATATTTCTTAAGGACTTTCGGTAGAAGAACGAACAATCGTTTTGTGTGACACGACCGAGAGCGACTGACTGGATTTCTGGTATCAAATATTTCATGAGTATTATACTATCTAGTCTAGATTACCAATTGATTCGAACAATACAATCCATCCTGAATTAAGCTTTCATTTAGAGAAACATCTATCGGTCAAACTGAAATTAAGTGGGAAAAAACTGAATGAACAAAGTCTTCATTTGCACGGTTTTGTTTAATACGGTGATCCAGCAGAACCTGCCTCACGTGTTAAATGCGGACGAGTGTATTCATATAATAGTTGATGAACAATTTGATGCAGTTATGGCATAGAATTACATTTAATTTGTTTCTTAAGGTGACTGAAGTCCTTCAGATGATACTATGCAGCCATTGTTTGGACATTATAAAAATAAGACTCAAATTAAAATAATTAAACACTTATTGAACTAGATAATAAAGAAAGAATACACTTTCTTCAACGTATTCAGTTACATTGTAGAAATTCATTTTCAATATGAAATTTATAGCTTTATTATTTTACTGCTTGTGACCAATTTACCCTCAAAGCTATGTGCTCGCGCTGCCGCATGGAATTTGAAACCCCGATTAATGACAATCATCTATTTAATTTATAACAAATATAATTTTTTTTATATATCTGTGATTTGTCTACGGCTTTTTTATTATTTTCTGTTTATTTGCCAAGAAAATATATGAAAAAGTTGAGAATCATGCCATTTTCTCAACATGAATGAAACTTAAATTCTCTTTCCCTGATATGTATGAAGAATGTGTAATAACCTAATTTAAATTATTGTATAAAGATACTCAAATGCAAAAAACCACATTTTCTCTCAATGTAATGAATATTTGAATAAACATTATTTTTCTCTACTTGAGGAGCAAACCACAAATTTTAAAAAAATGAGTTAAATATCAGGTGCGATAGTCCATAGTGAAATTGTATAGGATGAAACCACTGTTGTAGTTAAAAGAATATTTTTCCCTATATAAACAGGACGGTAATCAAGTCGAAAGGGTCAAGCTATGTCTACCTCGGACAGTAAATGTCTGTAGATGGAGAGCCAAGCTGGCATGGTGTGCATTCGGGCGCTTAAGTAATATCTTCAAGAGCGACCTGCCATTTTGCCTGAAGCGTAAAGTGTTCAACCAATGTGTGCTACCAGTGTTAACGTATGCTTGTGAAACATGGACTCTCAATACACGAGAGGTCCAAAAACTAAGAGTGGCGCAATGTGGCATGGAAAGGTGCATGTCGGGCATAACGCATAAGGACCGCAAAAGAAACCAATGGATAAGAAAGCAAACAAGAGTGAGAGATGTCATAGAGTTCACCGAATTGATGAAATGGCAGTGGGCCGGACATGTCGCACGGCGAACAGACAATCGCTGGACAAATGCAGTCATTCAGTAGTACCCGAGGAGCACTAAGCGGCCTCAGGGGCGTCCCAAAACCGATGGATTGACGAACTTGTCAGATTCGGTGAAAGTATGTGGCAGTGTAAAGCTAGGAACAGAGAAGAGTGGAGGGGCTGGGGGAGGCTTTCATCCAGCAGTCGATCGACCCCGGCTGACAATGAATATAAAAATAATTTTAAAGTTGACCTATTCAAGCAAAACATGATTTATCCAGCATTGAAAAACCATCAAAAAGAATAGATACTCTGCCTTTATACCATTTGATATCACAAGAAAAGAAAAATGATGTTACAAAATTATTAAAAATAATGTTTGACGACTGGCAGAATCTTGAAGATGAAAGACTCATAACTATACTTGTTAGTACAAGAATATACTTTTAGATGCACCATCTGCTAGTGTAGACGAACAAAAGATTATATGTGACTATGGAGCAGAATCTTATTCCTCTTAACAATATGTACATATTTATTATAATTATTATACTATTACATTTTTAAACCAATAAATTAGATGACTTATTTTTTTTCTATCGATGTTTCCTTGTAAGATATTATACAAAAAGTGTTTAGTCCACGCATTTCGTGCAAAACATGTTTTGTCCAAATTTCAAACACAAAAATCAGTAATAGATTAATCAAATCACGTTTTGAATATTTCCTCTTCAATTACTCTGCCTATGTGTGTCTATTTTCTTAACCTTTCAGGACTAGTTACCTACATGAAACTGTTAATAACGGTTACTATAAAAATGCATTTTTGGCATCTTGAATTTCACGCATAGACCGTTGCACACAATTTTTAAAATTAAAATATGTGGTATTTTTATTAAATTTTTGTTGGATATTTTTATATTTTTATATTTCATAGTGACATATTGATATGTACACTCAAAGCAACTTAGTTACAAGCAGTGCTATAAGAAAATTTGCAATTTACGAGTAGTCCTAGGAGTCCCAGTCTCTACCAACAAATTGTGTGGCGGTTGTAAGAAGAACGTCTCTCAACTACGTTTTTCGTCGAATATAACATGCATTTGAAAAGATTGCTTGTGAGTTTATTCAGTGTTTCTTTACTATAATCATTATATAATTTACGATTCATCGAAAACCAACATACATGCATGTTAAGTAATAATTAAATCGTCACAATAAATTATATCGTACAGTCGTCATAATATATGTAGTGCATGTCACGAAATGCGATTTGTGGCAGGGTAGATTTATTAGAATCTTAATTTATCGCAAAACACACACTTTGAATTGACGATTAATAACAATCATTGATAACGACTAAGCTTTCTAATTATACTCTTTCAAAGTATGCAAACAACTTTATTCCTAATATGAAATTAAAATTGATAATTTAGTTATTCCACTGGCTGTGTAACTAGATGTAAGGCGTTTCTCTACTTTAAGAAGCTTCTTCAGACTAACTATATCGAACCATAACTAACTATATGACCTCCAAACACTAGTAATTAATTGTATAATTAATACTATCATCGTTTGGGTCTTACCCCTCCCCACGTCCAGTAGAAGGAAACAAACCCACTCTACTCTTCATTTTTAATTAAGATGCTTCTTAAAGAAGCGAAACGCGTTACATTTAGTAACACAGCCGGTGGAATAAATAACCAAGTTATCAACCTTAATTTAATATTAAAACACTAAAGTTACCACCGAATCCATTGAAAATATCTTTATTCGTAACGTTAAAGATATTACATTTAATTACCAACTATTTCACATTATAAAAATATGCTAGAATTCATCGTAATTAGCCCAAAATATTGATTTCATGACTTCACAGTAAATGTAACTGACCACTCGTCAGCAAAAATACCTGCTGACGGGCCGTACAGCATGGCTTGTGATTATAGGGGGCTTTGGTGCACTACAAAAAGTACATTACGTGTTCGAGCCCATCGCATAGATGCGGCGAGGGTTGCCATATAGTACATAATTTTTCATAAAAATATGTGTGAAAAGTGTTCATTTTTGAAAATTATGACAGTTACCGCAAATTAATAATTTTTAGAATTGAAACATATAAAATTATTTTTTTGAATTATTGAGATTTTGTACACTTCCATGTATTTTGTCACTAACGACCCGGGTTTCGCCTTTCGGCATCTTCAGGCATTCGAGCGCACGAATAGACTCGAATTGACAGACAGTAAACAGTGTCTAACGTTTATATAGAAGATACAAATACGACACCATAAATCAAATATTATGGACTTTTATACATTTTATAAACAGGTATTTGCATCTAGCTACTTTCCGAGTATCATCACTAAAAGGATATTTCTAAATATTTCTAAATATCCTTTTAGGTTTTCTTATCTATTATTAGATATTTTTGAATTATCCGAGTACTGAAACAGATAAAGAGCAAAATTTTACATTTAACTCAAATTTCAGTTCTTTGGAGTTGTCTGATTAATGTATAGCCAGTGAGTATCAAATTACCTGAGCCGCAAGACAGTTTATAAACGCCACTCCTAATTGTTTAAGTGAAAACACAGTTTTTTATGTCACCTATTTTGAAGCCTACCCAGAAGTGGACCATTGTGCAATTCAAATGTCCTTGATTAATATATTTTTCGGTCAACGGATAATACTCATGTTTATACTCATACCGTTTTTCATCAATATCTTAAATAGGAAGCTACTTTTCAAATAATATTTCAGAGAATAAATCAATTTTATTCTTTTATTGAATTCATTGCCTACAGTTTTTTGGGGATCAGGGATGAGTTATTTTTACGAAAATTTCATATTGCCTAGAAAATCTAAAGAATATTAACGACACCTACAAACTACAAAATGGTAACTTTGCAGTAGAGCAATTTTCATGTTAACATTGACATCACAATGTTGTTTTAAAATCTGAAATCGTCTTTTTATGGTTGAGCCTTTCAAATATTGTTTCACTACAGATCGTGAAAATGTTTCAGTTACAACTGTTTTCTCTGCACTAATTGAAAGGCAATTGGAAGTTTTTTTACTTTTGATTTACCAAAAGATGTATCCTTTAAATTTAAATAATAAGCCAATTGCTCCAAAATATCCCAAAATAGCTTAAATAGCCCATTTCTGACGTACGTAGGGGGTGGTCGAGATAATCAAAACTAATAATAAATTGACATAATCTACGGTTCATAAGCGCCCAATGAGACTGGTCATTTTTACAGCAGATCGGCAGACTCTTGAAAGAAATGAACACTTCTAAATACTTTATGCATAAAAACAAGTTATTTACACCTTTCAATTATCGATGAGCAAAAACCAAAAAATGCGGTTTCACCGCAGTGCATATTTAACAGTCAGTTTCATATTTGGCTACTTTATTTTCGTCTCTGAGCGAACGAAGCTGTCTGCATGAGGAAGAATGATTTTGTCGTGACCGAAAATAATACGATGTCAGTTTAAAAATCTCCAAGCGAGTTCACGAAGACGGCTTATTCAGCATATCTTCCAGATCTTTCTTCCACGAGGACGACTTCAATTTCACTGATCCGTTCCTGCATTCGACGTGCAGCTCATTTGACATTTCACCGCCGTTTTCAGAGGGTTGATCGCCGGCGGGATTTTCGTATTTGAAAATTTTTTGCTGCTGATCATCCAAAATATTCCCACAGTCTGAGATATCGTCCTCGATGTTCAATTTACCGGCGATGATTTCTATTGAATTCAGACACCGAAGCTCGCTTGATATGCGCACGTCCGCCATTCCGGACTCGTGGAGAAACACGCTGTTCTTCCCCGAGAGCCTGGAGGCCTGCAAATATATATTACCCCTTTTCAGAATGGCGTTGACGTTTCCTTCAAATCCTGTCATGGACAGGTCGCCCATCTCCAGGATCTCGACGTTGCACTTGCCGTGAAGATTCGCCAGTCTGACGCACCCCAGGACAGTCGTCACGTGAGTCTCGTCAGCGTAGCACGAATCGCAGGAAACGTTTCCTCCTCTAGTGGAGATTTTTAAAACGTTAGCTCGGATGTGTTGACACGCCACGCCTTCAGTGGACTCGGTGAGGATGTCGATCTTTTCGGCCTGCAGTGTCCCTTCGCAGGACACGGGTCCACTCTCGGTCCGGATGGAGACGCTCCGTCCGCGGACGTTTCTCGTCCTCACGAATCCCGAGACGGTCTTCAGATGGCAAGAGTCCGAGTGCATTCCGTGGACGGATATGCTCGATTTTCCTAGAGCTTTGACTTCGAAGCTGGCGGTGACCGGAGCGCTCACCACGCAAACGGCTTCGCTTTCGGGATCCACTCCGTCACCCACGACATCTATGCGGTTGGCAGTGCGCTTGATGCTGATCTTCGAGGAGCCGTCCGTTTCGCGGCCGTAAAGTGACACCGACAGTCTGTCACCGTCGGGACGCTCCAGCGGATCGAGCGGCGCTATTCGGACGTGCATCGGCGATTCGATGTAGATCTTCGAGAACGGGTCAACGGTCCTGTCGAACGTCTTGATCAATAATAATTTTTTCACTTTCGCCCGCTCGTCGGCGGAGAAACGAGATAACCTCAAAATATTTGATACGCTCTCCGAGAGCTTTCTCAGTCTCGCGGAAAACATCCTCGTATTTAAAAATGTTTAAAATTGTTATAAATTAGTTCGAGAGCGAGTACGGAGCGGCCCGATAGGATATATGCTTTTCGATCATTTAATTGAATTAGAAATGACAGCTAGCCATTTTCGACAAAAATATATTTGAACATGGCGCCTTATTCGAACAGGCTACAGGATTGGTAAAATCTTAAAACAAAGAGTTCAATGACTTATGCCGTTTGAACGATTTTCAGACGTGATCCTAAAAAAATATCGAAACACTGTAAAATAACTAAGTGTCTATCGGTACTTTTTAAATTCTTGTGTGAATCGAAAACCGAGAATTCGTTCTCAAAGAAAATATTGACCGTGACTGCTATGAACATGTTTCTCGCGAATACGAAATTCAAATAATATATGAGAAATGTCAAGATTTGCTTACCTACCTCTATTTGTTAAGTCGTACAAATTACTGTGATTCTTACCTCAGGGATTTGGCCACGAATGCTTTATCTGTTTAGATATGAACTATTTCACTAGTGAAGTCTTGTGAAAAATATTTTGGTACTTTTCTTGTTGATACGGTAATACGATAAAGGTAAACAAAAATACCGCCGGTGAGTGCTAGTGTGCCGTTCTAGCGGTAGATTGCGGTACTCCCATGACAAACGACGCGTCAATATTGTAATTTAAATTTTATATATACCGAAGATATTCGACACTGCCGTATATAATATATCATCTGGGACTTTTTTGATTAGAGCAATTTCTCACTCGCCGACTTCATCAGACATCGTTCCATACGGATAACGTAGTATGAATGTCCTGGATCGTGAGATAGAAAGAAGGTTCAAGACCTAAAAAACCTGATTTCAGTAAGTGCGTTCGCAATAATATACTTATATATCCAAAAATATATTAATACATTCTTTAAATCTCGAATAATATTTATCTTTTCATTCAATACCTTCTCTTGAAAAAATACTCTTCAGATACGTACCTATTTTGAGAATTTTGGATATTGTAGATATATTATTAGATATTCAATTTGGCTCACCACCAATTCTAGAATGAAAAAAAATTTGTAAATGTTCGTATTGGTGGACGCTGTCTAAAAATGCATTTTTCTCATCAAAAAGCATGCGAAGTGAACTGTTTTAGGGTAGAACAGACTTTTATCAAGCTTAATATATGGAAAATATTCAATAATGATGAAAGAAACTAACTAATAAAACTTTGTAGAACTGAATACTTTGATATTTTATCCTAGTATATTTGAATTCTCCCAAATAAATACCTTACATATAATAAATATAGTTGAATTCTTAGGAATCTTCATTTAGACGCTTATGTGTTTGCAACAAACATGAATATTAAATTTAGATTATTGAGATTTTGTACACTTCCATGTATTTTGTCACTAACGACCCGGGTTTCGCCTTTCGGCATCTTCAGGCATTCGAGCACACGAATGGACTCGAACTGAGAGACAGTAAACAGTGTCTAACGCTTATATAGAAGATACAAATGCGACAAATATCATTTACGAGGCAATACATTATACGTCTGAGAGCCACACCGATACCTGAGTAAAAATTTCGGAAATCGCCCTAATCCTTATTTTGTAAACACCATATTAACAGAGTGGCGATTGCAGAAGGCGAATTGCCGCTTTTCAACTTCTTTTAGAAATACCAGTGATTTTACAATTATAATATTATTGTGGGTTTTGACGGGATGTAATTCGACGAATGGGTAAATATATACAATCATTCCACATTTAGTGACATCTGTTAGGTGTTTCAACGTATCGGATATAATAGCGGAGAATTAGGAAGGTTCAGCTGCTCATTCAAGATTGGTAATGAGTTTAACTGGGCTCTATTAATTTCTAAAATTTCCTGATAAAACAATTTATGATCCCCCATGTTTTTATGCAACAGTTTAACCCCATGGGGTTTTTCCGAAATTTTAACTCAGGTATCGGTGTGGCTCTCAGACGTATAATGTATTGCCTCGTAAATGATATTTGTCGCATTTGTATCTTCTATATAAGCGTTAGACACTGTTTACTGTCTCTCAGTTCGAGTCCATTCGTGTGCTCGAATGCCTGAAGATGCCGAAAGGCGAAACCCGGGTCGTTAGTGACAAAATACATGGAAGTGTACAAAATCTCAATAATCCAAATTTAATATTGAAATTCCATTCAAGCACCCTCAGTCGATGTCTTAAATTAAACATGAATATGTTTGGTTTTTTGGTTGGCAGTCCTGAGTTTATTGCAATATATGGCGGTCAAAAATAAGGTTTGTGACATACACAACTATTATGCGATAAAGCACCGTTATAATGTTTCCTTTCATCGTTATTGAATATATTTAGCTTAATGAAAGACTATTCTGCTCCAAAACATTACATTTCACGCGCTTTTTGGTGAAAAAAATGCATTTTTAGACAACGTCCACCAATATGTGGACATATTATTTCTCATATTGCTGATGTTTTTTTCCAGCTTAATGCCAATATGAATTGTTCTGATGTAAGGGGCGCATTTGTGAAGCTGAAACCTCTGTGTGATAAATTTGCAAAATCGCCACAGATAAGCAATCTATCTGCGGTGTTGTCGCAATGTGAGTCTCTCCGCGACGCCGTTCTCCAAGAGATTCATACTTATGTATTGTATCCATTCACCGTGCATCTGAGTAAAGCGACGGCAGGGTAATTATAGGGTGAAATGTAATCGATTTTCCATACTGAATCCGAATGATATCGATTAAGGAGGTATTTATATTTTCAGCATCGAAAACAGAGATGACCTGCGGTTGGCTCTGGTCCGAGGGATGGCCGATATATTCCACAGAACTCGAGTGGAAAACGTCGATCACTTTCTGAAATATTTTTCTGTGCTAATTTGTCAAATTTTTGACAAAAATTCACATGACAAAGGTGAGAATTTTCTATATAAATTCAAAATTGATATCTTTTTTTACTCCATTGGTTGTATAACTAGGTGTGACATGTGTTTCGTTTTCATTGTAAGATTTTAAACTTTAACATAAACATATGAACATAATGAATATTATTTCTTCATTACTAGTACATACCACACTCTTAATATTCAATACAATTATTTGCATTTATGTTGGAGCGGTTGCTAAGTGACTTTGTTTTACTACAACATTTTCCGTTGATTTTTCCATTCCGCATTTAGACAAAAATATAATGTTTTCCAGCTTAAGCTTAAAAGTTGAATGTTGAAAATAACGCAGTTGACATAGAAATGGCAGTTATAATGACATGTTACCGATGAAATCCATTAAAAACAGTGAGTATTTTCATTTTGACTGCAGAGGCTAGTTCATTACTCATTCATCATTATTTGCAAGTTGATTCATATATTAGAATGTTCCTAATTTTTTTGGATCGTCAACTGGCCAAGATTCAATTGCACTAACGGAAACTTCACTGGGTTCTTTGCCCGACGGGTTAGTGAATTCATCCGATCGATCGAGAACGGCTCTGTTTTATTTCATTCCTCAAAATTCTCTTTCAGTGGTCGCCGACCTGGATGAAGACTTGGCTCTGAGCGTCGTGAAGGCTGTCACCGAGATGACCCTGAGATTGCCTCGCGACACTGTCGACAAATTATACACGAGACGTAACGCCCCGCAGCTGGGACACGGTATCTATTTGTGCGTGCAGATCGCAAAGAATCAACGCTACACAGCCCTCAGGTGAATTCTCCTTTCGAATGAGAAACGAGAAAACTAAATCAAATTTATGCCCTGTAAATTATTACTAAGTAATTTATTTTTCTCTTTCAGAATCAACGCATTGCAGTGTATACTGGCATTGAGCACTGTGCACGAAGATCAAATGAAAGCATTCCATTCACCCTCTTTGAACCGCGGCCTGTGCGAGCGCGTCGGTGACGTGTTGATGTTTTTTTACCCTGGTCTCATGGGAGCCTTGCAAGAGATCGCTAGAGGAGAGGAAAAGCAAGGACGGTTTTTAACTTGCGTGAGTAGAGTTTTGAAATAGAGTATATTCAGTGTTTTGAAATAGATTATATTGACTGTCGGGTCTGCGGTGCATCGGTCGACATCGTTAAGTACGGCCACGGATGTCTCGGGTTCAAGCCCAGAACAGTTTCTGTTCATAGTCATGGATTTTTGTGATGTCAGAATTCCCTCCGACCCGTTCGATCCTAAAAATAGTAAACTGCTGATCCTGTCCTAGCCCTATCCTTCTACCCTACTCTTTTCGAAAAAGAGATGTCGAGCAACTGAGTAACGAGCAGTTATCGTAGAAAAACTTCTGTTGAGATACCTCCATCAGGAGTCAGTAGGCTCCACATTGGTAAATCAAGCAATCGACAGAAGAGCCCGAATCGCCTGCTGCATACACTGCTGGTAAGATAAGCCATTTCTGTGTAATTCGAAAGTTATTCCTGATGTATATCACGATTACCTTGATGGCCTTGCAGCGGGAGCATCGCTTATTGACAAAGCTGCCGGTGAACTCGATAAAAAAATCACAACAATTATAATGTTCGTGAGAGTGTTGAGTTAAGAGTTATTTAAATGGTGTGAATAATTTTCATTCCATTACGTTAAGTTCTCGACATAGGTGATTAATTCGTTCCCGAGGTCCTGAGTTAGTTGAAAAATCACGTAAGTCCAACAAACCTTAAAGTCGATAAATTTTTGATACAATATGTATTAATTTCAAAGGATAGGTGAAAATAAAATAGACCTTCACACATATATTTAATAGCGCATTAATTTTATTTTTAGAAATTACTATTTTTTAAAAAATAAAACACAATTCCTTTGTACTACTTCCACATATTTATAATGATCAGGACCGGTTTTGCTCATCATGAGCATTATCAACTGACACAAATACAAACATAACAGGCTTATTTATATATAATTCAGTGTAAAAATGAAGGTATATGAAACTGATGGTTCATGGCTCGTGATGAGCGAAACCGGTCCTGATCATTATAAATATGTGGAAGTAGTACAAAGGAATTGTGTTTTATTTTTTAAAATATAATGTCTTTCCACCAAGAATTGACAGTTAACACCTTAAAAGAAAGAACTATTTATTCACACATGTACATAATCATTTCTGCGTGATTTTTTTACATGATCCATAATTCAAACTGTATCGAGTATAATTGTTCTAATCGTAGAATGACACATTTTATGAGCGTGTGAGATGTCTGTCATCTTTACTCCTTTTTCGTATTGTTTTATAATTTTAACTTTGGTCTTCGGAGATATGGCATCTCTTCTTTTATAATTAATCTCAACCTCTCCCGCTATCGCGTGAACATAATTGTTTATGTATGCAAATGCCCAGAAAAACAAAGCGCAGTCGAATAAAAACAAAAACTCATTTTGTTCAATCGTCGAATTCGCGTTAAGTCAAAAACTCACTGTATCACATTGTGAAGGTTTTTTATTAGTTTTAACACGAATAAATGTTTTCTTCTATTGAATTTTCTTTTTATGATTCATTGATAACTAACATTAGAACCGGTTTTGCTCATCGCGAGTATTATCAACTAATAATGCCAGCAATATGATAATTTTGTTTCTATTGCTATTCAATTTGCGAATCTAAAATATTTTATCCACTTACTAGTATCATAACGCAGCGGTCTACGAAAGACTAAATGTAGCGAATTCTGAAATCCTGTTGAATGATTACAGTTAAATGCTACGCTTTTTAGTTAGCCGTCCGAGGAATTCGCAGTATTCTCTGTCTCGTCATGATGGACCGGAGTTCCGAAGAGATCGGCGATCTGACGGACGACCGTTTTGCGAATGTCATCGCTTCGTACGCTTCCGAGCCCCGATCCCTGTCCGGAGCCGATCCGTTCGGGCTCAAACTGAGATCTCGAGGCGACGAAGGCATGATGGAGCACCTTGAGCGGGCCGAAAGGAATGAGGAGTGGTTCAGCGCGGCCGGGGAGAAACTGACGACGCTTCTGATGAGCCTCGTCCCTCTGCGCTCCCATTCCCAGGACTGCGTTCGCTTGGAAACGGCTCTGATGTGCTCCGACATTGTCGAGTATTGCCCGAGGTAAATTTTGTTTGTGATATTTTATCGATTCGTGGCGTCAAATTTCACCCTTTCAGTATGTCTTTGCACGGTTGCGAAAATGTCAATCGATTGCAATAATTCTTATGAGATGTGGCTCATTGATTCGTAAAATACAAGATGTAGACGTCGGAGTGTATTGGAGTGAATTAATAGAAACATAATAATAAGTGTAGTATAGTATAGTGTAGTATAGAGGCCGCCACCATCGCGTTAGGAATGTTACCATATTCAACCAAAATTATTTGTTTATTAAGAAATTTAAAGATATAAATGAAAAAAAAATACTTTATGTAAATAATATATTTTTATTAAAAAAAATCAAAACATAATTAAATGGAATAAAATTCGCCAAATGACAAAAATGACAGTTTCGATATTCACAAAAGACATAGTATTTTTATTTATACTTATTATACTGTATTTAATAATACTTTTAGTTTTTTGTAACCGTGTAAAAGCAAAGAAATCAGTGTACTAAAAATAATCTCTACTATATAGCACAATATAAATGTAGAAATCTGTATGTTTGTATGTCCGTCAGTCACAACAACTCCTCCCAAACGGCGTACATTGGTGACATGCAATTTTCACACGTCGTTCTGGCTGCAATTGTTCAACTACGACGTTGACTATTGATGTCTACGATGACGAATAAAAAAATCAACAGACGCTGATCGCCTAGCGACCGCTCCGTACCAAATATTCCACGTTCCGTCGCTAAGCAACTATAAATATTTATAGCATAGGCATCACAAATAATAATTTTTCATGCTTGAATCGTAAAATTTGTAAAAAATCAAATGATTGAGCAGAAAATTATCCATCATTTAAAATTATAAAACTTAAATCAGTAACATCTTCATTTCGTGTCTTCAATAGATAGTAAGACATTATTGCTATAAATGAAATGAAGATTCGTGATATTGTCTGGACAATGCGTAGACTTGAAGAATACTTACGAGATCAAAAGTTGCATGAATTCGATGAATATATTCATTTGAAAGATTCGATTTTAAATGCTACCGATACAGCTGATCATGGAAATTTTGAAAATTGTGTCCACGAAACATACGTGAATATTCTCAAGATGTTATCACGTACATTCGGAGGTAAGCCGCACACTTTCAATCCGAATTGCAAAGAAATGGAACAAAATTGACAGTAGGCAAACAGCAACTGTGAAAATTGATCATCGGCGGATCATCCCTAGCAACATTTTGCTTCTAAGATATTTGATGCCCACATCAACGTTGAATGCTGCAACTCTAAATAAAGTCTAAGTACATTCTCAAGTTTAACCACAAGTTTTCCGATCAAGTTGCTTTTTCTGCTCAGTCCAGTAATAATGGTATAGAAGAAATTTCTGAGTACCAACCAGATCGCTAAATTTCGAGCAATGAAGCGGCATAGCGTATTTAAAGATTTCCCATTTACGAACGATATTCCACAGTCGTACATTTGGAAAACGGGAAATGTATTTATTTTAACGATTTGACAATTTGCACGATATCAGGACGATCCAACAAACACTACATTGACAAGATTCTTGAAGCTCTGCAAAAATAATAGTTTTTCGAATACCATCTTTAAATGCAGATAAACAAGCTCTAAGGTTCAATAATAAGAGTGAAGGTGGGGTAATATTTTTCTTTTGATATTGTTGTTTTCAACTTTTTACATTGAAGTCCTACGTTCCACGGTGATATTTTCAACTTTTAACATTATTTTTGATTGATGGGCTATATTTTGTGTATGTTACACGAGGTACGGTCCACGGTGATATTTTCAACTATCAAAAAAATTTCAACATTAATTAACCAACGTCTTAATGACCTTATATAAGCGTAATCTATCTTGGGCGAAGCCCGGTAAAAAATACTAATTAGATTTAAAAATAATAAATAGAATCGGGTGCATATTCTGTGTGGGAAGGCCTCGACCCGTGTGAAGCAAACTGTGTCATTTTTGCTTCATTTTATTTTATCACTAACAAATTCCCAAACAGGCTACATTTTCACTGATTATTTAAAAGTTCACCAATGGAATTGCACCCGCAGTAGCTAACTATGAAAGAGGAGACTTCTTTGGCTTACAATTAAATGCACTTTTTTTAAATCGTATTCACTTTCAAAAAAATAGTTTACACCTATAACAAATAAATTGCACAAAAAACAAATTCTTTCACTAAAAATAAAGTGATCCTACATAATAAAATATATTTTAAAAATGAAGAAATATATCACACTTACTTATGAAAAAATATTTTCACATAGATGGAATATAATTTAAGACATCGACTGAGGGTGCTTGATGGAATTTCAATATTAAATTTGGATTATTGAGATTTTGTACACTTCCATGTATTTTGTCACTAACGACCCGGGTTTCGCCTTTCGGCATCTTCAGGCATTCGAGCACACGAATGGACTCGAACTAAGAGACAGTAAACAGTGTCTAACGCTTATATAGAAGATACAAATGCGACAAATATCATTTACGAGGCAATACATTATACGTCTGAGAGCCACACCGATACCTGAGTTAAAATTTCGGAAATCGCCCTAATCCTTATTTTGTAAACACCATATTAACAGAGTGGCGAATTGCCGCTTTTCAACTTCTTTTAGAAATACCAGTGATTTTACAATTATAATAGTATTGTGGGTTTTGACGGGATGTAATTCGACGAATGGGTAAATATATACAATCATTCCACATTTAGTGACATCTGTTAGGTGTTTCAACGTATCGGATATAATAGCGGAGAATTAGGAAGGTTCAGCTGCTCATTCAAGATTGGTAATGAGTTTAACTGGGCTCTATTAATTTCTAAAATTTCCTGATAAAATAATTTATGATCCCCCATGTTTTTATGCAACAGTTTAACCCCATCATCCGCATTAAACGTATGGTTCTCCATTAGCAAGTGATTTGCGAATGTCGAAGTTTCTTTTTTTAATCTAAAGGCAGCTAAATGTTCTGATACCCTTATATCTAATGTACGTGTGGTTTTACCCACATAGAAATGTTGGCAATCATTGCATTGTAATTTATAAATACCAGATTTGTTCTTAAAGTTTGCTCTATCTTTATTGTTAATAAGTAATTTGCCTAGAGAGTTTTTGCAATGGAACGCCGGTCTAACACTATCAGCGAGTTGTTTTTTAATTTTAAAGCTTGTGCAACCTAAATAACTAATTCTATGCCAGATTCTGGGGCGGTCTATGTCTTTAGACAAGTTCCCGAAATATAGCATCTTTTCTGCTAATTTACGTTGTTTTTTTGATACAAGACTATCTATAAGAGACGCCTCATAGCCATTATTAATGGCAATTTGTTTAATAATGTTTAGTTCGTTTTCAAAATTAAATTTATTTAGAGGTATAGTGACTAATCTGTGAACCTGAGAATGGAAAGCAGCCAATTTATATGAGAAAGGATGGTCTGAGTTAAAATCAATGGCCGCATCTGAAAACGTCTGTTTTCGGTAAATTTTAAATTCATGAATGGAGTTTTTAATATCAATATTAAGGTCAAGGAAATTTATATTCCTGCCCCCTACTTCTAAAGTGAATTGAATTTTATCATCTAGTGAGTTAAGAAAATTATGAAGGTTAGAAACTTCTTCTCTCCGTTCCATTGAATAGACAAAGGATGTCATCTACGTAACGGAACCAATAAACTACGTTTCTAACTTCTGTTTTATTGCTAAAAATAAGGTTTTCTAAATGGTTCATGTAAAATTCTGCTAATAGTGGTGACAAACAACTTCAAGTTCAACAACAACAAGATTAATTACTTAAGAAATTAATAGAGCCCAGTTAAACTCATTACCAATCTTGAATGAGCAGCTGAACCTTCCTAATTCTCCGCTATTATATCCGACACGTTGAAACACCTAACAGATGTCACTAAATGTGGAATGATTGTATATATTTACCCATTCGTCGAATTACATCCCGTCAAAACCCACAATACTATTATAATTGTAAAATCACTGGTATTTCTAAAAGAAGTTGAAAAGCGGCAATTCGCCCTCGGCAATTCGCCACTCTGTTAATATGGTGTTTACAAAATAAGGATTAGGGCGATTTCCGAAATTTTAACTCAGGTATCGGTGTGGCTCTCAGACGTATAATGTATTGCCTCGTAAATGATATTTGTCGCATTTGTATCTTCTATATAAGCGTTAGACACTGTTTACTGTCTCTTAGTTCGAGTCCATTCGTGTGCTCGAATGCCTGAAGATGCCGAAAGGCGAAACCCGGGTCGTTAGTGACAAAATACATGGAAGTGTACAAAATCTCAATAATCCAAATTTAATAGATGGAATAGTTTTCACTCAATATAAATACTCACACTTTGAAATCGATAGTTGCACGAAGCTGTAATAAAATGTCACTTATTCTTCTACCCTATATTAGGCCACCTATATTGTCTTTGATCCATGCATTAAATACATTACACAAACCAAAACAGACCAACCCTAACGTAACCTACTATAGCTTAACTCACTTTGTTAAAAGAATCCGTGACACGAGTGTACGTGGAAAGGGTGGGACAATACTTTTAAAAATATAATTCCACGTACCAGTGTTTCTTTTACCCTATAAATGATACATAAAAGATTTACACATTTTTTTCAGAAACATGCACCCGTCATTAAAATACGTCTTGGATATTTTAATCGCTCTGTCCGAAGAGGACGATCCTCGGATCGTGGAAATCTGCCGTGGAGAGCTCGAAAATTTTGCCAGCAACGGATCCGTTAACGATGGAAGACTTTTCATTCACATTGTCGAGGACGGTTTCTTTTCTCTTCTAAAAAAGCCTCGCGGCTATCTCTGCTATTTCGGTGAGTGGGTTGCTATCGGTGAAAAATTATTGACCGTCGATCCGATAACGGCTATGTCTGACAGTCGACGCTTTTATTATTGCAGATGCTTCTAAGCAAATCTCTGAATTGAATCTGTTGAAAGGCTATCTGCGGTTACTATCGTCCCCGAACTGCACTTTGCAAAGATTGACCCAAATCTTGAGCTCGTCCGCCATGCTGAACAGATTCACCGTCATCTTGCTTGATATTTTCAAAATGGAATGCTCCAGTATCAAGCTGACAGAGGAATCGGCTATTATAGGTGAATTTTTGTAATAATTATCGATTGGCTGCCAGTATTGCTCCCTATGGGATCACAGGATATCACCTCGCACATGCAAAAGATATCTGAAAAACAAATTTAAATTGTGTTTTATTTTTAAAATATGATGCCTTTCCATCAAAAATTGACAGACCTTAAGTGTTCATCAATCAAATTGTATCGGCGAGTTCTGCTTGTTTTAAAATTTGGTCACACAGTCTCACCGAGTATATCCTCTGAACGGTCATAGGTGGCATTCCGTAATGACAGACAGGCGGGATTCAGACTCCCTTGTGTCACCTGCAGTACTCACTAAAGCCAAAATGCCTCAAGGAGATATTTAGTGCGCTCACTTATCTCTGAATTCCTGATGAAATCAAATCAGTTAAATATGAGCGAAACCGGTTCCGACCATTTCATAAAAATTTGGAATTTTGCAAAAATTGTGTTTTATTTTTGTGAATAAAATCAAACCACTGCAGCCATAGTAGTCGCCGCAAGCGTATGTTTACAAATATCTTGAAAACGTTAATCTCAACACAAAAATAATAGCATTGAAAAAGTGGCACACTCTCACTCAGTTCGGTCCGACTGCATTACTAAGCTTAGAATATCTTGGCTCTTTCACATCATTGTTGTCAACGATAATGAGTTCAGTAATAGAAAACATAAAAATTGACTTAGTTATTGACAACATTTCAGATGTGGAAAATAACATGATGGAGACGAATATCTGCCCCTGGCGGGTGTTCACGTTCTTGGAGAATCCTGAAAGTCTGCGCTCCGCTATGCAAATATGTGAAATTTTGTCCGGATGCGAAGCCGTTCACCTGATCTTCGACCATCTGCTCGACAATTTTAAGCGGCACCATGATAATAAAAATGAAATCATATTCATTTTGAACGAAATATGTGCAGGTAACAGTAAGAACATATTTCCATTTTAATATAAAAATTTTCATTACAATAAATAAGGAAAAAAATTGATTTTACATTTTAGGGTCCGTACCCATAAATAATATATTTCTTGACTGTTTAAATCGATCAAATGCATTGAACTTAATTATTCCTCAATATTTGCTTGCAATTTTAGTTTGACTGGCTTTCCCATATTTCTTTCGATTTCAGCACCCCATCGTTCGGCAACTCAGAACGAATTCGAGTCTAAAGAAAATTTAATCAAAAATATCGTCGCCGCCTACCTGGAACCCGAACACTGGTATCCTCCGACCGGAGTCCGCCGCCGAGAGAGAACGCCACGCCAAGACGAGACACTAGACGTTGCAATCTACGATCCGAGAGAGTGGACGACGGAGAGGACCCTAGGTCTCTACGAAGGCGGCGTCGATGTCAGATACACTGACCTAGGTTACGACCGCCCCGATTGCGCGGGAGACGTCGACGGCGCTGACGAAGATTCCTGCGCGACCGTTTGGGAAGCTCAGAACAATATCATCAAAATATGCCTGATGACTGAAGGAATCGGCAAGATGGCTATCGCTCTGCGGGACCGTCCGGCCTGTGCCCAACAGTATTTGCAAAAATCACTTTATTTCGTATTGGAGCGTGCAGGTATGTACTTTTTCACTAAAACTCTTTGTGAAACGTTACAAAAATGATCTTTTCCCATAACATCACCTTCATTAAACCACTTTTTTCAGGCAGCGGCAACGAAGCTGTCCGCCTCTCCGGAGTGGCGGCCCTTTCGCACCTGGCTGACGCCTGCCGGCTAGACGGTATACCTCACCTCATCAAGGAGAATGCAGATTATTTCACGCACGAGGCGAATATGAAATTAAAAAAAGTATTCAAAAACTCAAATTTTAATGCTTGTTATAAGAAAAATTTATCTTCATGCTCATTGCACACTTCTAATTTCACTATTTAATTTTTACAGATAAATGAAAATGGCAAAGTGCTGGATGTTCTCCTGGTGGTGATGAAATATGGCGATGCCCCCCTTCTGCCGTGTCTCTACGATATCGTCAGCAATGTGAGGACGGCATTCGTGTCCCAAGATTTATTATCTTATAAAATTTCGCCGATTCATCTTAAGAAAGCCAAAAAGTGGATATCCATGTGAATCTTGATTCGTTGTCACGATAAAGATTGACTTTTACTACGGTACCTAGTGAGACAGAAGAAAGTCTTGCGCGGGAACATTGACTTTATGGAATTGCGATTGCATGAATATACCGAATGTCACTTGTCTGCCTTTTGCACGTTTACTTTTATTGGAAAATTAATATTCTGAATTTGCTCTTTCAGGTTTTACAACGGTGCACTCAGCGAACTGCAAATGGAAGCGTCACCTTGTTTTTGAAATTATTTTACACTTTCATAAAATTTGTGAAATCCAAATATTTCATCAGCGAGGAATCTTCAAACCGTACGCTTTCCGCTCACTGTACCGGTGCTGCGCTTCCTTCTTTGTTGGATTTTAAAAAGTGTAAATATATGAAATTCGAGACGATTCACGAGAGTCATGAAGAAGTATCCGCTGAAAGATCGTCAGTTGAAAACGAATCCGATAACAGTAATTTTACATTTTGATATCTTATTTTTAACCACCCTTTTCAGCTTTGACTGTGTGTCTTTCCGACGTTTATGACTGCTTACCATGTTTTTACAGATTAAAATTATTAATCCAGCATCTGATCTCCTTTTCTAGGGCCATTAGGTTGGAGAGAATCAGACAGCTGCCAATGTCAATAGGATAAGGTGAAGTGGTATTACTGACACCAGTATTTCGGTATTGAATAATCAGCCCAAATACTGGTTTTGAAAATGCTAATTACCGGCATTTTGGTGTTGAAAGTTAGGTAAAATTAAAACAATACGGCAATTAAGGCGGGCATACTTTTTAATGTTCCTCCATTTCACATTGGATAGTTAAGTCTGCTTTTCATAACATAAATGTTTTAATTTTGTATATAAAATACCAGTAAAAGCATAACAGGCTGCAATGATTTGATAATCGAAAATATCTGCCTTCTTCAGAAATTCTAGCGGGAGAAGACGGGAATGCCATTATTTAATTTAAAACTTCTATTTACGAAAGAAGCTCAACGCCATTCGTCAGAGAGGATGTAAAAAAAAACAAATATGAATTATACCACGGAGTGACGAATTATTATTCTTGGTTTGTTCTATATTTGGATATGGAACAAACGAATACTAAGTTAGCGATTTGTATATTTCAGTCGACTGGCCGGATGATGAAAAAAAAAGTCCCGATCCACACATAGCGATGATCGTTTCCGTGCTCAAGAGCGTCCTGAATTTTATTCCATCAAATGACAGAGATCAGCAGCTGTCGGCGCTCGACGTCTTCAGAGAGGGCATAACGGCGATCCGAAATCGGGAAGACGATCTCCTGCCTCTGGTGCACGCAGTGTGGTCTCCGCTGGTAAACAGACTGAAGGAAACGTTTCGACCGCCCGTCGTCATCGCATCTTTTCGGCTGCTCGTGACCCTGGCTGACGTTTCCAAAGATTTCATCAGGGCTCGAACGCAGAAGTTCGTAAACAGACTAGTCAATTTGAAAAAACATTTTCTGCATTTGACTCGATGAGCGACTTCGTAATGTAATATGTATTATTTTGCAGTGACGTATTGCCGCTCATATGTCAATATTTACTGAAGTCTTCAAAAGACAGCAACATGAAGCGCGACGGGTCCGCTTACACCTTAACCCGAGGGTATCGACTGCAAGCTTGCTATCTCCAGGGAATAGGAGATCTCTGCGTTTCGCTAAACGCACAAGAGAAAGAAATCTACCAAATCATGTCTGCGACCCAGCCTTACCTGTCTTGCAAACAACCAAAATCTCTCCAGGTACCAAATCTGACACTCGACTATATGAACAAATATAAACTTATATAAACAAATATGGTATTGTTTTGATATTTAATGGAATAATTGTATTAGTGTTTACACGGATAGTGAAACTGCAATGATGAAGAATAAGATGCGGTTTTTCTCATGTGTAAAAAAATCCCACTGTAGAAATTACACATTGCTACAGATATTGGGAAGCATTGATGGTGTAAAATTTCCCAGTGGAATTATTACAAGAATGAACGAATGTATCAAAGTACACATCAAATCAAGAGAAAATATCAATCCCTATTGTTTCACACAGAAATATGTTGGCTGTCCGATTCGTAATTTTCAAAATATTTTTTTTCTCTCACTTTGAAAACTTAAAACGGTTTAATTGGCCAAATTCATCAAATAAATTGTAAGTTTTGTTTTTGAAACTTACATATTTTAGCTTGTGGTGTGCTGTGAAGTATTAATGAGTACTTAAGTGTGCTGTGAATGGCTGAAAAGGTTGCGGAGCACTGTTCTAGGCAATGTATTGAACAACCGAACGGCCCTTGCAACTGGTAAGTCATATGACCGACGGGAAGAACATGTTTCAAAAACAAAAATTGTTTGGTTATGGTTTCGACCACGTAAATAAAAATTGGGAGCATGTAAGTCTTGAGAACTTCAGGATTATAAACTCGTCCCCGAAGAAGCGATAAAATATAAATAAACCTTTATATATCTGTAGTAAGATCCAAAGGTTTCTGGCTCAAACGTGTTATACAAGTCTGTTATATGTACAAACAATAAATTGATAATATTTTATTGGTATATATCAGCAGCGTGCGGTGGAGTTATCCCTATCGCACAACCTCATTTGTATATAAGCAAGTAGGATACAAAATGCCCTTGTATCTCACTCGCACCTTTCACTTTACATGTGATTGAGCGAGAAAGAGAGAACGCCACGACACGCACTTGGTATATATGTATATGTTACGCCGAATGTGTGAAATTACTTATTACATAAAATGGGAAAAATTTTGCCTAATTCATGAAAAGTGCAAGCCCATTGCCTTGTTCATGAATTAGGCAAATTATCTGCTGAACGCGTGAATTTGGCATGAATTTTTCTGCCTAGTTCATGCATTGAGCAAAATATATAGTAGCGCTCTGGTGATGTTTTTTTACAACTTAATCAAATCTCACTTTTAAGGTTTTAACTGTCAATTCTTGTTTGAAAGGTGGAAAACCAAATGTCATTGATTATGTGAAAATATATCAATCAATAACTACGACCCTCATTTCCATTTACTTATGCCCAAAAAATCTAGAATTATAATATGACGACGTGCGAATTTTATTAAAAGAACTTTTCGCAATTTGCACCGTGCGTTAGGTTAGGTTAGGTATAATTAGTGCAAATATTTAAATGACACCACATTCAGCAAATTTACTAAAACTATTACATGACCAATCAATGACAACTTATGCCCGGGACTGTCCCATATCTTAATAATAATCTTAATAAATCAAGCTAAATTTGACATCCATATGAAAATTACTTTTTCTTCTATCATGTTGACAGTTTAAGAATTCCATACCCCGCCGAATTCACGCATTCTGCAGATAGTTTGCCTAATTCATGAATGAGGCAAAATTTTACCCATTTCATGTAATAAGTAATTTCACATTTTCGACGTAACATATATATATATAGTCATTCATAAAATGTATCGAAATAAATGGTGATCATATTGAAAAATAAAAATGATTGTTTATGTTCCATCTTTATTCCCCTCGGGCCGGAAACTTTTTATTTTGTCCACTTATTGTTACTTGGAATTTATTTTTCAGGTGGCCTGCGTGGAACTATATAAATTATTGATGAAACATAATTTACCTGCCTGCTGGCTTCACGTTAAAACTTTGTGGAACGACGAGGGCGAGAGTATCGCGAAGAAACCGAACTTTTCAGATTTTACTTGCTCGAATGAAAGTTCACATTTCAAATTTGATTATCAAAAAAATGTTACCATGTTACTAAAATACAAAAATTGAAACAACAAGATAAAATTGTATCTATAAACACACCTTCCATTACAAACATTCTAATGCAACCGGTTTGAAATGGTATAAATCGCTGGATGCTCTTTTAGCTTTGAGAAAAAAAAATGAATCGCGCAAAGATAGGTTGATTGATTTTACGTTAGATATTTAAAAAGATAGTTTAGATGCAGCAAGACAGTTTAGTGGAAGCAAGATGGTTTAACACCACTTCGCACTGTAAGCTATCATCATTAATTTAAAAAACTAGCTCGTTGACAGGCAAGATATTACGACAAAAATCTCACGGTGTGGTATGTAAGTACCCTTCTGCGTTTAACAGAGATATTATAAAGTTTACATGACAAAAAATGCCCTTAATAAAAATATTATTAATGGTGACAAGAAACACGGGTATTTAATAAACTATGAATATATAAGAATGGGCGCCAGTCTGAAAACATACTTTCAGACATAAATTATTTTTAACTAATAAAACACTACAAGAATGGTGACAAAATTACATTTTAATAAAAATGCATGACCACAAATTAATACAAAACTCAAGTAAAAAGTTTGTGTTTAACAAAAAAAATATGATTTTACATTTAAAGGTTGCAATATGCACAACATATGGGATGACCATAGCTTAAGTTAATAGAATAAAATAACAAAATATAAAATATAAATTTGATACTGATGAAGATGTTGTAGCTCCATCAGGATCAGATGACTTCCATCAGTGCGCTGCTCGGTTGGGTAGTCCTTGGAGGACCACCTCTACGGTTGAACGCCAGTATTCTATAAATCGTCTTCCTTCTTTTAGCTTAATTACGCATTTAATTTCAAAGTAATATTATTGGTTCTATTTTGTTTATTACGGCACGACTTGATTGGTCCAGCCGCGTTGCCGTAATAAACGTAAACTTGCCATTGTGTGGACATTAGTAATTAATTAAATTTTTACTCGTTATATACTTAGTCCATTTTATTTAATAGTTGGATAAAATTTGTAATGTTCTACATTACATTATGCTGAACTTTGATTCAATTTGGCAATGGAACGTGAAGCTCGAATAGAGCTTTTGTTGAGCTGACACTGACTATTCGCATCTATCTTAGAAGTTTAAAAGCCCAAAAAAGTTTTCAGTGAGTTTTAAAGCTTCATATTCACTAGGGGACATAGTGTCCCGCAGCATAGAGTCTATGCGCTGCAGCGTTGCCAACTGTTCCACAACGTCGCATGTGGCATAGTGAGGCATTTCTACATGATGCAGGACATGTTACATGCGCTCGCGCCGCGTGACGGCGCACGGGCGACAAGTCAGATGCTGACAAGTGGATACGTATGATTTAAATTTAATATTTATTTGCTATTAAGAATTATAAATCAACTCCATATGACAGAACTATGTATGCCTTTTCTGAGTGATTATTATCACAAACGTTTGTGACCAAGATTCATTTTTCCACCCCACTCCACTTTTTTAGAGGTTAAAAGCTTTATAAGTTTCACGTCCAAATTATCATAAATAATATCTGACTTGAAGTTTCAAAATGACTTCCCCATTTTCATAGTTTAGAGATATTCGTAAAAACTTTTGCCAAATATTCTTTAATAATTTTTTTTTTTTTACCCTCAAAATGCTTCAAATTCATAAAAATATGTAATATTATGATTTCATAGGCTTAACATAAATTTTACAAACTAGTAAAATAGTACAATTAAATGGTGTTTTATTTTTTTAAATAAAATGCCTTTTCACCAAGAATTGACAGTTAACACCATAAAAGGGTACTATACTTATTTACTATCATAACATAAAACTATTTATTGTAAATTCTGTTTTGTTAAAAACCATTAAAATCCTTTGTAAATAAAACAAAAGAATAACTCAATAGTACTATATGTACTGCATATTTGTAGAATTTATAGCCATAATAATGAATAATATCAAGCTTAGAAGTTTCACTTCAATAAATGAAATTAAACATGTATATTTTTTTTACTTAAGTAATAAAGCTACCAAAAAATGCATGGGCAAAAACATATGAAAAAGTCAATGACCAACATATGTTATAGATTAGAATGATGATTTAAGAAAGGTATAATTAAGTAAATAAGGTTTTTTGACAAATATGTATTAAAAAATATAAACAAAACAGACAAATATATAATTTAAGACATCGACTGAGGGTGCTTGATGGAATTTCAATATCAAATTTGGATTATTGAGATTTTGTACACTTCCATTTGTTTTAACACATTCGTGTTTCTCTTCAAATCACGTCAATTTATTGCATTATATTAAATATGTGAGAGTGAGAGATGTGATAGAGGTCACCAAATTGATGAAATGGCGGTGGGCTGGACATGTCGCACGGCGAACAGACAACCGCTGGACAAATGCAGTCATTAAGTGGTACCCGAGGGGCACTAAGTGGCCTCAGGAATGTCCCAAAACCCTGGATTGACGAACTTGTCAGGTTCGGTGGAAGTACGTGGCGGCCTAAAGCTAGGAGCCGAGAAGACTGGAGGGACCTGGGGGAGGTCTTCATCCAACAGTGGATCGACCCCGGCTGAAAATGAATATATATGTATGTTGTAAAACTATTTTAATATATAAATAAAAAATGAATTTGAACTATTTATGGAATCCATCTCCCGTTTTTGTGTGTGCACCTTATCTTTTTTTATCTGGTTTTTTTTTGTAAGCTAGTCTCTGGAACAGTGGCGGCCGGTGACAAGAATATTAGGGAGTGCAAGAAAATACTCATCTATTTATTCAAGAAATCCATTCTCCGATTCTTGGATTTTGAAAGCACTTCAATAACACAAACATTTAAGTCTGATATTGACGATACCAAGTGTTTCTCTACACTCAACGTCGCAAGAGCATTTAGTCTGTCTTGAGTCATGGTATTTCTCAAAAATGATTTAATCCTTTTTAATGTTTAGAAACAACGCTCACTTTCCACTGGAATCTGTAATAACTTACTTACGAACTATTTTTTTTTGTACAATTTCTACATTCAATTTCTGATTAAACACTTTATTATTAACCGTACACTAGGACGACCTGCTGCTTTAATTTCCAGCCTTTTCGAAAAATCCCGACGATTTTCTTTAATGTATGAGACGGAATATGCACTATTCTTTACTGAAGCACGTAAATATTAGAATTATGTAATTAGAAAGTAAATACATTTGATGGTATGCGTTTCTTTGTGGGCAGGCTCAATATACTACAGGTCCTTTCGACGTACTTACTAAACATATGCGACAGGTCTCTGCTAGTTTGAATACTTTCGGGAACGGTCGTCATAATTCGGCAAGAGGTGCAATGCTCCTGAATAACTAAAAACTTCGTATGTAAATCGAATATGCGACACAGGCGACGTCACAAAAAACTAAAGTTTAGTACTAAATCCCTTCTACTCTGGGAGAGCTATACAGAAATTGTACCTCCTCGCCGTATGCAGGTTACACAAACAATAATTATTATTATTAGTATTTTGGTGCGGAATACGTTCGCTTAAGCATTGTTGTGAATAATCGCTTCGTGCAATATTTCCTTAAGGGGAACACGCGGGAAAATTTAAAATTAGTTTGTACAATATCGCCTATTACTTGAATAAATATGTTCATGGCAGTGCACTGCACCCTTTGCTCCTTTATAAGAGCCGTCCCTGCTCTGGAACGTACACCCCATCCAAAAAGAGAATCAGGTGTATAAGATTTCTTGATTAGTAAATTAAACTTAAAAAAAATAATAAATAATTAGGTAGATATCTCGTCACATACATAAGTTACACACAAAAATATCCGACTTCAATGAAATGAGGTATGGTAAAATATCAACATTTGTCAATAAAACGTATATTTCACCCCAAACAAAATTCTATATTCTAAATGTTAATTATTGAAAACGACAGCTGTAAATGGTTACTTTAAAATTGTAGTAAATACCTATTTAATTTACAGATAGGAAAACTTTAAAATCGTACTTAATTAAATAGTAATATAGCTAACTACTTATCTTTTTGACATCCCTAATGTAGACAAAGTAACCCCATAGCATAATTCAATTTCGTTTATTACAATATCTTATCTGATGACTTATGTACTATAAAAAACCAATCAAATTTAACTAAATGAATGCTTAAATTATTCCCAAGATATCAATTAAGATACGTGATAGATTATTAGAAGATTATCTCATATAGTTTTTTAGATAAAACGTAAAGTTTAGAGAAATCACTCTGCAATCTGGATTTTCGAAGATCACTAAAATGGCGCAAAACTTATGTGAAATGAGTTTAGACACAGTTTATAGTATTAAGTGGTTCCAGCGTAGAGCCCTTTGTAATATCATACATGAATCATTGGTATACACATTAAAATAACTACTTTGTAAGCAGTTTTATAAAAATAAAATGGACTAGGCAAAGACACTCATCGGTAGGCAGAGTAACCCAATTTGACGGAACGTGACGTAACGGTCTGCCTTGATAGGTATAGCAGATTCGTCTGCTTTCCTCTCAATAACTGTATTACCAAGATGAAGTGAACATATTTGGAGACAAGGTTTAACAATTTCTTCTCCACCGCTCATCCGCACGTGGCTTCAAACACACCAAACGTCAATCGCGCCGCGTCTCAATCATACCCTGTTTCAATCGTACCAAGTCTCATTCTCTCTCATACACACTGTTCACATCCTACAATTGTAAATGTCAATATAATCAGACGAACTGAGGAGTAAGAAGGCTGTATGAATTGAGCTGAGCGCACTCAGGTGTTGAAAATATGAAGGTGGATTCAGTTATGACGCCAATTTCAAAAGTAGGTGCAAGGACGCAATGCGCACAAGATTTCATCCAATGCACCATAATTTGCCCATCACTGGTCCAGATGTAGCCAGTGTTGACACTGCTCTAGAGACTGAATGAATAGATGTATGCTTAGCTTAAAAGTGATAGGTGTTTTGGGAAAATGTTTCATCACATGCGTTAGAAAGGGCGGTGTTGATGTTTTTGATGGGTATATCGAGTTCATGCGGGTGTTTGATAGAGTGTAATGATTCTAGTGCAGTGGCTATTAAGTGCCTGTAATTTTTGTAAAAATACCGGTTTGCATCGGTGGGATGGCAAAATGTTTTGGCCGTTCGGCGACCGCTGATCGACAAAAAAAGTGAGTATGAAATATTTCCCAACAGGGCTCGCTTCTCGCAAAGGAATCGATGTTTTCTAACAGTGTACATCGCTCCGCGTCGGGTGAGAAGCGAGCCCTGTTGTTAAATATTTCATACTCACTTTTTTTGTCGATCAGCGGTCGCCGAACGCCCGAAAAATGTTGTTATCCCACCGATGCTAACCGGTATTTTTTCCAAAAATTCAAACGGCGCGATGCATTCTATCAGAAAACATCGATTCCTTTGTGAGAAGCGAGCCCGGTTGTGAAATATTTCATACTCACTTTTTATGTCGATCAGCGGTCGCCGAACGCCCGAAAAATTTTGCCATCCCACCGATGCGAACCAGTATTTTTTTCCAAAATTCAAAACGATCGCAGGCACTTATCAAGCATATAGCCCGACGCGACGCGATGCATACTATCAGAAAACATCGATTCCTTTGTGGGCAGCGAGCCCTGTTGTGGAATATTTCATACTCACTTTTTTTGTCGATCAGCGGTCGCCGAACGCCCGAAAAATTTTGCCATCCCACCGATGCGAACCGGTATTTTTTCCAAAAATTCAAAACGATCGCAGGCACTTAACAAGCATAAAGCCCGACGCGGCGCGATGCATACTATCACAAAACATCGATTCCCTTGTGAGAAGCGAGCCCTGTTGTGAAATATTTCATACTCACATTTTTTGTCGATCTGCGGTCGCCGAACGCGCGAAAAATTTTGCCATCCCACCGATGCGAACCGGTATTTTTTCCAAAAATTCAAAACGATCGCAGGCACTTAACGAGCATATAGCCCGACGCGGCGCGATGCATACTATCAGAAAACATCGATTCCCCTGTGAGAAGCGACCCCTGTTGTGAAATATTTCGTACTGCCTTTTTCTGTGGATCAGCGGTCGCCAAACGCCCGAAAGATTTTGCCATCCCGCCGATGCGAACTGGTATTTTTTCCAAAAATTCAAAACGATCGCAGGCACTTAACAAGCTAATAGCCCGACGCGGCGCGATGCATACTATCAGAAAACATCGATTCCCCTGTGAGAAGCGACCCCTGTTGTGAAATATTTCGTACTCACTTTTTCTGTCGATCAGCGGTCGCCAAACGCCCGAAAAATTTTGCCATCCCGCCGATGCGAACTGGTATTTTTTCCAAAAATTCAAAACGATCGCAGGCACTTAAAAAGCATATAGTCCGACGCGGCGCGATGCATTCTATCAGGAAACATCAATTCCTTTGTGAGAAGCGAGCCCTGTTGTGAAATATTTCATACTCACTTTTTTTGTCGTTCAGCGGTCGCCGAACGCCCGAAAAAGTTTTCCATCCCACCGATGCGAACCGGTATTTTTTCAAAAAATTCAAAACGATCGCAGGCACTTAACGAGCATATAGCCCGACGCGGCGCGATGCATACTATCAAAAAACATCGATTCCTTTGTGAGAAGCGAGCCCTGTTGTGAAATATTTCATACTCATTTTTTTTGTCGATCAGCGGTCGCCGAACGCTCGAAAGATTTTGCCATCCAACCTATGCGAACCGGTATTTTTTCCAAAAATTCAAAACGATCGCAGGCACTTAACAAGCATATAGCCCGACGCGGCGCGATGCATACTATCAGAAAACATCAATTCCTTTGCCGAACGCTCGAAAGATTTTGCCATCCAACCTATGCGAACCGGTATTTTTTTTAAAAATTCAAAACGATCGCAGGCACTTAACAAGCATATAGCGCGACGGGGCGCGATGCATACTATCAGAAAACATCGATTGGTTTGCGAGAAGCGAGCCCTGTTGTGAAATATTTAATACTCACTTTTTTTGTCGGTCAGTGGTCCTCGAAGGTCCAAAAAATTTTGCCATCCCACCGATGCGAACCGTTATTTTTTCCAAAAATTCAAAACGATCGCTGCTACTAAACAAGCATAAAGCCCGACGCGGCGCGATGCATACTATCAGAAAACATCGATTCCTTTGAGGAAAGCGAGCCCTGTTGTGAAATATTTCATACTCACTTTTTTTGTCGATCAGTGGTCCTCGAAGGTCCAAAAAATTTTGCCATGCCACCGATGCGAACCGTTATTTTTTCCAAAAATTCAAAACGATCGCTGCTACTAAACAAGCATAAAGCCCGACGCGGCGCGATGCATACTATCAGAAAACATCGATTCCTTTGAGGAAAGCGAGCCCTGTTGTGAAATATTTCATACTCACTTTTTTTGTCGATCAGTGGTCCTCGAAGGTCCAAAAAATTTTGCCATCCCACCGATGCGAACCGGTATTTTTTCTAAAAATTAAAAACGATCGCTGCTACTAAACAAGCTTATAGCCGGACGCGGCGCGATGCATACTATCAGAAAACATCGATTGCTTTGCGAGAAGCGAGCCCTGTTGTGAAATATTTCAGACTGCCCTTTTCTGTCGATCAGCAGTCGCCAAACGCCCGAAAAATTTTGCCATCCTGGTAAAATGATGCGAACTGGTATTTTTTCCAAAAATTCAAAACGATCGCAGGCACTTAACAAGCTAATAGCCCGACGCGGCGTGATGCATACTATCAGGAAACATCGATTCCTTTGTGAGAAGTGAGCCCTGTTGTGGAATATTTCATAATCACTTTTTTTGTCGATCAGCCGTCTCCGAACGCCCGAAAAATTTTGCCATCCCACCGATGCGCACCGGTATTTTTTCCAACAATTCAAAACGATCGCAGGCACTTAACAAGCATATAGCCCGACGCGGCGCGATGCATACTATCAGAAAAAATCGATTCCTTTGTGAAAAGCGAACCCTGTTGTGAAAAATTTCATACTCACATTTTTTGTCGATCTGCGGTCGCCGAACGCGCGAAAAAATTTGCCATCCCACCGATGCGAACCGGTATTTTTTCCAAAAATTCAAAACGATCGCAGGCACTTAACGAGCATATAGCCCGACGCGGCGCGATGCATACTATCAGGAAACATCGATTCCCCTGTGAGAAGCGACCCCTGTTGTGAAATATTTCGTACTGCCTTTTTCTGTGGATCAGCGGTCGCCAAACGCCCGAAAGATTTTGCCATCCCGCCGATGCGAACTGGTATTTTTTCCAAAAATTCAAAACGATCGCAGGCACTTAACAAGCTAATAGCCCGACGCGGCGCGATGCATACTATCAGAAAACATCGATTCCCCTGTGAGAAGCGACCCTGTTGTGAAATATTTTATACTGCCTTTTTTCTGTCGATCAGCGGTCGCCAAACGCCCGAAAAATTTTGCCATCCCACCGATGCGAACCGGTATTTTTTCCAAAAATTCAAAACGATCGCAGGCACTTAAAAAGCATATAGTCCGACGCGGCGCGATGCATTCTATCAGGAAACATCAATTCCTTTGTGAGAAGCGAGCCCTGTTGTGAAATATTTCATACTCCTTTTTTGTCGTTCAGCGGTCGCCGAACGCCCGAAAAAATTTTCCATCCCACCGATGCGAACCGGTATTTTTTCAAAAAATTCAAAACGATCGCAGGCACTTAACGAGCATATAGCCCGACGCGGCGCGATGCATACTATCAAAAAACATCGATTCCTTTGCGAGAAGCGAGCCCTGTTGTGAAATATTTCATACTCACTTTTTGTCGATCAGCGGTCCTCGAACGCTCGAAAGATTTTGCCATCCAACCTATGCGAACCGGTATTTTTTCCAAAAATTCAAAACGATCGCAGGCACTTAACAAGCATATAGCCCGACGCGGCGCGATGCATACCATCAGAAAACATCAATTCCTTTGTGAGAAGCGAGCCCTGTTGTGAAATATTTCATACTCACTTTTTTTGTCGATCAGCGGTCGCCGAACGCTCGAAAGATTTTGCCATCCAACCTATGCGAACCGGTATTTTTTTTAAAAATTCAAAACGATCGCAGGCACTTAACAAGCATATAGCGCGACGGGGCGCGATGCATACTATCAGAAAACATCGATTGGTTTGCGAGAAGCGAGCCCTGTTGTGAAATATTTAATACTCACTTTTTTTGTCGGTCAGTGGTCCTCGAAGGTCCAAAAAATTTTGCCATCCCACCGATGCGAACCGTTATTTTTTCCAAAAATTCAAAACGATCGCTGCTACTAAACAAGCATAAAGCCCGACGCGGCGCGATGCATACTATCAGAAAACATCGATTCCTTTGAGGAAAGCGAGCCCCTGTTGTGAAATATTTCATACTCACTTTTTGTCGATCAGTGGTCCTGGGCCCAAATTGATTTTGGGGGGGGGAAAAACCCGTTATTTTTTTTCCCC